>CM076581.1:887633009-888233009 GCA_034641835.2 Pinus albicaulis | reverse complement strand
TCATTGAGCATTATTTTAGAGATCTAGTTTGGGGAGATCTGAATAACCCATATAGATGCATTTATTTGAGTTCATTTTCTGCATAGGAGTTTTATTGGGTCTATTCTAGGGCATCCCAGCGCTACATTGTCTTATTTATGTAGCAGCTTCCTTATACAGCGTCCTCAAGGACCCTGTAGCAGAAATTCCTGAGGTGGAATATTGCATATCCATATGCAGAGTCTTTAAAGGGCCAGCTAGCCTCAGGATCTCTCCCTTCTTTGAAGGAGACATATCCTGTAAATTCCCCAATAGTCGATCTCTTAAATGGACTTGCAGTGTCTCACTGAAGAAGGAGAAATAGGAACATCTAAGATGTTCCCGATGGAGCAGCAAGTTCCTGAAAAAGGGACATTACACTATTGTCCGCAAACCATGGTTTGCGGACCATCGGATAGCAAAGGCTACGATGTTATAAATAGATAGATAGTCTTGTCTAATAAATAAGGAAGAAGTAATATTGATGCTACGTGCAAATTTTTAAGATTTGTTTGTATTGTTTTGGGTAAGGACTCCTGCTGGTTGTGTGCACGGAGATCCTTAGTCCTGCTGTGTGCGGACCCCGCTAGGCTGTGTGCGTGGGCTGTGTTTGGATTGTAAGTGGATCTTTGATGCTAATGAATACGAAATATATTTGAAGTATCTTTGTGCTATCTGGATTGATTGTGTTTACTGCTGAAGCACATCTGTGACATTTATTTAAGTTGCGAATGTATGTGTAATCTGGAATTAGCTGCGATTATAATGTTCTGTAATGGTATTTCATGATGCGCATGTGGATGCAAATTTATTGATTAGATATGTTAGTGATATTGGCCTTGTAATGGTTATGTGATGATTGTACTATTAAAAGAGTTGCGAATAGACTCATTCTGTGCGAACCTAATAAGTTGCAACATAGATCTTCCTTAAATTACCTACTCTCTCCCAGGGTACAGAAACTTGTTTGCAACACCCTCCCATACTACTTCGAGTGAGACCTTGGCCTATGAATGTAGGTCATTTCCGAAAGGGCCAGTAGTATAGGGGTTTGTTGGAAAACCTTAACCTCAAAAATTGGGTCAGGACCCCTTAAACCAACACACACGAATGGTGGCAACATGGCATGAACACTCTAGGACATGCGGGCATCATTTCTTATACAAAATTCACACAGAGGTTGATAGAAATATTTGACATGAAGGATCTTGAGATGTACTTCTAGGAGCTAACTGAGCTCTGACAGATAGGGAGCATTGAATCTTACATTGGAGAATTCCAAAGGCTTATAGAAATGGTCACTGACCTCTCCATTACTCGATTGGTCATTTTGTTCATATAAGGGTTGTCATAACCCCTACGTGGTTCGGTTAGGGCCTACCAACCTACCACCTTGAAAGATGCAATTAACTGTGCGATGGATATGCAGGATGCAGTACCCAAGAATATGTTCCTACCCAAATTTCCTATTCCTCAGAAAGGGAAGGAAGTCAAGCAAAAACAACAAGAGCCATTTGGTAAGGGAAAGTTGGATGATGATACCATGAGAGATCTTAGAAGGGGAAGGCCATGCTTCTCTTTTTGGGAACCTTGGGTGCTAGGGCATCAATGTACTAAAGGAAAGGCCCACTATATTGAAGTATTCTCTCAAAGCGAAGATGAGGAAGAGAAACCAGAGTTGGATCAAGGAGAATCAGAAGGCATGGAGGAAATACAACATGAAATCCAAGAAGGGGTCATTGCTTCTCTTAGAGGGGTCCCAGGATATCACACCCACCGGGTTAGGGGCACCATACAAGGACAAAAGCCTAAAGGTGACTGTTCTAATTGATGGCGTGGCCTCCCATAACTTCGTTGATGTAGAATTTGTTGCTAGAAGGAGATTGGCTGCTGAAGAATTTGGAGGTTTTATAGTTTTGAAACCTGGAAAGCAAAAGAACAACCACATGCCATCCACTAAGATAGTTCCTAACATGAGTCTAGCAATGGTTAAATACACAGTTACGGATAAATTATTCATTGTATATTTCCCAAACTCTCATGTAGTATTTGGGGTACAATGGCTATATTCTATTGGGACTCATATAGTAAACTATCAAGGATTCGAGTTCACATTCACAGGACTGGATTGTAAAAAGGTGATTTTGAGAGGAATACATGCATATCCTCCCAAGGTTCTAACTTCCAATGAGATGGAGGAAAATATTCAGCATAGAGATATTGTATGGGCAGTGGAGTGTCGAATCATGTAGAATAAACAAGTAGAAAAACACAAGGATTATTCCCCTAACATCATGGCATTGTTAAACAAACACTGGAAGTTTTTTAGAGATATACCCCTAGGGCGACCACCAGATAGGGGATCTGAGAACATCATTGAACTAGAGTAAGGGGTCCAAGCTGTCTGTTAGTCATTAGTGATTTTTGCTGATATCAAAATATGACTAAGTAATGGTACTAGATTTCTAAAAACAAAATTGAGAAATATTGTGAGTTTTAGAAATCTCACTGCCTTCATTATCCTAAGTTAAACTACTTCACTAAAATTCTCCCTCTCTGCCCTTCAAGTTTCACCTCAATGCTCCAAACAGACTTCATTTTATGGGCCTATTAACCTCATTTTCACTACCTTACCCACACTCTCATTCCTTCCCTTCTTTCCTCTGAAAAACCCATTTTTCCCTTTCCTAAAAAACCCTCATGAAGCACCCTCTATTCATCATTTCCCTTTACAATATTAAACAATGTAAAATCCCCCTTTTACATTGTTTAAAACTCAATTTTAGCTTATCAGGTCTTTTATTTTACATAAAACTTTGTTTTATGTTTAAAAGACTGCCCTTATATAAAATATAGGCCTAAAGCCCCTTTCTCCTAAAAACTGCAGCCCCCTTACGTTCTTATGACCACAACCTCCACTATCCCTAAGCCCTTTCCCCGTATAGAATAAAACTCCACCATTTTATTTTATAAACCCCCCCATAAACTTATAATAGACACCCCTAAACCTTTGAATTATTACAAGCGGGCCCCACCTCCCACTATACTCGATGCCCTCCATAAACCTTATAAATTAATGTGATTTCATTAATATTCAAGGCCCCGGGCCCCATATTCCATTTAAACCCTCCATCCAACCAGACCTTGCCACCTGTCCTCCACTTCCTCCGACCCGACCAATTGTTCATCGCCTCCCAGATGTGCGATAGCTGTCAATCTCCCATCTTGAGATCCAAAGACCAACATCGCATATCGTAAATAAAATTGCAATGGGATTAGCATTTTTCAAACCCACATGAAATGGGCATTTTTTCCCCACCTCGTGTGTCATCCTAAGGCATATCACGCACCTCCCACCTAGAACTGCTTACTGCCCATTCCTCACGCGATAAAACCATTTCCGGTTATCAAAAACCGCCCAACCTCCTCACCATTTTTCAAACTCTTCCCACTCCTGTTCAAAATTCTCTTAGTTCCACCTCTGGAAGCTTACCTCCTGCATCATCTCCTCCTCTGTAAGGCCCTCTGACAGCCCAAAACCTCAGAAATCTCAGTCCTCGCCCTCCCCGTAGGTTTTGAACTAACAAATGATGTTTTTATGTAGGTTTTAATGGCGGTCATATATGAAAATATTTCGCAGGGCCGAAATTGGTCACGGAGAGTACCCGGATGACGATCCAGGAGCTCAAAACAAATCAATGATGGCTAGAGGGCTTATGTCTATATTAGCGATCAATGAAGCATGATCATCGAAGGATCAAATGAACCCTCCAGCCACATAAGAAAGCTTCCCCTATGCACAGAAGACATAAATAGTCAAAGGAACAGTGAAGAAAAAGAAATAAAAAAGATTAAAGGGCTAATCTTAATTAAAAGCTAAAACAAAAGGATTAGCCAGTCAAAGCAAAATATTAAGAAAGCAGGCAGATAGATGAAAGTCAAAGATTAAAGGATAAACGCAAAATATCAGAAGGATAAAACAAAAAGATTAAATGAATAGAACAGAGATCAAACAGATTAAAGAAAAGTACGATAAAAAGAAACAGTCAGAGCTTAAAGACAGTTTAAGGCCTAAACATAGAGATTAAAGATAAAAAAAAGGGTAGATTAACCCAAATAAAATTCGAATGACTCAGCCTATGGCAGTTACTCTTCTCAAAAGATATTGGTGCCACCTAGTGCTTTGTTTCCTTCAAAAAAGCATTTAGGCAGTTAATGAGCATAGTAATAGATATTTACATCTGCCAAATAATTATTGTAAAAGTTATGAACAGGATTAAAGTCAAACATTTCACCTATATTCCCCTAGAAGTTAAGATGGAAGTTATTATTCATAGAAATGTCTGCAGATATTCCTACCTTGAGCCTTGCATGGTCTTCAAGGTTAGGAATTCATTAACTCTGTAGTAAATGACACTCAAACCCTACCTTAGCTTCACCTCCTCATTTGCAGATAAATATTGCATCTGAACTCATTATCTTGTGGCCATTTTGATGAATCTTCGAAGTAGTACATAGTCTCTTGGAAGTTGAAAAGAAACTGATGTCTTGGAACTTGTGGCTGCCCTGATTTGTTTGTTGATGAAGGAGGCTAGATTGCAAGACCCCTGAGCCTATTTGTTGGTGAAGTGCTTCTAATCTGTTATTTTTATTTCCTGTTTCGTTATGTTTACATATTTCTAAATTGCAGTAGAATAAAATATTTAGACCAATAAATGTTTCTAAAGACACCTTAGTTTTGTTTGTGCTTCACTGCCTTAATGTTTTCTTCTGCTAGGACATTTTAGAGAATTATTAATTTCTCTCTAGACCCCCCTAATATTGTTTATTTCATGAATAGTTTAATACAGTTGGTATCAAGAATGATTTATGGCTAGCCCTTATTACTTGATGTCACTAAAACACTGTTTCTGAGTCTCTCTTTAAATTACCATTAGTTAAAGTTTGCCAAAGAGGTTTTGTTTCGATCATACCCTTTGTACTTGCTTAAATAATTTTTTTAGAGATCTTCATAACTATAATCAAGGATGTTCAGGCGTTCCCTGTTCTCTGATTACAATTATATGTGTGTCTTAAGTGTTTTCTATCCTTGAAGGTGAAATCACTAGAAGTAAAATGAGTTTCTCACCTTCTGTATTTCATTAGAAATGTTTGTCTTAAAGAATTATTTTCTTAAGTTGAATCAAAGAATTTATGGTTTTCCATGTTTATTGATTGCCTCTTTATGATTATGATATTTAAGTCCCTTTTTTAAGAGGTACATGATGAATGATTCTTAATTTCCCTTTTTCCTACATCTATTCTCACAATTAATGTCCATCTCATTGCTCTTAAAGACCTTGAAGATCCATTAACCAAGTTTGATTTTCCCTGTGATGCTCCTCGATCCATTAATGAACTTTTCATGACTTTCATAGAATCCATTTTCCAATGACTCAGATATTTCCTCATCCTATCTATGCTGCTTTATCATCATACCCAACCAAAACAATTAAGCAAACGGTGTACTTAATAACTAGCCTAAAACCAACCATCTAAAGCGAACAAGTTCACATCCTTTGCATACAATAGAGAGAGCCCCCTCTGAGTCTAGGAAGGCTAGGTACCAGGACTCCAAATATTGGTTTCATGTTACCCTATGCATTTGGTCTACTAATTTTCTAAATCATGGGACCCTAACATTCTCGCGATCACGGTGGGACCTTTTGAGTCAGTGACAATCTAAGTACTCCTTAGAGCTTCAGAAACCCTTTTCAAGACATAGGAAACTCAAAATAATATCCAATGAGTAGAATATAGTTGTTTCCCCATCCTATAAAGGTGATGAATTAGATTTAGGACACTCATTCAAGCCTTAAGGACTACATAAAGAACTCAAAAAACCCTAAAAACATTCCTAGATTGGATTTTTTTCAATTATTGTTGGTGGAACATACACATTTATCTTCAAAATAACAAAAAATATACACCTGGTGGCTCCACTAGCCTCTAGTAGGCCTATTACTTCACTAGTCCTCATTAGACTTCCCTAGGATTGTGTCAAATTAGCCCTAAGAAGTTTAGGAGCCTAGTCCCATATTGTATAAGTTTACCAAGCACTAATAGAGGTTAGCCTTCCAAAAACAGTCCTAAATTTTCAGCCTCTCTAAATTTTGAATTTGAAATATGGCTTCACAAAGGATCAATACCAGATATCATCCAAACCCGAATCCTCCTACTATAGTTGACGATCCAGAAAAGATTTTGTGGCAAACTTCTAAGACTAGAAATTTAACTATTGTTAGGACTATTCATAGAGCAAGATATGTTCCTGAACATCTTACAGCCTTGCAAGATCCTCAGTTTGACTTGCACCATAGAAAGAACCTATTCAGAACCAAGTCACATAGTGAGATTAACCAAACTAACCTTGAGCCCATAGATTTGCAGCAAAGGTCTAGTAGAGAATCCTCTCCTTCTACTCCTCCTGATTTTCAACTTATCCATCACTTTAGCTCCTTCCATAACTAATTTGCTCAAAATAAGTTTGCTGGTCCAAGTACTTCCACCACACCCATCCATACTTCAATTGTTCAAAACACTCCATTTCATCCCACATTCCCTCTCACAAACCCACCTCTTGTAAATCTTCCATTTGCTCCTATAATGGCAACATGGTATACCCCCTTAGTGTTACCTCAATGTTTGGTTCCTTTGCCAAACGATTACCAATCCAAGATCCCTCATTTCACAAGAGTTGAATCCATCATTTTCCAACAACATGTGGATAGGATAAATGACACTTTCGATTACATGGAGATAGAAGAAGAAACCATTAAAATGAGGATCTTTGCACAAAGCTTAGGAGGAGAAACTGAGAAATGGTTTAAAAATTTAACTCCCAATAGCATCAATCATCTCCCATCCCTTTACCAAACTTTCATAAACAAGTGGGAAATCAAGAAAAACCCCCTCCAAATTCTGTCAGAACATAAAAATGTTAAGAGGAATGCAGGAGAAAGTGTACAAGATTATTGTATTAGGTTTAAAAATGTGTACAATGCCCTCCCACCCCATATGAAACCACCACAAGGCCTAGCTCTAGTAAAATTTGAAGAAGGCTTTGATCCAGATATGACATTCCAATTAAGGGAGAGAGACCCCACAACCTTGGAAGAAATGCAAAGGGGAGCTATTAGTGTAGAAGCTAACCTCACTGAAAAGAGGGCTAGGATGAGGACAAAAAAAAGAGTCACTTACAAAGATGAAACCTTAGCCTCAACCTCCTCATCTGATGCCAAAATTGATAACTTAGTGAGGGTAATGGAAAGAATGATGGAAAAGATAAACTTAACTGAAAGAGCACCTCCTAGGGAGAACCAAGAAAATCCCTAAAACAGAAATAGGAATTCAAATTTCAGAAGAGATCCCCCTCAAAACAGACAAAGAGACAATGACAAAAAAATTAGGTCTCCTTTCCAAGAAAACTATGTAGATGAAGAAGAAAGGGAGACATAAATATTGGAAGAAAATCATGTGAATTTGATAGGATCTGACAGTGAGGGTGATGTTTTTCTCACTGAAGAAGAACAAGGATTCTTTCCCTCTGACCAATCTGAAAACAACCATGAGGATTCTGAAGATTATCAATTGGGATTTGAAAATTCTATAATGGAAGTCCACAAACAATATGATCTTAGGAGAAAAAAGAACCAAGAGGCCTCGAAGAATAATAACACAGAAATTGCTGTTAGGAAAACCTCAGAAAATCCTCCTAAAAAGACAACAAACAATACTAACACTATGGCTATAAAAAATGATCTTAACAAAGACAAAATCAGCTAGCAAAGTGTTGACCCAAGCTGCCCTAGTACTTATGTTAGTGGCTCTGAGAAATATTTCCAAAATAATAGTCTTAATAAAACTCAGTGAATCAAAATTGTTGAAAAGACTATATATGAAAGGATAGATGTAAATATCTCAAAAACACTAGCACCTTTCAGCCTTGAGGGAGAAATTGCTAATATTAAAATTCGCATACGCCTTGTTGAATTAGTAACCCAGTATGTATATAAAAATTAGGTCTTGAAAGCTTTGAATATAGGACATGACAACGACACTTTAAATGTAACTGATGACAAACCATAACTACTGTTTGGTCCTGAAGTTGAAGGAAAATACCAAGAAGGAGTTGTCCCTCCATTCTATGTTAGCTTGAACATACATGATAAAATCTTTCACAATGCCATGCTAGACTCTGTTGCCTCTCACAACCTCATGCCAAAGGTGGCGATGGAGAGATTAGGCCTAGAAATTACTAAACCTTACAAAGATCTGTATTCTTTTGATTCAAACAGAGTCAAATGTTTAGGTCTAATTAAAGATTTATGTGTCAATCTGGCACAAATTACTGCTAAGGGTATAGTTATGGGCATAGTAGTTGCTGACATTCCCCCAAAGTATGGCATGCTTCTATCCAGATCATGGGGAGCCAAACTTCAAGGGAGCCTTCAAATGGATATGTCTTATGCAACCATCCCAGTCTTTAACCAAAAAAGAAGATTATACCAGGAGTCTCATATGAAATATATGGTAAGAAACCTAGATAGGACAAACAACACTCCTATTTATTCCATTCATTCAAGTCTTGATTAATTTATCTTTTTCAATGAAGATGAAAACAACAAACAAGAAAATTAAAATGAAGAAGAGTTGAGCCCACTAGAATAGCCAAATCTGTCCTCAAATGAAAAACATAACAGCTCAAACTATAGCAGCCTTGAACAACGGAATGATAGTGAGTTTGAAATAGAAATGCCATGGAACATGAGCTTTGATGACTCTTGTGTAAAAAATGGTTCTGGAGCTGGTGTATGGATACATAATACAAATGAAGGACATTCCTATAAACTTGATTTCCAATGCACTAATAACATTGGAGAATATGAAGCCCTCCTCCTTGTCTTGCATTTGCTTAAAAACATAGGAGCCAAGAAAATATCAGTCCAAGGAGATTCAGAGTTGATCATTAGGCAAATAAAAGGGGAGTATTCAGCCAAAAATCCAAGATTAAGAGAATATAGGAATGCTACCCTAGACCTCCTTAAAACCTTTGAGAAATACAAACTCACTTTCATCCCTAGAGCTCAAAATTACCTGGCAAATGAACTTGCCTTTGCTGCCAGCAATTGCCAAATACCCCATGAAAATGAACAATTCACTGTCAAAGTAAAAATCAGCCTACAACACCTAACAATGAAAAATATTGGCAAGTGTTTGAAGGTGATAAACACATTGAGGATTTTCTGCAATCTAAAAATGATTTTGCTGTACCAACACCTATCTCAAGTCATCAAGAAAATTGTTTTGGTGAAAAACAAGCCCACATAACAGAGTTGTCCTCTACTGCTGATATAAACCAATTTGAACATCTCTTTAAGGCATAATTACTTGACAATCTAGACCAAAAGGACCTTGAAGTTTTACAATGCAAATATAGTTCAATACCAAGGGGCCTTACACCATTAGAAGAGCTTTTTGACATCAATGATGTAGCTAAAAACTCAAATATGGAGCCTACATAAACTAATGTAGAAGAACATAATATAGGCAGCAAGAAAGAACCCAAAATGATCAAGCTATCTAGCACTCTTCATACTCATATAAAAAAATAATATATTGAAATTTTCAAAGAGTTTGGAGATGTGTTTGTGTGGGGGTACAAAGATCTAAAATCATATGATACCTGTATTATTTAACACAAGATTCCTCTTAAGGAAAATCAGAAACCTTTCAAACAAAAAATAAGAAGGATAAACCCTGTTTTATTACCTTTAGTTGAGAAAGAGATCAAAAGGATGTATGATGATGGGATCATAGTTCCCCTTAGGTACGTAGAGTGGGTTTCCAACCTTGTGTCAGTTAGGAAGAAGACTGAGGAGATTAGGCTTTGCATTGAATTTAGAAATCTAAACAAGAACTCCCTGAAAGATAATTATCCCTCACCTAAAATGGATCACATACTCCAAAAGGTGGTTGTATATAAAAGAATATCACTGTTGGATGGTTTCTCAAGCTACAACCAAGTGCTAGTACTCCCAAGTGATCAACATAAAACTTCCTTCACCACACCTTGGGGTAAATTCATGTATTTTAAAATGCCATTTGGTTTGATGAATGTAGGGGCCACATTCCAAAGGGCCATGGACATAGCTTTTTCAGAATACATAGGCTATTTCATAGTCATTTATCTTAATGACATCACTATTTACTCCAAAAATGATAAAGAGCACTTACTCCATAGAGTTTTTGAGAAATGTAGGAAGTATGGCTTATCTTTGAATCCTAAAAAAAAACTCTTTGGTCTCCAGAAAGGAAAACTCATAGGCCACATAATCTTTGAAGAAGGAATCAAAGTAGATCCCAAAAGGATTGAAGGCATATTGAAAATCAGCCATCCTAGGAATCTCAAGGAGTTGCAATCTTTCATTGGGAAGATCAACTTTTTGAGAAGGTTCATCCCCAACATTGCTGAACTTGTAAGAAATATCACAAACATTCTAAAAAAGGAGACAAGAGTTAAATTGACCTTAACAGCCAAACAATCATTTGAACTAGGGAAACAAGCTCTCACTCAAACACCAGTTCTCATCAGTCCTGATTTCACCAAGGATTTATACATTTTTTCATTTGCATTTGAACACAATTGCTACAGTATTGTTGCAAAAGAATAAAATGGGCCAAGAAAAACCAATAGCTTTTTTTAGTAAAGCTTTAAGATATGCTCCACTCAAATATAACATCATGGAGAAACAAGCCTTAGCCTTGATAAAATAATTGAAATATTTCTGAGTCTACATTTTACACTGTCATATCATTGCTTTTGTCCCACATGCAGTTGTCAAGGATATTCTAAATCAAGACCCTGATGGTAAAAGGGGAAAATGGATTGCTATTATCTTAGAGTATGATTTAGAAATCAGACCCACCAAGCTAGATAAAGGACAAGGACTTACAAAACTTATGGCTGAATCAAATTTCCAAGCATTAGATATGAATATGGTCAATGTTTTAGAAGAACAAGGAGAATGCATAGCTCCTCATGTTGAAAAAGCATTTATGAATTCATCTTGGTATGCTAATATCCTATATGTGATTTTCTATCTTAATGCTCCTCCTACCTTATCAAAGACAAAAGTTAGATTCCCGAAACAAAAATTTTTAAAATTCTACATTTGAGATGGGGTGTTATATTGGAAAAATTCTATAGGCCTTTTGCTTAAATATTTTCTTGAGGATGATGCAGGTAAAATCATGCATGAGCTGCATGAGGGAGAATGTGGAGGCCACCTTTACTGGAAAACCATAGCTAACAAAATCCTTAGAACTAGATATTACTGGCCCACCCTTTTTCCTAATACCCACAAATTGGTCATGACTTGCCATAAGTGCCAAATTTTTGATGGCAAGAGAAAACTCCTACCTTTGCCTTTGCATCCCATTACTGTTGAAGCTCCTTTTACACAATGGGGTTTAGACTTCATTGGAGAGATTCACCCCACCTCGTTTGCCCAACATAAGTGGATCCTCACTGCTACTGATTATTTTACCAAGTGGATAGAAGCCATTCCATCTAGAAATGCCACTAACCCAGTCATTATCAAATTTCTTGAGACTAACATCCTATCTAGATTTGGTTTCCCCAGAAATATCATCACAGATAATGATGCTACCTTTAGATCCAAAAGAATGGTTGACTTTTGTTATAAATATCAGATCACATTAGGACATTCCATAGCTTATTACCCTCAAGGTAATGGGTTGGCTGAGTCTTTTAACACAATCTTGGTCAATATTATCAAGAAGCTTCTAGAACAGAATAAAAAAGCATGGCATGGAAAGCTAGTACATGCACTATGGGCTGATAGACTAACCACCAAGAAATCAATTGGTATGTCTCCCTATCAAATAGTGTATGGCATAGATGCAGTATTCCTAACATCCTTGGGAGTTCCAGTCATGAAACTACTCCAAGAAGTACAATCAAAAGAAAATGACTTGTAGAGAAGGTTGAATCAAACCATTCTTCTACAACAGACAAGAGAGGAGGTTTACAAAAGGACACAAGCAGTACAAGAAAACATCAAGAAGATCTTTGACAGAAGGACCAAAGACAATAATTTCAAACTCAGAGACACAGTTTTAAAATGAGATTCTAGGAGGGAAGACAAAGGTAAACATGGTAAATTCGAGAATTTATGGAAAGGGCCTTATATCATTCATTCAATCAGGGGTCATAATGATTTCTTTTTACAAGGGCTGAGTGGAGAAGAGTTATTTGGAGGTCCTGTCAATGGCAGGATGCTCAAAAATTATTTTTTTCAAGAGTCCTAGCTTCAAAGTTTTCATTCATTGTACATAAACATTGCATGATAAAATCACAAAAATTCAGAAAACAAAAAAAAGAAAAGAAAAAGAGGGCAGATTTGAAAATAAGTATAGCCCCATACCCAAAAAATAGTACTGCTAAAAGTGTGCAAGCCTAAATGCCACTTTTGGTTCAAAAATAAGGTCTTGTTCAGTCATCTAACCTAATCATGGCTGAACATGTTTAAATTTATGTTGATAATTTAGTGTAAAAATGATTGTCAATATTTCTCAAACTTGACTTATCAAAAAGGATAGATTAGGAAATGGAAGATATTGGTTCCACATGCAAAAAATAGAACAAAAGAGAAAGATGGGGATGCATAACAAATGATATATTACAACCCTTATCTTTCTATTTACTTTTATGCAAAATAATGTTTGTGTGCAGATTGTTCCAATGCCATAAACCATGGTAAGTCAGATTGCCTAATCTTGATTTAAACCATGCTTTCAATTTTATGCAAATAGTTTAGAGAATCAAGACTCCCAAACAACTTAATATTGGCAGTCAAATAGTCTAGGTAGAGAATAAAAGAGTTCACCGGCTTAATATGAACTCTTGGACGCAATAAGGATAGAAGTAGATAGTTTATTTCTGTTTTCAAAATACAAATGTCAAGAGTTTTCCAGTTCAAATGCACTCAAAGAAGAAAAAATGTTAGGACAAGTAGGTTGGGTAGGTAGAAATGCTGTTGAAAGAATCATATGTTGCAGATTATTAAGATCAACACTTCCACATAAATATCAGCAATAGAAAAGAAGGGAAAAATTTGCCTAATGGGTGAGGCACTAGTCTTCAAAAACTCAGAGATTTGATAAACTGAAATTTCTGGACATCTCCAAAAAGGAGCTTCCCTTCCCAAGTGGAGCCACTATTATTCATCAGTGATTTTTGCTGATATCAAAAGATGAGTAAGTAATGGTCCTATATTTATAAAAACAAAATTTGAGAAATATTGTGAGTTTTAGAAATCTCATTGCCTTTATTATCCTAAGTTAAACTACTTCACTAAAATTCTCCCTCTCTGCTCTCCAAGTTTCACCTCAATGCTCCAAATAGACTTCCTTTTCTGGGCCTATTAACCTCATTTTCACTACCTTACCCACACTCTCATTCCTCCCTTCTTCCCCCTGAAAACCCATTTTTCCCTTTCCAAAAAAACCCTCATGAAGCACCCCCTATTCATCATTTCCCTTTACAGTATTAAACAATGTAAAAGATCCCTTTTACATTTAAAACTCAGTTTTAGCCTATCGGATCTTTTAGTTTTACATAAAACTCTGTTTTATGTTTAAAAGCTCGCCCTTATATAAAATATAGGCCTAAAGCCCCTTTCTCCTAAAAACCCTAGCCCCCTTACGTTCTTATGACTACGACCTCTGCTATCCCTAAGCCCTTTCCCCATATAGAATAAACCTCTACCCTTTAATTTTATGAACCCCCCCATAAACTTATAATAGGCACCCCTGAACCTTTGAATTATTATAAGAGGGCCCCGCCTCCCACTATACCAAGTGCCCTTAATAAAGCTTATAAATTAACACGATTTCATTAATATTCAAGGCCCCGGGCCCCATATTCCATTTAAACCCGCCATCCAACCAGACCTTGCCACCTGTCCTCCACTTCCACCACCCGACCAACTATTCACCGCCTCCCGGATGTGCGATAGCCGTCGATCTCCCATCTCGAGATCTGATGGCCAACATCGCATATCAAAAATAAAAGTGCGATGGGATTAGCATTTCGCGAACCACATGAAATGGGTGGTTTTTCCCCACCACGTGTCTCATCCTGAGGCATATCACACACCTCCCACCTAAAACTGCTTACCACCCATTCCTCATCCGATAAAACCGTTTCTGTTTTTCAAAAATTTCTTGACCTCCGCGCCATTTTTCAAACTCTTCCCACTCCCGTTCAAAATTCTCCTGGTTCCACCTCTGGAACCTTACCTCCTGCATCATCTCCTCCTCTACAAAGCCTTCCGACAGCCTGAAATCTTAGAAATTTCAGTCCTCGCCCTCCTTGTAGGTTTTAAACTAACAAATGATGTTTTGATGTAGGTTTTAATGGCGGTCATATATGAACATATTCCATAGGGCTGAAATTGGTCATGGAGAGGACTTGGATGATGATCCAGGAGCTCAAAATGGATCAATGATGGCCAAAGGGCTTATGCCTATATTAGCCATCGATGAAGCACGATCATCGATGGATCAAATGAACCCTTTGGCCATAGAAGAAAGCTTCCCCTGAGCACATAATACAAAAATAGTCAAAGGAACAGTGAAGAAAAAGAAATCAGAAAGATTAAAGGGCTAATCTTAATTAAAAGCCAAAATAGAAGATTTAGCAAGTCAAAGAAGAAGATTACAGAAAGCAGGCAGATAGATGAAAGTCAAATATTAAGGGATAAAGGAAAAATATCAGAAGGATAAAACAAAAAGATTAAATGAACAGAACAGAGATCAAATAGATTAAAGAAAAGTACGATAAAAACAAACAGTCAAAGCTTAAAGAAAGAGTTTAAGGCCTAAATATAGAGATTAAAGATAAAAAAAAGGGCAGATTAACCCAAATCAAATTCAAATGACTCAGCCTATGGCAGTTACTCTTCTCTAAATATATTTGTGCCACCTAGTGCTTTGTTTCCTTCAAAAAATCATTTAGGCAGTTATTGAGCCTAGTCAGAGATATTTATATCTGCTAAACAGTTATTGTAAAAGTTATGAATAGGCCTTAAAGTCAAACATTTCACCTATATTCCCTTAGAAGTTAAGATAGAAGTTATTATTAAAATAAATATCTTCAGATATTCCTACCTTGAGCCTTGCATGGTCTTCAAGGTTAGGAATTCATTAACTCTGTAATGACACTCAAACCCTACCTTAGCTTCACCTCCACATTTGTAGATAAATACTGCATCTGAAATCATTATCTTGTGGGTATTTTGATGACTCTTTGAAGTAATACATAGTCTCTTGGAAGTTGAAAATAAATTGATGTCTTGGAACTTGTGGATGCCCTGATTTGTTTGTTGATGGAGGAGGCTAGATTGCAGGATCCCTGAGCTTGGTTGTTGGTGAAGTGCTTCTAATATGTTATTGTTATTTCCTGTTTCATTATGTTTCCATCTTTCTAAGTTGCAGTAGAATAAAATATTTTTACTAAGAAATGTTTCTAAAGACACCTTAGTTCTATTTGTTCTTCACTGCCTTAATGTTTTCTTCTGCTAGGACATTTTAGAGAATTCTTAATTTCTCTCTCGACCCCCCTAAGCTTGTTTATTTCATGAATAGTTTAATACAGTTGGTATCAAGAAATATTTATGGCTAGCCCTGCTTACTTGATGTCACTAAAACATTGTTTCTGAAGTCTCTCTCTAAAGTACCATTAGTTAAAGTCTGCCCAAGAGGTTTTGTTTCGATCATACCCTTTGTACTTGCTTAAATAATTGTTTTATAGATCTTCATAACTATAATCAAGGATGTTTAGGCATTCCCTCTTCTTTGATTATAGTTATATGTGTGTCTTAAGTGTTTTATGTCCTTGAAGGTGAAATCACTAGAAGTTAAATGAGTTTCTTGCCTTCTATATTTCATTAGAAATGTTTGTCTTAAAGAATTATCTGCTTAAGTTGAATCAAAGAATTTATGGTTTGCCCTGTCTATTGATTGCCTCTTTATGATTATGATATTTAAGTCCCTTTGTTAAGAGGTACATGATAAAGGATTCTTAATTTCCATTTTTCCTACTTCTATTCTCACAATTAATGTCCATCTCATTGTCCCTAAAGACATTGAAGATCCATTGACCAAGTTATATTTTCCATATGATGCTCCCCAATCCATTAATGAACTTTTCATGACTTTCATAAACTCGATTTCCTAATGACTCAAATATTTCCTCATCCTATGTATGCTGCTTGATCATCATACCCAACCAAAACAATTAAACAAACCATGTACTTAATAACTAGCCTAAAACCAACCATCTAAAGAAAACAAGTTCACATCCTTTGCATACAATAGAGAGAGCCCCCTCTGAGTCCAGGAAGGCTAGGTCCTAGGACTCCAAAGATTGGTTTCATGTTACCCTGTGCATTTGGTCTACCAATCTGCTAAATCACGGGTCCCTAACACTGTCATCACTACCCCTTATCGACATCCCAAAGCATATAAGGATGATATAGAGAAGGCAATCTAGGAATTGTTGGCATTAGGACACATTTGACTGAGCTCAAGCCATTTTTATTTATCCATAGTTTTGGCCAAGAATAAGGATGGGTCCGTAAGGATGTGTATAGACTATCAGACTCAAAATAAGAAAACCATAAGAAATAAATATCCTATCCCTATGATCAACAAGCTCATGGATGAACTGAAGGGGGCCAATTACTTCTCAAAGATTGACCTCACTCAGGGTATCACCAGGTTAGAGTTCGTGATCAAGACATTCAAAAACTAGCTTTTAGATGCCACTATGGACATTATGAGTTCCTAGTGATTTATTTTGGATTGACCAAAGCCCCTATGATATAATAGTCATGTATGAACCATGTGTTCAACAAGAAACTATGAAAATTTGTGTTGGTATTCTTTGATGACATCCTGATCTTCACTTAAACATGGAAAGAGCATTTGCAACACCTAGACAAGGTCTTGGGAATATTAGAGGCACAAAAATTTTATTGCAAAATATACAAATGTGAGTTTGGCATGAAATAAATTTTATATCTGGGAAACATAATTGAAGGCCAGGGTGTCAAGGTCCACCAAGAGAAGATTGAAGCTATTCTCAATTGGTTGACTCCCTAAAATATAACAGAATTAAGGAGTTTCTTGGGTATTTGTACTTATTACATAAGATTTGTGAGAGGATATTCACAACTGCAACCCCTCTTACTGACTAGACAAAAAGAGGAGCCTTCTTATGGACAGAGAAAGCCCATGTGACATTTGAGCGAATGAAGGAATTCATTAGTTCATTTCCAGTTCTAGGTTTTCCAGACTTCTCTCAACCATTTTTATTGGACTATGATGCTTCAGGGGAAGGAATTGTGGTTGTTCTAACACACAACCATCACCCCATTACATTTGAGAGTAGGAAGTTGCAGGATTATGAACACTCTTACTCCATTTATGAAAAAGAAATGTTGGCTATTATTCATGCACTGGCCAAATTGTTTCCATATCTAGTGGGGAATCAGTTCAAAGTAAAAACTGATCATAACAATCTTAGATACTTCCTAGATCAAAAGGGGTTAAATGAAAGGCATCAAAAGTTGGTTAGCAAGATCCAAGACTATGAATTTGAGATTGAATATGTAAAAGGTAAGAAAAATGCAGTTGTAGATGCCTTATTTAGGAGACCAGCATTGTGGATGATTGGAAGTCCCATATTTTGGTGGAATACTCAAAGAATCCGCCAGTTTATGAGATCATTGACAAAAAATCATGAGACATACAATATAGAGTTTTCGAGTGATCCAGAAAATAGGAGAAGTGGCATGTGAGTTAGAGCTTCCCGCAGAGAGAATAATTCATAACATCTTTCATGTCTCCTGTTTGAAGAAGACATTATGAGAAAACATCAAATCGTCATTAGAATTACCACCGCTATATGAGGAGGACCATCTTAAATTGGGTCCCAAGGAGGTGTTGGAGGTTTGAGAAAGGGAGATTCAGAGCATAATCATTCGTGAATATTTGGTATGATGGAAATATTTTCCTGTCAAGCATGACACCTGGGAAGGAGAACACATATTGCAGCATACAACGTTGAAATTACTTGAGGGAAATCAATTCTGAGTAGGGGAAACTGTAAGATCCCCAACCGGTTGACCTGGTTGGATAAAATCATAATAAAATAATAGTAGATAAATAAATAAATAAATAAACAGCATTAGCCCATTGTTTGTTTCTTTATTTCTTGGTTTTTTACCCCGAGTATTTTCCCATAGTTTCTTCCAATCAACCCATCTATAAAAGGATGATGAAGATGGGGAGAAACTCATGGAATTTTTGGATCATTCTTTGGGAATTTTTGAGAGCTCAAGCGAGTTTTCAAATGAGAATTTTCAAGTGATATCCTCGACTTTCCTTCAGTTGGATCCGATATCACCATAGTGAGAAACCCCAACTTTGGTGGTTTCTTGATCACCCTAAGCTGGTTGAGTCATTTCATTTTTAAGTTAAGGGTTGGTTGTGTATCTATTTTCCTTTTTTTCATATTTGTTGGATCGCCAATACCGATCTTATATCTTCTTCCAAGAACTCTAGAACACATTAAAAAATAAGAATATATCTCATTGGAATATAAGGATTAAAAAACTAGGTAGAAGCACTGAAGGAAGAAGGTACCTGATGCAATGGAGGACGCATATCGCATTAGAGGCCTGCTGCTCACATCATCATTTCTGTCGTGACCGAATAAGCACAAAAGAGGGCCGAAACGGTAATTTAGTGAGATTGGGAGGAACGCCACGGTAGATAAGTGATAGTCCATGCTAAAGCATCTGTTCAGTGAAATGCAGTCCTTGCTCAAGGAGGGCACTCTGAAAATCTCCCTACAAATTTTGTGTAGGGCGAGAGGGTGTCATACTACTCCAGCACTCAGCCCACATCAGGAGGGTTGTCTGTATAAGTGCAAAGGAAATGTTAGTTGAATGATGTACAAGGTTTAATTCTACCAACACATTCAACCACTACAACACTATATCAAACGCTGAGCCGAAAGTCTTAAGCGTAGCTGACCCACCTTTTTCTAATGGTCAACTGCTTTGTAATACATGGGCCAGTTTCTTTAATAAAGAAAGTGGAATTCATGTGAATTTAATTGGAATATGGTTGTCCTTCTTCTATTGGCGCATCAATAAAGTGATTCACATGGATTGAATATGGCTTGCATATGGATTTGAATATGATTTCCTTTTTTTAATGGTTTTTTTAGATATGGGGTTGGCATGTACTTGTGTTTAATGGAGTTATATTCCCAGGAGGGTTTGATGTATTAAAATTGTTACAAAGGTGGCTTCGTTTTATTATTGTAGCAATGGTATCGTTTCTTCGTTAAAGAATATTACATTACTTTAAGGAAAGAATTGGGTTCCTTATCTCTCTGTTGTTCTAGGTTGGCCACCAAACCTAGGGGAGATACTTTTGTTCATGATCATAAATCTCGCATAACAAATTGGCTACTACGTTGAGGACATGCATATTCCTTCGGTGGTTTCTTTGTCTTTAGTGTATATTTCACCTCTTCTTCAGACCTTCATTGTTATATTAACTCAAGAACATACCTAGGAAGCCCTTTAATTGAGACTAAAGTGCAAAAATTGTGCCAGAACTCCCTTATTCTTCACCAATGATCCCTATGGTCTAGGTACAAAGTGTTGTGCCTCACCTAGGCCCACTTTTTACTAGTGTTTCAAAGCACTGGTGCCCCTTCTGCACCAGAGTTGGTCCTTGTTTTTGCACAAAAAGTGCCCATGTTTTTTAGTGTCTCTTTGATCATCCTACTTCTAGCTGACCTTCCTTGAGTCTTTAGTGTTTTGTGGTCTCTCTAAAGCCTCCATTTGGTTTGCATTTGTATTTTATTCCCATTGGTAAGGATTGGTTTTTATTTTTCTTTGTTCTTATTATTAGGTCGCTTGCAAACTAATTTCGTTTGGTCATTGATTGCTTGGATGAATTTTTGTTCTAGTCCTCATTTTAAAAGTGCATTTGAATTAGTGATGAAACTTTTGCATCTTATTTTTCCTCATTTCGAAAATTAAGTGAGTTGAAATTTTTTTTTTTTGGAATTTTCATCTAGGGTTTCGTGTGAAATTTGAATTCCCTAGTGTGAAATTGTATATTTTTGGCTTTTATTTTTGAATTATGTATGAGTGTTAATTGCCTTTGAGTCACATCTCCTTTTATTTTTTGGAATTTTCACCCAATTTTAGTTTGAGTCCTCTATTCATGAAATATCACATTACGTTTGATTTCATTGGAATAATATTGTGTTTATTTTGAATAATTCTCTTGCATAGATCACATTTGCAACTCTAGAATTATAATTTCACAGTAGGAAAGGAAATTGTGCATAGATTACATTTGCATAATTTTCAGGGGAATTGTGCATAGATTACATTGCATGGTTTGGCATCTTTTAATGCTTTGAATTGAAATGGAATAGAGAAATTGAAAGATTTAGTTAGGAAGCTCTTGTTTGTTGCATATTTTATTGTTGTTTGTGCCTCTTCCCTACACTAGATATCTTTCATCGAAAATGAAAATAGTTCTTTTTGTCATATTATTTGCATCATAGAAGTGGTGAGGTGACATCGAGTTTTGAGCCTTGAAATCGAAACATGATTCAAGATCAACTCTAAAATTGATCTCAATTAACCTAAGTATCATTTGAAACTTAATGATGGACATAGAGTTCTAGGCTAGAGATTTGTTCCAGCTTCTTTAAACATAGGAGTTATTGTTTTTTTCCAGCGTTGCATTTCGGGGTGATATCTCGTTCCATCATTAGTGGAATTTTGAGGTCTAAAATGGGCCTCCTAAGGAAAATGTACAAGAAAAATAAAATTTATAAGAACCAATAGGATTCAAGATGATTATGTCAACCATGGGGGATGATTCACCATTTTTTAAGTAAAAGGGTAAAAGGATTAAAAAATAATAAAATAATAAAACTATTTTTTCAACTCGTATTTTCAACTTATCTCCCAAAGTTTTTACTCAAATTTCGAGCGTGAGTACTCATTCGATGAAAAATTTAATTCCTCATCCAGGAGTACCCACGTTGCATACTTTTGATGGACCCTACTACATGAAAAATGAAAAATACATAAAAAAAAACAAAACGTGATTACAATCACATTTTTCATGTATTTCTCATTTTTCATGTAGCAGGACCCATTGAAAGTATGCAACATGTGTACTCCTTGGATGAGGAATTAAAATTTTCATCCAACAAGTACTATCGCTTGAAAATTGAGTAAAAAAATTGGGAGATAAGTTGAAAATATGAGTTGAAAAAGTAGTTTCTTTCTTTTTTCCCTCCAAAATTTGATGATGTACTCAAATCTTATTTTATAATTTCCTTAGGAGGCCCATTTTAAACCTCAAAATTCCCCTAATGGTATGTAAGTAATTCAAAACGTTCTCCACGTGCCTCCGGGTATATCGAATGGCGCTCCACGCATGAAAAGTATATGGAAACGCTCTCATCGAACGATTACGTATTAGACAACACTACTACGGATTGCACTTCCACATACCATCGAGTATATTTTGGAAGTCCCCTATGTTGGAAATATTATCATTGATGGCAAAGGATAAAAAAGGAGCAGCACCAGAATTATCATTGAGGACAAAGGAGCAGATCAGGATTAGCTGAAGTATAAAGGAGAAATAAGGAAAAGAAAGAAAAAGTGTAGTGGAGGAGAAGAAAAGACGAAAAGGAGCATCATTATGTAAAAAGGAGGCAAGGTGTGGCAGTGTGCAGCAAAGAGGCAAAGGAGCAAGTCAAAGGAACAACATTAGAAGTATAATCTAAGGAAGAGGAGCAACAAAGAGGCAAGGAGTAGCATTAGCATCATTATCTAAAGCAAAGGTGCAGAGAGTAGCAACAAAGATCCATGGGGCAGCTTTAGCATTATTACTTAAGGCAAAGGAGCAGAAAAGAAGCAATGAGCAGCAATAGAGGAAAAAGGAATGAACACATGCAACCAAAGAAACTACAACATGAAAGCATCAAGTCCTGAATCCCTGCAACAAAGACGGAAATTAACGAATGCGCACAAAAAATAAGGGAAGTTCTAAACGAGCGGATCGAGTTGTGTGAATTCATGTTCAAAACAGTGTTGGCAGATCGCATATCCCAATCAGAGCAGGAGGAATATCACACAAACACATAAGTTACAGAAAAAGCGAAGTGCGAGATGATGTCGCGGCATGATGATGTGGCAGATGACATGACAGCTGACATGGCAGATGACGTGGACCTGACCCCACAAATCACAAATAAATCTTGATGATGTGGCAATTGACGTGGCAGTGATGTAGCACCCCCGGTGGGACCCAAACCCTTTATCGCAAATCGCAAATTGCAAGAGGTGATAACTAGCGATCAGAGCATGTTGCGATAAGAAATTTGTGATAAGGAATCTATGATTGGAATTTGCGATGGGATAATTGCAATAAACCTGAGTGGGATGCCTTCGCATTCCGCATATCGTGTGATCTGAAAGGTTAAAGGATAATAAATATGTGATAAGAATCTGTGATTAAAGAATTGCGATAAAGCCTTGCGGGACCCTTCACATATCGCATATCGGGAGATCAGATGAATGAAGGCACATTGGATAACAGGATTCGCCGAAGTGCGAATTGTGATAAAGAGAGCGGACGCAATGTAGATCAAAGCTGAAGCCTAAAGGTTTTCAAGTCTAGGGTTATGTGTATTTAGTTAAGAAATCACATCGGAGGATCAAAAGCTGTATATAACATACCAAGGGAAACGCCAAAATACGATATGAGAAAGGATGTGATGCATTTTCAAAGGTAAATTCTAATATATTTCAGGTTTGGAGTTAGGTGTATTTCCTTAAGAAATCCCATAGGGATAATGGAAGGCGTCTATAACATATAATACATAGGATCGCTGAAATGCGATATGAGACCGGATGCAATACAGTTTGAAGTTAAAATCTAATGAATTTCAAGTTCGTGGTTATGTATTTTTCTTTAAGAAAACATGTAGGAAGAGTGGAAGAGCGATATATAGTAGAGAACAAAGGAAATTCCAAAATTTGATTTGTGAAGTCGACGTGATGCAGTTCAGAAGTAAATTATAAAGCCAAGTTAGGTCCAGGTTATGCAGATATGTTTGTTATTAGAAGAAAGTATGAATGTGGGAAGTAGACTCAGGTAAGTGACCCGACATAGAGAAAAAGGGAGAGTGACTTAACATCGCAGTAATGAGGAGATAGGTACCATAGGTCGAGTCGGGCTCAACAAAACCTTTGGGTAGATTCGGGTGTTGAGAAAAGAATAAGGTTGAACGTTGTGGGTAAGAGAAGGAAGGTAGATATGTAGATTCAGGTGAAAGGAGATATGGCGACACTACTAGAAATGTCATCCCTCTGTAATTTGTAATATTGGAAAGAACAAATGATAGAGGACAACATCAAACCACTTTGGAGTCTAGGACCTATCCTTCCTAGACTCAGAGAGGGCTCTCTCTGTTTTATGATTTAAATTGATATAACTTGATGATTATAATTTTAGATATTAGGATAGTTACAATGATGGGGTTTTCTTGATTGATTGATTGTGTGGCTAGACAGATAGGGTTTCAAAGGCTATTCTATTGGGCGATGGAGTCAAGGGATGGAATGGAACATCAAAATCAAGAGAAAATCACAGGGCAAGCTAACTGTGCTAAATGGATCTTAAGAGCTGTATGAATTATGAGGTGAAAGAAACAGTAAGGTTCAGTAGTGACTAAAGAGGAATTAAGAATTCTTTAATCAGACTTCAGAAGAAAACATTCAGATTGTAAATGTAGACAAGGATTAAGGCTCTCCGACAACAAATCTTAATCTAAAATTTATGATTTACAATTAGATGAGTAGATACACAGCAGAGAAAACAACAAAAACATTTAAACAGAGAAGAAAAACATCACCATTTTAACACAGCTCAAGAATCTTGTAAATGGTTTTTAATTATCGATGTCCAGCTCCAAAATTACAGTGCTCCAATAGTATTTGTTACAATACAGGTGCTAAAATATCCAACCCCTTTCGATCGGAAGTTCGAGCAGTATTTAACTAACAACTAAAGTCAGTTTCCTTAATATTTTTTGGAAAACTTCATTTATTACAAAAAACTAAAAATTAAATAGGTAAGGCCATGCAAGGCCAAAACAAAGAAAATCTCTGACAAAATCATCTGTAAAATTAATTTTGAGCAGCTCTTCATGTATCTAAAAGCTTCAATGGCTCTTCATAGGATAAAAGGTAGTCTTGGAAGTAGTATGTGATGATCCCGAAGAGGCAACAAATGATGGTTTTGACATCTGGCCCTACTTTTCAAAAGATCAGCGTTGGGTAATTAATTCTGGTGCTGTGCTAGCCACTTTTCAGTATTCGGGTGATTTATGCTGATGTGTTCTGTGTGAACTCCTTTTTCCCGACTCAACCCCTCGTGCTTGCATGCTTAGTCAGGGCTTATTTCCCCCGTGAATGCCTTTTGCTCGTTATAACACAACGATCATGTAATAACACCTTGCCCAACATGACCTCGGTGTATTTTTTCTACCCGTTTCATCGTGTTTTAACCCTTTTTCTAAGCCAAACAGCGAAACAAACCATTTACCTGGACTTGAAACTTTTTAACCTTTAATTCTGAACTGGAATTGCATCCACGAACTTCGCAACCTTTGCAGTTTAGTTCATAAAGAACATGATCAACAGTGCGATGCAAAGGGGACGTGACATGGAGGGACGATGAACCACAGTGCATATTGCAACTCGTAACATTTATTTATAAGCGAAGATGGTGTAAACACTAAAGAGTGCGAAGGGAGATGCACGGGGGAGGAGATGAGTGGCGTGGTAGGGAAGAAGTGGGACCGTGACCGCAATGCACATTGCAATTGATAACGTTTAGTTATAAGCTGTAGGTTTTAACTTTCAAAATTTGAAAAATGCAAGGAAGAGGGACCCACTGGATATGCGGTGGAGTTTTTATGAATCAATGAAGGTTTAAAGTGGTAAGTGTTTATGTAGTTTATATGATATTCATGATATATCAAAGTATTGCAAAGGCTGTAAAGCAGGGGTGGAACTGCAGAGGTGGGGCCAACTTACCACATCGCAAGTTAAAATAGATATGTTGTAGGTTTTTTCATAGGTAAGTTAACGTATATGCGATGCGATGTGAAAAATATCAAATCAGAAATCACAAGTTTTAATGTTTAGCTGTGATGCGGTGTGAAAAATAGCAAATCAGCAAGCACAATTTTTAACATTTAGTTGTGATGCGAAAATTTTATGCTATGCGATTGGGAAATGAAAATCACTGAAATGGTGAAGAGGGAAGGGTGAAGAGAAAAGTTTAAAAAGGTAAGGTTTCAATTTATTTCAAAGGAAAATGAAATGAAAAAAGGAATCATGGTGGGGAATGGGTCCCACATCATATCGCATTGGCGATTTTATAATTTTGGCATTTGATTGTTATAAAAAAACTTTGTGATGGCGATATGCGATGAGGCAGAAGGGGTCCCACCAATGGTTTAAGCGGCGCTTTGATAAGATCTATGGTTTAAATAACACGATTATCGATGGGTGGTGGAGCTTATAATATAATGTCTGAAACTTTATATAAATGGGTTTATAAAGTAATAAGCCTCGAAAGGTTATATATGTGGGTTTTGGGAGGGTTTGAATGGGATTTAGAGCACGGGAGAATATGGAGGAAATGAGAGGGAAAAGAGGGTGAATGAAATGGAATGAGGGTAGAAATGGGGTTGGATCACCATCACACCTTATCTTCAACACTTTCTTCCTTCTACTGGAGGGTGAGGTAGATTGATTCCTTTGAAGCTCTCTACAGTGAGGAGTTCCCTTTCTTTTCTAAAAATAAATGATAGTCATGGAATATTATTTTCAGTAATGAAAAATATAATCAATAATCAGTCACCTTGTGATACTGTGAAATACAAGAGTCTAATAGTGGCTCCAACTGGGGATGGCATCTCCTTCAGAAGGTGTCAAGAACATTGTAGACTAGTGACTTCATCCATTGGGCTGATCCCAAATCTGCAACTCGTTCTGCTTCAAAAACCTCTGTGGCTACACAGGCTTAGCTCAAAATCAATACTCTCTATAAACTGAAGTTTGGAAAATATTTGTACTGAACACTGGAAATAAATCTGAAACTAGAACTGAAAATATGCTTAGAGGATTGAGATTATTTGCACACCTACCTACCCTACTCTACTGAAATTGATGCTAGTCTAAATGATGCAATATTTCCAGTGCATCCAATCGAGTAGTAGTAGAAACATATGGACAACTTGAATTATTTTCAGGCAAATCAGTAGCATAACTTGATTATGTGTCCTCATAACCAAATTTCTAATATGGAATGGAAAAAACTGATGTATTTTATCTTTATAAAGAGTACATGTTTGAAAATTTGAACTAAGAAGAACCTTCATATAGTCTGCTAGAGGATCAATTAAAGGATGATGTATAATACCTGCTTCTAGGCCTTCAATGACTAGTTTATCAATTATATCCCCAATATTAAACCTTGAATTATCATCTTCAGTTTGATATTTGAAAGCACAATCATCCTCAATATGTAAGTCAAGAGGTAGTACAATTTCCTCTTGCTTAGGGGAAGGAATATTTTCCAAGAATTCTTTAGGATCTCAGAAATTATATGACTAAATTTGAGAATTCAAAATTTCAATACCGGTTTCGTATCTTTCAACAAATAACTCCAGAAAACATTTTTTAGCTTTAGGATTAAATTTTATTGACTTCAAAATGAGAAAGACAGCTGCTAGAAAATCCTCATCAAGCTGAAATTATGATAACTGATTCTTGAATGTATTTAAAACTTCATTAGATACAAGGTCTTCCACAAATCTTGTCATATTGTTCTTTAGGAACTCTAGTCAGCATGTTGTGGAGTCACCATGAATGCTCAAAAGCTGGGTTCTTTGAATCGTGGAGTCACCGGGTGAACAATGAAACCTTCTTGTGTCTAGTCACTATCCACCACCAATAATCATATCTGAACTTTGATGTGATTTCTGTTTTCTGAAGGAACACTAAGCTTTTTTAATAAGTGGTCCCTAGTGGAGTTGCCATTTATGTTAGCCCTCCGTAATTTTTAATATTGGCAACAACAAACAACAAAGGACAACATCAAACCACTTTAGAGTCCAGGAACTAGCCTTCCTAGACTGAAAGAGGGCTCCCTCTGTTTTATGATTTAAATCAATTTAACTTGATGATTATAATTGCATATATTAGGCTAGTTACAATGATGGGGGTTGTTTGTTTGATTTATTGTGTGGTTAGACTGATAGGGCTGCAGAGGCTATTCCATTAGGCGATGAAGTCAAGGACTGGAATGGAACATCAAAATCAAGAGAAAATCATAGGGCAAGATAACTATGCTAAATGGATCTTAAGAGTTGTATGAATTATGAGGTGAAAGAAATAGTAATGTTCAGTAGTGACAAAAGAGAAATTAAGAATTATTTAATTGGACTTGAGCATAAAACATTCAGATTGTAAATGAAGATAGAATTAAGGTGCTCCGACAATGAATCTTAATCTAAAATTTCTGATTTACAATTAGTCGAGTAGATACACAGCAGAGAAAACAACAGAAACATTAAAACAAAGAAGAAACACATCACCATTTTAACATAGCTCAAGAATCTTGTAAATGCTATTTAATTATTGATGTCCAGCTCCAAAATTACAGTGCTCCAATAGTAGTTCTTACAATACAGGTGCTAAATTATCCAACCCCTTCCGACTGGAAGTTTAAGTAGTATTTAGCTAACAACTAAATTTGGTTGCCCTAATCTGCTTTGGCAAACTTCATTTATTACAAACAACTAAAAATTAAAAAGGTAAGGCCATGCAAGGGCCGAACAAAGAAAATCTCTGACAACATTTCCTGCAAAATTAATTTTGAGCAGCTCTTCATGTATCTAAAAGCTTCAATGGCTCTTCGTAGGATCAAAGGTAGTCTTGGAAGTGGTATGTGATGATCTAGAAGAGGAAAAAAATGATGGTTTTGACATCTGGTCTTGATTTTCAAAATATCGGCATTGGGTAATTAATTATGGTGATGTGCAAGCCACTTTTCATTATTCGGGTGATTTATGTTGATTTGTTCTGTGTGAAATTTCTTTGCCCGACTAGACCCCTCGTGGTTGCACACCTGGTCAGGGCTTATTTCCCTCGTGAATTCCTTTTTCCTATTATAACACAACAATCATGTAAGCATGCCTTGCCTGACTTGACCTCGGTATCTTTTTTCTAGCCAAGACTTTCACCATGTTTAAACCCTTTTTCTAAGCCAAACAGTGAAACAAACCATTTACCTAGACTTGAAACTTTTTAAACTTTAATTATGAGCTCGCATCGCATCTTCCCACTTCGCAACCTTTGCAGTTTAGTTCATAAAGAATATGATCGGTGGTGCGATGCGAAGGGGAGGTGACGTGGAGGGTCAGCAGGACCAGACTGCAGCGTATATCGCAACTTGTAACATTTAGTTATAAGCGCAGATGGTGTAAACACTAAAGAGTGCGAAGGGCAATGCGCGGGGGAGGAGATGAGTGATGTGGCAGGGAAGAAGTGGGACCACGACTGCTGCGCACATCACAATTCATAACGTTTAGTTATAAGCTACGGGGTTTAACTTTTAAAATTTGTGAAATGCGGGGAAGAGGGACCCACTAGATATGCGATAGAGTTTTTATGAATTGGTGAAGGTTTAAAGTGGTAAGTGTTTATGGAGTTTATATGATATTCACGATATATCAAAGTATTGTAAAGGCTGTAAAGCGGGGGTGGAAATGCAAAGGTGGGGCCAACTTACTGCATCAAAAGTTAAAATTGATATGTTGTAGGCATTTTCAAATGTAAGTTAATGTATATGTGATGTGATGTGAAAAATCACAAATCAGCAAGCGCAAGTTTTAATGTTTAGTTGTGATGCGAAAATTTTATGCTATGCAATCGGGAAATGAAAATTACTAAAACGGTAAAGACGGAAGGGTAAAGTGAAAAGGTAAAAAAGGTAAGGTTTCAATGTATTTCAAAGGAAAATGAAATGAAAAAAGGAAGCATGGCAAGGAGTGGGTCTTACATGATATCGCATCGGCGATTTTATAATTTTGGAATTTGATTGTTATAACAAAATGTTACGATGGCGATATGTGGTGAGGCCCAAGGGGTCCAACCAATGGCTTAAGCGGCTCTTTGATAAGCTCTATGGTTTAAATAACATGACTGTCGATGAATGGCAGAGCTTATAATATAAAGTATGAAACTTTATATAAATGGGTTTATAAAGTAATAAGCCCTGAAAAGTTATATATGTGGGTTTTGGGAGGGTTTGAATGGAATTTAGAGCACGAGAGAATATGGAGGAAATGAGAAGGCAAAGAGGGTGAATGAAATGGAATGAGGGTAGAAATGGAGTTGGATCACCATCACACCTTATTATCAACACTTTATTCCTTCTACTGGAGGGAGAGGTAGATTAATTCCTTTGAAGCTCTCTACAGTCAGGAGTTCCCTTTCTTTTCTGAAAATAAATGATAGTCATGGAATATTATTTTTGATAATGAAAAATCTAACCAATAATCAGTCACCTTGTGATACTGTGAAATACAGGATTCTAACAGGAAACACAACAACTGGGTTGAGTCGGGAAAAAAAGCATTTATGCAGAAACATTAGAATATAACATCACAAATAGAAAATACAAAGACAAAGGAAACATAAATGACAATGACAGCAGCAGAAAAGACATACACAACAAGCAAAGAGCTGAAAGGTTTGAGTGAAATATTTTTGTAATTTTAAATGTATTAATTATTTTTATTGTTTGTGATGCAAAGGAAAGTCTCTGCAGGCAAAGGAAAAACTCCTGAAATGATTATTTCTGTATTTTTGTCGATGTATATACCTGAGCTGAAGGATGAGAAATCGAATGGGTGGAAGGCAGAGAGACATGCCTGTTCATTTCGTATTCCATATAGAATGAGAATAGTGAGGAGTTATCTATATAAAATATGTAATATCAGAGTGCATAGAATGGTTAGAGAGCACAAGAATCAGAGAGAGCTAATAGAGATGTTGTGCACATAAGAAGCTGATATGAAGCAGAAATGAAGGCAAAAAGGCAGCAGTGAAGAAGGAGGATAACAAAGTTGATATCTAGGTAAATCTAAATTTTATTCTCATGTTGAGTGAGGGGATTGTAGTCTCCTTTCAAGTTGTAGCTTTATAAATTTCTAGTTGGAGCTAGGTGAGGTAGGAGACTCCTGTAGTTTGTAGCCTACAGAAAATTTATGGGAGTTGGAGCTTCCTTGCAAGTTGTAGCTTGCGGAAGTTGAGGTAGGAGACTCCTATGGGTTGTAGCCTACAGAAAATACATGGGAGTTGGTGCTTCCATTTCAAGTTGCAGCTTGATAGATGTCCAGTTGGAGCTAGTTTAGGTAGGAGCCTCTTATGGGTTGTAGCCTGTAGAAAATAGAAGGGAGTTGGAGCTTCCTTGCAAGTAGTAGCTTGCAGAAATTGAGGTAGTAGCCCCCTATAGGCTGGAGCCTACAGAAAATTAGTTGTGAGAGGGAGTAGGACCTTGCCTTTGCATCACAACAATAATAATATGTGGTTTTCTCCCTTATGGGTTTCCACTTATATCTGGTGTCTATGTGCTTGATCATTATGTGTTGAGGTGATGCTTTAATCTCCTTAATTACTTATTGTCCACACATTTACTTTGCTGATTCATTATGTACTAAGCTAATTCTAAAATGAAGTAGTTAATGGGTGTAAAGAAAAGAGTTTTAATGTCCATGAATTTACTAAACTGATTCACCCCCCTCCCCCCCTCTCAATTTAGCTAAGGGTTCATCAATTGGTATCATATTTGGTTGCTTTGGTGTAAGCCTAATAGATTGAAGGAGATATGGTTGAGTCTTGGACTGTCAAAATGTACCCATGTTGAGTACAAGAAACTTTCCTGAATGAAGAGATAAGGTTAAAACAGATTTAATGGATTATGAACCTAAGGTATGGAAGCTTGTATGTGATGGTTACTGCAAAGACTCTCCCTCTTTGCAAGAAAAACAGTTGAATGCCAAGGCAAAATGTGTGATATATAACAGACTTCATAAGAAGTATCTTGATTGAATAATGGATTTAAATTCTACAAAGAAATATGGAATAAATTTCATCTCACACATGAAGGAGACACTAGTGGTTGCATTATCAAGAAGGATAAGTTAAACAAGAAGAAGAAGAAAAATTCCTTTCAAAAGGAAAAAGGCCAATCAAATGAGATACCTACTAGGGTGAATGGATGTGATTACCATAAAGAAATTACAGTTGAAGAACAAGCCAAACTTGACAAAACCTTGACTGAAATAGAAAGATTGAAGAATGAAAACAAAGACCTTAAGACACTGGTGCAAATATGTGATGAGAGAGAATATGAGGAAAAGGAAGAAATTGTTGGAATGAAGGCACAACTTGAAGAAGCTAAATTTGTTAGAAGACTAGACAAAGGCACATATAAGTACAAAGGTAAAGTTCCATTCAAGTTATTTAACTATGGAAGAGTGGGCCACTATGCCTAAAAATGCTCCAATAAGATAACAAAGAATCAGTCTAGAGGGAAAGGGAAAAGAAGCTCCTACAATATGCAGAAAGGGAAGAAATTTAGGAGAAAAACCTTTTTTTCCCAACAAGATAGAAATGCATATGAAAGCTCTAATGAATCCCTAGATGAAGATGGAATATTATAATTCACACTAATGGGAATGGATGATCTCAAAGATGATCCTCTGGAATCTAAAGAAGAAGGTGAGGTTGACCTTGAGGGGGAGTTGGTAATTTCCTTAAAGGAAATTGAAAGGCTTAAAATTAAGAGTAATAAACAAAAATATATTATTATGAAATATCCAAAGACAGAACTAGATTCATAAAACCTTATTAAATTGAAATTTGAACTAGAAGAATCAATGAAAATAGAGGATATTATGAAAAGGGAAATAAAGGAGAAAAATCAGGAGCATGAAAATATGGAAGAATAAGTGGTAAGCCTGAGGAAGAAATCAGAGAAGGCCCAAATTTAATTAACTACGAATATTCCTCAAATGAAAATTTCTTGACAGTTGGACAAGATACTAAATGCTTAAAAATTTCCTCTTATAAAGGCCGGGATAAGCTATGAAGGAGAAACCAGTAACTCCAAGGTATAGGATAACAAGGATATCACTTCTGTGAAAGTTGTAATAACAGAAAATGATAACTCTCATCAATTTGAGATTATTTCAGCTAGAATATTGATAGAATAAAGGAGCAGGTTGTGTAAGAAGCTCAAAGATGAGATTGCCTCCACGGAGAACTCAGAGAAGGCAAACATTGAAAGGGATGATGAATCAGCTCAAAAAGGATCCAAAAAAGAAAAATCCAACAATACCTTAATGTGTAAAGAAACAAACATAAACAAGAAGCAACATCAAGAGACAAAGAATGAGAGGAAGAAGAAAGCAGTTGAAAAAATATCAATTGTTCTTGAAGAAGAATTGAACAAGTTCAGAATGTCTCAAAGGACGTTCTTTCCTCCTATGAAAAATATCACATGTTTCTCTTGTCATAAACCAAGACATATTGTGGCACATTTTAATACAAGGCATATCAACTTTAACCCACAGAAGATGCAGCAAATGAGAAGACCCCCTCAAGCAAGCAGATGGAAAAGACAATCTTTCACCAGGAACACAAATCATTTTGATGGCTACTATTATTCATGAAATGACTTTGGACATGTAGCAGCTCAATGTAAGACAAAGAAAATCAAGTTTAACCAGAAAAAGATGCAGCAAATGATAATAATACCTCAAGAAAACAAATGGAAAGGAAAACCTTTCACTAGGTACATAAATCATTTCCAAGGCTATTGTTATTCATGCAATGATTTTGGACATAAATCTATTGAATGTAAATTACGTTAAAAAAGGAGCACAAAATGCTATAAATTAGCTCAAATGTACCTTGGTAAAATAACATGTTATGTATGCCACAAGCTTGGACACAAAGCAAATGATTGTATGCTTCCATATACATTAAAGGACTCTAGATAGATGATGGAACCAAATCAAATGAGACTAAACTATAAATCAAAAGGAGATGCAAACATTATGAGGAACCCCGAAAAAGTATGGAAGAATAACAAAAAGGGGGAGCTTGTTAGTTTAATGACATTATGAATCCATCATAGTCTCAGGGGGAGCTGCTCCAGGAAGCAATGTAGACATCCAGCCAGGGTTAGACAAAAAGCAACTTCTCAGGGGGAGAGTAGCCCATAAAAGTTGTCAAAGAAGAGCTTGAGCTATGGAGCTGGTAAAGATCTACAGAGGATTATTAAACTGTGTGTCTCTTGTAAAGTGTTAATAATGTAACAAAATGATTTTAAGAAGGATGAATAAGTAAAATGTTATTAGCAGTATATCATTACAAATATTCATCAATTGGTATTTGGAGCAAACTTCCTATCAGTAGAATACCAAGTGTTATTTTTGGAGTAGTATTATGGTACATGTACCCATTATTGGAGTATTATAGCATACATCATGGTGTTGGTATGGAAGAAATACATAAAGGAGCATGTCGACCTGCATTATTAAAGCATGGAAAGGTCATTAAAAGTGCCAAAATATCATTATCCTATATGCATTTGAAGTATTATATTGAGCATTGAAGCAAAATTTATTCTTGGATAGAATTGCACCCTTCCTCAAGTCAGTATTGATATATCTTCAAGGCCTCTTTCTTAAGGTCATCCATAAAGTTGTGTGCGGTCTATCTTTTGAGATTCCAATTAAATAAACTGAAGATGTCTTCTTTAAGCTTATTATGTTAGAACAAATAAAGTGTATATGGAAAAGTGTTCATTTCAGAGCAACCCTAGAAAGGCATATGCAGTGACATTCATTTAATAACAGAACAACATAATGAAAAAAATTATTGATGCCAGAATCAAAGTTTGTATATTGTTGATTGTTGTTGAGAATAGAGGAGAACACAATAAAAATAGTAGAGATTATGAAGGTTTTCTCAATTGTGGCTGTCTGTGGGCGATGTAGTGAAATACCACATGGTTCATACTATCTTGTGGCTGTGGATGCATAGATACGATTGCCATAATTTTATACCTCAGATATTAGATATTTGAATCTATAACCATTTTTCTTCCTTAAGCATGTGTTACACCTAAAATTTATTCAACAGAGGTATGTAGTTGAATTGAGAAGGTTTTATAATGATATTATGAGCAGCTGGTCTATGAACCAAGTTCCGTGAAAAAATATCCTTGAATCTGTAATGAATTCATAGTTTAAACTACTGTGACACACCTTCTCCTTAGAATAGTTACCTGATTGTATATTCTTGGTTGTAATTAGAGCTTTGATTCTCTCCCTTAGCCTGGAAATTATGCTATTCTCACCCACATCAATAAGAATAAGGATTGAATGTTTCATCACTTGATCTTATTGCAGTAGTGAGACTGTACATTACAATGCATTAGATATCTGGCATTTAGGGTTTGAGATGAATATGTCAATATTCAGTATTAAAGTCATTGGATATTTTTTATTGAAAGATTGTCTAGTCTTACAACAAGTTGTAAGGATTATTGAGATTCATTGTTCACATTAACATCAAGGGCCTTTTGGCTGTTAGTGTAATATCCCTGTCAGAATTATAGCACATATCACCACCAACAGGTAGTAAAGGTGAACCATAGCTGCAAAAGATAGATTGGTATCATCAAAGTTGAACGGAAGTATATTGCAAATGTATAGTGCAGTCGAAGACATATTCCATTAACAATATTCCTTAATAGATATGCATTGCAAATGAAGACCATAATTGGTATGAATATTCTTGCTGGTAGCTGCAAACTTGCTATTGATCTTGTCCTGTCCTGTGTGCTCTTGCAATATTAACAGAGATTGAATTATATTTGGAGCAGAATGTCTATATCACACGGAGCATCCTCATTATGGTTGTATTATTCCAATGGTGTACTTCTGATTATATAGTCTAGTATAGTTTGGAGTGTCGTTATCATCACTTTCAGCATTATGCAAGTGCAAGGAGTCTGTGTTGCTGGATGATATCAGTTTGTTGTGTATATTAATTTAATAAAAAAATAATTGAATTAAGGATTCTTATACTGAACTCAAAGAGGAGCAATGCAATGATGGAATCGACACTGAAAACATTTATAACCTCTTTCCATTGATGTTAAAGGGGGATGAAAAGCAATCAGAGGAAGATAGAAACTTCTCAAAATGAAAGGGGGAGGAAGTGTTGGATGATGTGTTGCAATCAATGTCAAAGGGGGAGATTGTTGGAAATATTTTCATTGATGGCAAAGGAGCAGAAAGGATAAACACAAGAATTATCATTGAGGACAAAGGAGTAGATCAGGATTAGCTAGAGTAGAAAGGAGAAATAAGGAAAAGAAGGAAAAAGTACATTGGAGGAGCAGAAAAGAGGCAAAAGAGCAACATTATGGAAAAAGGATGCAAGGAGTAGCAATGTGCAACAAAGAGGCAAAGGAACAAGGCAACAGAGAAGAAAAGAGGCAAGGAGAAGCATTAGAATCATTATCTAAGATAAAGGAGAAGAGAGGAGTACCAAAGAGGCATGGAGCAGCTTTAGAATGATTACTTAAGGCAAATGAGCAACAAAGAAGCAAGGAGCAGCAAAAAAGGCAAAAGGAATGAATGCAGGCAGCCAAAGAAACCAAAACATGAAAGGTTCGAATCGTGAATATGTGCAGAAAAGAAGGACAATTGTGAACAAGCAGGTCAAGTCATGTGAATTCACATTCAAAATAGTGTTGGCAGATCACATATCGCAATAGGAGCAGGAGAAATATTGCACAAACATAGAAGTCATAGAAATTGCGAAGTGTGATATGATGTCATGGCATGATGACATCGTAGTTGATGTGGAAAGTGATGTGGCAGCTAACGTGGCATATTATGTGGACCTGACCCCACAAATCGTAAAAAAGCCTTGATGATGTGGCAGGTGACATGGCATATGACGTGGCACCCCCGGTGGCACCCGAACCCTTTATCGCAAATCACAAATTGAAAAATGTGATAACCGGAGATCGAAGCATGTTGCGATAAGAAATCTATGATAAGGAATCTGTGATAGGAATTTGTGATGAAAGAATTGCGATAAACCTAAGTGAACCACTTCACATACTACATATTAGGAGATTTGAAAGGTGAAAGGATAAGAAATATGCGATAAGAATCTGCGATTAAAGAATTGCGATAAATCCTGGAAGGACCCTTAGCATATCACATATCGGGAGATCAGATCGACGAAGGCACATTGGATAGCAAGATTCGTTGAAGTGTGAAGTGCGATAAAGAGAGTAGACGTGATGCGGATCGAAGTTGCAGCTTAAAGGTTTTCAAGTCCTGGGTTATGTGTATTTAGTTGAGAAATCACATCGGAGGATCGAAAGTTGTATATAACACATACTAAAGGAAACACCAGAATGTGATATGAGAAAGGATGTGACGCATTTTGAAAGGTAAATTATAATATACTTCAGGTCCAGGGTTAGGTGTATTTCCTTAAGAAATAACATCGGTAGAACAGAAGGCGTCTATAACATATAATACATAGGATCACCGAAATGTGATATGAGACTAGACATGATACATTTCGAAGTTAAAATCTAATGCATTTGAAGTCTGGGGTCACAATATAAGTCCCTTTTTTGTATATTATTTCAAAGTCATAACCCAACATATTTTTCACCCGTTTTTGTTTCTCTTCTGAAGATAGTCCAAAAGGTGTTTAAGACTATCATGATCAGTTTTTACCCTGAAGTGTCTTCCCATTAGGTAAGGTCGCATTTTTGTTAGTGCATGCAGTATTGCTAACATTTCCTTCTCATAAATATATTTTTGTAAATACTTTCCTTTGTTTGGACGACTTTCAAAAGCAATGGGTCTTCCTTCTTGCATTAAAACAACACCAATTCCATTTCCTGAGGCATCACATTCCACAATAAAGGTTTTTGTGAAGTCTGGCGTAGCTAAGATAGGTGCTAGGCACATTGCCTCTTTAAGATGTATAAAGGCCTTAGTTGCTTCAGGAGTCCATGAAAATGCATCTTTCTTCAATAATTTTTTTAGAGGTGTTGTTATTCTCCCATAATTCTTAACAAACTTGCTATAATACTCTTTTAACCCGAGATATCCTTGCAACTGCTTTATGGTTGTGGGACTTTCCATTCCTTAATGGATTTAATTTTGTTAGGGTCCACCTTAACACCCTCATGAGATACAATATGAACCAAATATTCCACCTCTTTTACTCCAAAGAAACATTTGGATGTTTTTGCATATAATTGTTTCTCCTACAAGAGTTTGAGCACCTTGTCACAATGTTGAACCTGTTCATTCCAAGACATGCTGTAGATTAATATATCATCAAAAAATACTAGCACAAATTTTCTAAGGAAGGGTTTGAAAATGGAATTCATCAACCCTTGAAATGTAGAAGGTGCATTAGTAAGGCCAAAAGGCATGACCAAAAATTCATAATGACCCTCATGAGTTTGAAATGATGTTTTCGGAATATCTTCAGTCTTCATTCTAATTTGATGATATCCTGAACGAAGATCCAACTTGGTAAAATAAATTTCTCCATGTAATTCATCCAATAATTCATCAATCACAGGAATGGGAAATTTATCTTTAATTCTGAGCTTATTGAGCTCCCTATAATCTAGACACATGTGCCATGATCCATCCTTCTTGTGCACCAATACTACTGGAGCAGAGAAAGAACTTTGACTAGGTTGAATTATACCAGCCTCTAACATTTCTGCAATCATACATACAATTTTTCTCTTTTGGACATAAGGATAATTATAAGGCGTGATGTTTGGAGGAACACTTCCCGGAATCAAATGAATAGCATAATCATGATCACCAATAGGCGGGAGTCCTTTGGGAGTTTCAAACACCTTGGAATGATTGTCCAAGACTTTTTGGAGATCTGCAGAAATAGATGATTTTGATGTTGGAACTTCTAGTGAGCATAATTGTGAAATTATGCCTCCTTGTTCTTTATTCACAAGCTTTGTCATGACATTAGATCTTATTATCTTTCTTGGTTTCCCTGCGATACCCTGTAATTTGAATTCCTTTTCTTCTGAAAAAAATTTCAAGAAAAGTTCTTGAAAATTAAAAGCTACTGTCCCTAAAGATTGTAACCATTGTACTCCTAGTACAACATTAGCACCTCCCATTGGAATGGAAAGCATTGGACTATTCAATACATATTCCCTCATGGTTAGCTTGATATTATGGCATTTTCTAGAGAAATTTATATTTCCTCCATTTGCAACCATCACTTGACATTCTGGTGCTGGGTATAGGAAACATTTAAATTCCTTGGCTACCTTACAATGAATAAAATTATGGGTACTACTTGAATCAATCAACACTATTACCTTTTTCTTCTTGATATGTCCTATCTTGAGAGTTTGAGGAGTGGTAATTCCTGCCAATGCATTACACGATATGGTCAGACTCATTTCTTCCTCTTCTAGGGTTGGTTCTTGGTGTATATCCTCTTCCTTTGAAGATTCTTGTTCATTTTATTCTTCCTCTTCAAAATCTATGTAAAATAATTTCTTCTCAGCATACTTATGACCTTTAAGTATTTCCTATTAAAACTGTAGGAAAGCCCTTTTGCTCTTTTCTCTTCCAATTGTTGTGGTGTCAACCTTGTAGGTTGTGGAAGTCTAGGAGTAGGAACACTTCCATCCTTATAGATGTGAGTGGTAGGCTTCCTTGTCACCATAATTTTACATTCAATTTTTCTTGCCAACCTAAATACCTTCTCCAATGAATCAGGTTCCCAAACGTGAACCTCATGTTGGATGTTATCCTTTAAAGTCCCTATGAAGACATCAATCCTATGTTCCTCTAGAATATCAATTACCCTTATATTCAATTTTTGGAAGTCCTCAATGTGCTCCACCATTGAACCCTTTTTTTTTATATTTATCAATTGGCTAAAGAAGGTGTTGCTCTTTGTATCCTCATAATGCACTATCATTTCCTCCCTAAAAATTGACCAAGTGACAATTTTTTTATGGGAGCAAAGCCATCGATACCATACAAATGCATTTTGTTCTAAATATAAAGATTTAATGCGTACCTTTTGTGTGTTTTTCACATTACTGAGATCAAAATATTGCTCCATCTATAGTATCCATGTTACAGGATCCTTGCCATCAAACTTCCTCATATCCATATTTGGAATATGGTGGTTCTTCCATCCAACATTAAAGTTTATGAAATCACAATTAACATTTATTTTGTTCTCATCATGAGTTTCCTCTACTATATTTTTGCCATTAGGAAACATTTCTTGTATCAACTTTGTCAAACCTTGCATGTTTGCTTTTATATCATTCTTCATGTTTTCCATGTTTTCTTTCATTTGTTCATCAATCGTAGCTTCCATGTCATCCATCTTAGCTTCCATGCCATTTTCCATGCAATCCATCTTAGCTTCCATGCATTTCTTCAAAGCATCCATCTTAGCTTCCACTCTTTTATTCAAAACTTCCATTTCATTTTTTGTTGATCTTTGCGAGAGCAAAATTTGGTGCACTTTCTGTTGTAATTTTGACATGACATGTTGCAATTCTTCGTCTTCATGAGTCATATTAGAGCCTTCTGAAGGCTTAATTGGTGTGGAATTATTTTTAGCGGGCATTTTAGAACCCAATACTGATATATATTCTACAATATGCCCTTGGAATCAATTCAAATTTATTTTTCAAACAAGACTTATGAAATTCGAAAAAAAATACACACATTTTTCTTGCTTTTGAGGAGCTTGATATTGAAACTAAATTATCTCTGTGATTTCAGATATTCAATATTTGAAATCTAATTCTATTGTAGCCTTCTGAATCTTCTTTCGAATGCCACAGGTTTAACTTGCTTTGGATTCTTCAAGACAAAGTTATGCCCAATCTCTCATAATGACTTAATTATGGACTGGTTTAGTAGAACATATTTGTACGACATGCCACATGTCACTATTTCCTCCTTCGGCTCTGAAATTGATACAAAGGAAATTAAATTCCATGTACTTATGGCCACCTTTTACAGAATTCCAATCTGACACTCAGAGAGAGAGTTATGACGTTTTTCCCATAGTCACCTCTTTGAGATGAAACTCGGGAGCCTAAATAAAGCCTAACTTCCACAGATCATATCTCTGAAAATGTTGCGAACCAAGATCTAAAATTTTTACAGGAGGATATTGAGGATTGCATCTTTGCTAAGCTTCTAAACCTTCGTAGAAATAAATTTATAGTGAAAATTCCACGATGACCTGTTTTAGGTGAAATTCGGAAGCTTGAAAAATCCCTAACTTCCACAGATCATATCTTTGAAACTGTTGTGAACCAAGATCTGAAATTTCTACAAAACGTTCCTTAGGATTGCAACTTTGCTCTGTAAATTTTTCAGCTTCTAAACATTCATAGAAAAAAATCTATAGTGAAAATTCCATGAAGACCTGTTTGGAGTAGAAAAACCCTAGAATCCTAAGCTCTGATACCAAATGTTATGAAACCAGCTCAAAAATAGAAGAAAAGAGAGATAAAATCCTTAGAAATCAGACACTTCTAGGAGGAAACCTCTAATACATTACATAAATGAACAATTCTTGGATGATACAAATGAACAAAACCTCCTTCTATATATAGGAGTCCATGGGGCCACAATATAATCCTAGCTGACCTAACAATAATAATGTAAGGGCACAATAATAACAATATTAGGGTTACAGGGGTACAACAGTAACAATAAGGGGGCTACACTAATAACAGTAAGGGACTAAAATAGTAATATAGGGACCTAACACAGAGTCAGTTCCTTTGGTGTAAGCTTAATAGCTTGAAAAAGATCTAGTTGAGTCATGGACTATCAAAATGTACCCATGATGAGTACAACAAACTTCCCTGAATGGAGAGATAAGGTTAAAATAGATTTAATGGCTTATGAACCTAAGGTATGGAAGCTTGTATGTGATGGTTACTACAAAGACTCTCCCTCTTTGCAAGAACAACAATGGAATTCCAAGGAAAAATGTGTTATATATAACAGTCTTCATAACAAGGATCTTGATTCAATAATGGATTTAACTTTTGCAAAATAAATCTGGAATAGACTGCATCTCATGCATGAAGGAGACACTAGTGGTTGCACTATCAAGAAGGAGAAGATAAACAAGAAGAAGAAGAAAAATTCCTTTCAAAAGGAAAAATGTCAATCAAATGAGATACCTACTAGGGTGAATGAATGTGATTACCATGAAGAAATTACAGTTGAAGAACAAGACAAAATTGACACAGCCTTGAATGAAATAGAAATATTGAAGCATGAAAACAAATACCTTAACACATTGGTTCAAATATGTGATGAGAGAGAATATGAGGATAAGGAAGAAATTGTTGTCGTGAAGGCATAACTTGAAGAAGTTAAATTTGTTAGAAGATTGGACAGAGGCACAGGTAAGTACAAAGGTAAACATCCATTCAAGTTATTTAACTATGGAAGAGTGGGCCACTATGCCTCAAAATGTCCCAATAAGATAACAGAGAATCAGTCTAAAGGGAAAGAGAAAAGAAGCTCCTACAATATGCAGAAAGGGAAGAAATTTAAGATAAAAACATTTTTTTCCCAGCAAGATAACAGTGCATCTGAAAGCTCAGATGTATCCCCAGATGAAGATGGAATCTTAGAATTCACACTAATGAGTATGGATGATCTCGAAGATGATCCTTTGGAATCTGAAGAAGAAGGTGAGGTAGACCTTCAGGGGGAGTTGGTAGGTGCCTTAAAGGGAATTGAAAGGCTTAAACTTAAGAGTAAGAAACAAAAATAGATTCTTCTTAAATATGCAAACACAAAACCAGATTCATAAGAACTTATTAAATTGAATGTTGAACTAGAAGAATCAAGGAAAATAGAGGATATTCTAAAAAGGGAAATAAAGGAAAAAAATCAGGAGCGTGAAAAGATGGAAGAAGAAGTGGTAAGCCCAAGGAAGAAATCAGAGAAGGTCCACATTTAATTAACTATGAATATTCCTCAAATGAAAAGCTTTGGACAGTTGGACAAGATACTAAATGCTCATATATCTCCTCTTATAAAGGCTAGGATAGGCTGTGAAGGAGAAACCATTAAGTCCAAGTTAGAGGATAACAATGATATCACTTTTGTGAAAGCTGTAGTAAAGGAAAAAGATAACTCTCATCAATTTGAGATTGTTTCAGCTAGAATATTGATATAAGAAAGGAGTAGGTTGTGTAAGCAACTCAAAGATGAGATTGCCTCCATGGAGGACTCAGAGAAGGCAGACATTGAAAGGGATGATGAAGCAGCTCAAAAATGATCCACAGAAGCAGAAGCCAAAAAGAATTTGATGTGTAAAGAAAAAAACATAAACAAGCAGCAACGTTAAGACAAAGAATGAGTGGAAGAAGCAAGTAGGTGCAAAAATCTCAATTGTTCTTCAAGATGAATTGAACAAGCTCAGAAGATCTCAAAGGAGGTTCTTTCGTCCTATGAAAAATATCACATGTTTCTCTTGTCGTAAACCAGGACATAATGTAGCACATTGTAAGACAAGGCATATTAACTTTATCCAGCAAAATATGCAGCAAATGAGAAGACTCCCTCAAGAAAGCATATGGAAATGGAATTCTTTCACAAGGTACAAAAATAATTTCCATGGCTACTGTTATTCATGCAATGAATTTGGACATGTATTAGCTCAATGTAAGACAAAGAAAATCAAGTTTAACCAGCAAAAGATAAAGCAAATGAGAATACTACCTCAAGAAAACAAATGGAAAGGACAACCTTTCACTAGGTACATAAATAATTTCCAAGGCTACTGTTATTCATGCAATGAATTTGGAAATAAATCTATTGAATGTAAACTATGTTAAAAAAGGAGCATAAAATTCTATACATCAGCTCAAACATACCTAGGTAAAATAAGATCTTATGTATGCCACAAGCTTGGAAACAAAGAAAATGACTGTATGTTTCCATATACATTAATGGACTCTAGACAGATGATGGAACCAAATCAAATCAGACCAAACTATGAATCAAAAGGAGATGCAGAAATTATGAGGAATCCTAACAAAGTATGGAAGAAGAAGAAAAAGGGGGAGCATGTTACATTAATGAAATTATTAATCCATCATAGTCTCACAGGGAGCGGCTCTAGGAAGTAATGCAGACATCCAGCCAGGGTTAGACAAGAAGCAAATTCTTAGGGGGAGAGTAGCCCATAAAATTTGTCAAAGAAGAGCTCGAGCTATGGAGCTGGTAATGATCTACAAAGGATTATTACACTGTGTGTCTCTCGGAAATTGTTAATAATGTAAAAAAAGGAATTTAGGAAGGATGAATAAGAAAAATGTTATTATCATTATATCGTTACAAATATTCATCAATTGGTATTTGGAGCAGACTTCCTATTAGTAGAATACAAAGTGTTATTTTTGGAGTAGTGTTATGGTACAAGTCCCCAATATCGTAGTATTATAGCATACATCATGGTGTTGGTATGGTAAGGAGAATGTTGAGTTGCATTATCAAATCAAGGAAAGGTCATTAAAAGTGCCAAAATATCATTATCTTGTTTGTATTTGAAGTATTATATTGAACATTGAAGCATAATTTATTCTTGGATAGAATTGCACTTTTCCTCAAGTCAGTATTGATATATCTTCACGACCTATTTCTTATGGTCATCTATAAAGTTGTGTGCGGTCTGTCTTTTGAGATTACAATTAAATAAACTTAAGATGTCTTCCTGAAGCTCATTATGTTAGAACAGTTGAAGTATATATGGAGCAACAGTCATTCTGGAGCAGCCCTAGAAAGGCATATGCAGTGACATTCATTTAATACAGAATGATAGTATGGACAAGATTATTGATGCCAGAACCAAAGTTTTTATATTGTTGATTTTTTTTGAGAACATATGAGAACACAATAAAAATAGTAGATATTCTGAAGGTTGTCTCAACTATGGCTATCTGTGGGAGCTGGAGTGAAATGCTGCATGGTTCATATTATCTTGTGGCCATGGAAGCATAGATACAATTGTCATAATTGTATACCTCAGATATCATATATTTGAATCTCTAACCATTAGTCTTCCTTAAGCATGTGTTACACCAAAAATTTATGCAATAGAGGTATGTATTTGAATTGAGAAGGTTTTATAATGAGATTATGAGCAGCTGGTCTATGAACCAAGTTATGTGAAAATATATCCTTGAATCTGTAATGAAGTCATAGTATAAACTACTGTGACACACCTTCTCCTCAACATAGTTGTTGGGTATGTGTTATATTCTTTCCACGATTAGCCCCACGCGCTGTATGTTGCATCGGGCATAGCTGGGGGGTCACGAGGGGCGAAGCAGTCCCCACCATTGGGGTCCGGGGCAGCGCCCCGACCAAAATTTGTTTTTTGTGCGGACCCACTCATAGGCGAATCCGCCCATGGTTTTGTGCATGGTTTTGCACATGGTTTTGGGGTTCGATGGTTTTCGGCCCCTGGTATTTTTTGTAGATCCAGTCAAGGGAACTACGGTTATGTTCTAATCCAGGTTTAATGGATTGGGGTTTATGTATGCTCCGGCATGTATATATATGTGTTGTAACACTAAAAGGATTATAATGAAAAAATCAAGCTGGTCATCCCGATTTGGGATCCAGGGGAAAATCTCTGTGTTGATCTGTTTTATGTTTTATGCTCTCGCTATTGTTTATTTTCTGTTATAAGATTCGTGTGTAGATAATTTCTGTTCAGGGTTAAAACATACATTTGGTATCAGAGCTGTTTCGGCTTCAAGGGGACGCCTTTGTTGTTGAGGGTTTTTTGCTCGGGCCTGTGGTAGACCCTGTGCAGTGGGAGATCTGCGGGATCGATTCTTGTGGTGAAAGAATATGGCGAGCAGCGGGAAGATAGAGATCGAGAAATTTAATGGTCAGAGCTTTGAGTTATGGAAGCTCAAGATGGAGGATCTGCTGGTGGATAAAGATCAGTGGATCGCGGTAGATCCAGGTACTAAACCAACGGCAATGTTAGATGAAGACTGGAAGAAACTGGATCGGAAGGCTAAAAGCACAATACGGTTGTGTGTATCAGATTCAGTATTGTTGAATGTATCTGGGGAAGCTACGGCGAAGAATTTGTGGGAAAAACTTGGGACTTTGTACCAATCTAAGTCTCTGGTGAATAAGTTGTTCCCGCGGAAAAAGCTGTATAACCTGAGGATGAAGGATGGAGACTCGGTGACAGAGCATCTGAACGCCTTCAATACTGTGGTAAGTCAGCTGTCATCTGTTGATATTAAAATCTCAGATGAAGATAAGTGCATCAGTTTGTTGTGTTCTCTACCAGACTCGTGGGACAATCTGGTTATTGCAATAGGTAGCAACACAACTACCTTGAATTTTGATGAGATTGTCTCAGCCTTGCTGTCGGAGGAAATGAGACGGAGAAATATGGAGGGTTAGAATGGAGATGCCTTATCTGTACGAGGAAGGTCCAAGAACAGAAACAAGAATAAGGTTTCGAGTGGGAGATCTAAATCTAGAGGGAGATCTAAATCTCCTGGAAAGTTTGTAAAGGTGTGCTGGAAATGCGGAAAGGAAGGGCACTACAAAAAGGAATGCAGATCTAAAGCTCCTGAGAAAGGAAAGGATCTGATGAAGGTCCTTCTGCAGAGGCAAAAACCACCTTGGATGAAGGTGGGGATGTGCATTTGGCTTCTTCTTCAAATACACATGTAGATCATGAGTCATGGTTGATTGACTCAGGTGCATCCTTTCACTTCACTCCCCATAGGGAGTGGTTCTCCGAGTATGAGAAATATGATGGTGGTGATGTCTTCCTAGGGGATGATAGGAAGGCCAGAATCGTCGGACGTGGAAAGGTCAAGCTGAAGCTGCAAGGTGGAAGGATTAGAACACTTCCTGGTGTTCTGCATATTCCTGCATTGGCTAGAAATTTGATTTCTGTAAGCAAGATGGATGATGCAGGTGTAAAAACAGTGTTCGAGAAAGATTCCTGCAAGATGGTTCGGGGAGCAATGGTACTAATGCGGGGAGTTCGGACTGGAACTCTATACAAGCTACAAGGTAGCACTGTTATTGATGGGTGTAATAGTTCTATGGTTCCTGAAAGTGGAGCGGAAAGCCTAGCTGTCTCTGGAGAAAAGACCATGTTATGGCATCAAAGGCTTGGACATATTGGAGAGAAGGGCCTTCAGATACTGCACATAAATGGTATGGTAGAAGGTATGTCTAATTGTTCTCTGGATTTCGATTTCTGTGAACATTGTGTATATGGGAAGCAGAATCGGGTGAGTTTTCCTTCTGGTGCTAAGAGGGCAAACAAGATATTAGAACTTGTGCACAGTGATGTGTTTGGGCCTGTGTCAGTTCCATCACTGGGAAAGTCTGTGTACTATGGTTCATTCATAGATGACTTCTCAAGGAATACATGGATATATTTCTTGAGGAAGAAATCTAAAGTCTTTGACAAATTTAAATTTAAGGCTCTGGTGGAAAACCAGACAGAGAAGAAGATAAAGGCATTGAGGACAGATAATGGTGGGGAGTTCTGCAAGAAGGAATTTGAAGAGTTCTGTAAGAAGTGTGGTATAGCACGGCAGAAGACTACTCCATACACACCTCAGCAAAATGGAGTTGCAGAAAGAATGAAAAGAACACTGATGGAAAAGGCAAGAAGCATGCTCAGTGGTACCGGGTTAGGACAAGAATTCTGGGCAGAGGCAGTGGAGACTGCATGTTACTTAGTTAACAGATCACCTTCATCACCGTTGGAGGATAAGACCCCACATGAGGTATGGACTGGTAAGAAACCCTCTCTTTCACATCTAAGGGTATTTGGATGTGATGCATATGTACATGTTCCAAAGGAGAAAAGGACCAAGTTGGATAATAAATCTGAAAGGTGCATCTTTATTGGGTATACGGATGGTTTAAAGGGTTACAAGCTTTGGAACCCAGAAACAAGGAAGGTTATGTACAGCCGAGATGTGGTGTTTAGAGAAGTGAAAGATGTTGTTAAACATGAAGTCCTACCAAAGGAACCTGAGAAGATAGAGTTTGAGCTAAAGGAGGATGAATCAGACTTTACAACAGAAGAAGACTCAGAAGATGAAGAGCCACAAACTCCAGCTTTGAGAAGATCAGTTCGGGAAAGAAGGCAACCAGAAAGGTATAGTCCATCTGATTTTTGTTCAGGTTTTGCCTTAACTATAACTGATGATGAACCCAGAACTGTCAGGGAGGCAGTAGATTCAGAGGATGGAAAACTCTGGAAGGAGGCCATGGTTGTTGAAATGGCATCCTTGCACAAAAACGATGCATGGGATCTGGTGGAGTTGCCGGTTGGAAGGAAGCCCATTGGGAGCAAATGGGTGTTTAAGAAGAAGATGAATGTAGAAGGCAAGGTGGAGAAATACAAAGCTCAATTGGTAGCGAAAGGTTATTCCCAGGTGCCGGGAATTGATTTTGGTGATATTTTTTCTCCTGTTGCCAAAGTTACTTCTATTAGATTACTTTTATCTGTTGCTGCTGCATTTGATTTTGAGATAGAACAGATGGATGTGAAGACATAATTTCTTCACGGGGATCTAGAAGAGGAGATCTACATGAAGCAACCTGAAGGCTTTATGGTGAAGGGTAAGAAAGAACTAGTATGCAGGTTGAAGAAGTCTCTGTATGGGTTAAAACAATCACGAAGGATGTGGTATCAGAAATTTGATACCTATATACGGGGACTTGGCTTCACCAGAAGCAAGGAAGATCACTGTGTTTATTTTAAATTAATTGGTGACCGTCTTATTTATTTGGTCTTGTATGTGGATGATATGTTGCTGATTGGAAATGACAAAGAAATTATCGAAGATTTGAAGACCCAACTGTTCTCCAAATTCGACATGAAGGATCTGGGTGCTGCAAACTATATTTTGGGCATGGAAATTAAGAGAGATCGGGCAAAGAGGAAGCTCTGGTTAAACCAGAGGAAGTATGTCGAGACCATATTACAGAGGTTCAATATGCAGGATAGTAAACCGGTGAATGTTCCTATTCTTGTAGGTGTAAAGTTGTTTGCTGAACAGTGTCCCAAGACACAAGAAGAAGAGGAGTATATGTCCCATGTTCCATATGCAAGTGCAGTGGGTAGCCTGATGTATGCAATGGTTTGTACTAGACCAGACATTGCACATGCAGTGGGAGTATTGAGCAGGTTTATGTCAAACCTAGGGAAGGAGCATTGGACAGCAATGAAGCGGGTTTTCAGATATTTACGTGGCACTAGTGATTATGGCTTGTGCTACCAGGGAAGACCAGGATTGGAAAGAATGTTGGACATTCGTGGTTTTGTTGATGCAGACTGGGCTGGAGATCTGGACCAAAGAAGATCTACAAGTGGGTATGTGTTTAGCCTATTTGGAGGCGCAGTCAGTTGGATGAGTAAAAGACAGTCTGTAGTGGCTCTTTCAACTACAGAGGCAGAATACATAGCAGCCACTCATGCAAGCAAGGAAGTAGTTTGGTTGCAAAGATTGTGTTCAAGTATGGGGTTGGTACAGCAAGCTATAAGGATAGACTGTGATAGACAAAGTGCAATTTTCTTGGCTAAGAACCCTGCTTATCATTCAAAGACAAAGCACATTGATGTTCAATATCACTTTGTTAGAGATATGGTTGAGGCTAAAAGGGTGTTGCCGGTAAAGGTGGACACTTTGAAGAATGTTGCAAATGCATTGACGAAGTCTGTGAGCACTCAGAAGTTCTTTTGGTGTAGAGAAACAATGGGTGTTGAAGAATTGGCCCAATGACTAAGCTCTCCGGTGGCCCCCTGTGGAAAGAAAACAACAAGTGGGAGAATGTTGGGTATGTGTTATATTCTTTCCACGATTAGCCCCACGCGCTGTATGTTGCGTCGGGCATAGCTGGGGGGTCACGAGGGGCGAAGCAGTCCCCACCGTTGGGGTTCGGGGCAGCGCCCCAGCCAAAATTTGTTTTTTGTGTGGACCCACTCATAGGCGGATCCGCCCATGGTTTTGTGCATGGTTTTGCACATGGTTTTGGGGTTCGATGGTTTTCGGCCCCTGGTATTTTTGTAGATCCGGTCAAGGGAACTACGGTTATGTTCTAATCCAGGGTTAATGGATTGGGGTTTATGTATGCTCCGACATGTATATATATGTGTTGTAACACTAAAAGGATTATAATGAAAAATCAAGCTGGTCGTCCCAATTTGGGATCCAGGGGAAAATCTCTGTGTTTATCTGTTTTATGTTTTATTCTCTTGCTATTGTTTATTTTCTGTTATAAGATTCGTGTGTAGATAATTTCTGTTCAGGGTTAAAACCTACAATAGTTACCTTCATTGGATATTGGTGGTTGTAATTAGAGCTTTGAATCTCTCCCTTAGCATGGAAATTATGCCATTCTCACCCACATCAGTAAGAATAAGGAATGATGGTTTCATCACTTGATCTTCTTGCAGTAGTGAGTCAGTACAGTACAATGCATTAAATATATCTGGCATTAAGGTTTTGAGATGACTATGTCACTATTCAGTATTAAAGTCACTAGGTATTTTTTATTGAAATATTATCTAGTCCTACAACAAGTTGTTGAGATTGCAACAAGATGATGAGCTTAGTGAAAAGAGTCACCTTCACTAAGTGGGCCCGCAGGCTATTTTTGGCGCAAGTCTATTTTTAGACTATGTCTATTTTTAGACATGTCGGTCATATTCTATGAGTTGCGGGATGCTATTTGTAGATGGTTGTTCAAGCTGGAAAAATAGATGGACTTCTATTTTTAGACATACTGGGTGGAATCTATTTTTAGATTGCCAGTCTAAAAATAGATATGTTGAATATTATTAGCTCTTAATAACATTTGGACTATAAACATTAACTTATTCTCTTGGAGCACTTCAGTTAAGTGCACAGATGTGGCACAAGAGTTGACAGAAGGAATTACGCTATTCCTGAGGGTTAATTTGAGCTATTGCATGGAGACTTCAGGTAGAACTCATGTGATAGAGTTTGGTGGAGTTATTGAGGTAGTTGGTGGAGTTGTGTTCAGTTTAACTTAGTTAGACATAGTTGAGCTAGTTGTATCTAGTCTAACTGATTGATACACTAGTGAGAGTGGTGTGAATTGATTATTAATTAATTCACTAAATATTAACTCATTAATCAACTTAATAATACATCAGTTAACTAGAGTGCATGGATAGTTTCAGTGGAGACTAGTGGAGAGGTAGGTGAAAGAGCAGGTTGACTATCAGTTGTGACTATAGTGTTGCATGAGTTTGCACCAAAAATTGATGGAGATGGAAATGAGGATTTCGTGAGCAAGGCTGGACCAATTCGAGTTCATTTAGAGCCCATATTCAACAGGGATTGCGCAGTAGAGGCAAGCTAGTAGGTGGCAGAGATCGGTGCATGGATTTTCAAGATCTAGCCTGATTAGTGTGTAGCGATTGGATTGTACTGAGAGCTTGTGATAAGATTTGTATGAGGATTTCTACATGATTATATGAAATTAATTATATACATATAATTGGGGTTTTTAGCTTCAGGCTCTCCTGTAAATCACTATGTTAATGTGTGTGAATTTTTATGGTTTTAATGTGTGCATGCAATTGATTTAATTTCTGCATATGATGATCAATGGTGGAATAGATTCTGTATTGTGCATGAAGTCAAATAGTGTATGATTAGGAGAATATTATACATATAACATATTAGTTATATAATTTCTACATGGTATCAGAGCATTGATCATTGGCGCAATTGCAAATCATTGAAGCGCTTGAGTTTTGTGCTGGTGGAATTCGAATTTGCAGTAGTGTTTTCTTGGTGCCAAATTTGAGAAGTATTTCAATGGATTGCGATTGGAGATGTCCTTGAGGGAAACTCAAATTATACTACATGGAAGGACAGGATGGATGTGGTGTTGGAGAATAATGGGTTGAAGGAGTTCATAGATGCAGAAATTCCAAAACCTGCTTCTAGCGATGCTGCCGCACTTAACGCATGGTAAAAGAAGACAGAAAAATGTTGAAGGATTCTGTTGGAAGATGTGAAGGATCACATAGTGTCCATCCTTCATGGTAAAGCTTCTCCATTATTGATGTGGAAAGCTTTGACAAACTTGTTCCAAAGCAAGAGCAACCAGAGGAAGTTGGCGCTCAAGGATAAACTCAGGAAAATAAAAATGGAGAAGGGCGAGAGTATACCCAAGTACCTCATGAAGTTTGTCTAGTGCAGGGATGAGCTGGGAAGTGTGGGGGTTACTGTAGATGAAGAGGACTTGGTGAGCTTGGCTCTCCTTGGGCTTCCGAAGAGGTTGCATTCCTATGAGGACTCTGTCAATGGTCGGGAGAAACTTCTGGTATGGGAGCGACTTTGGTCAGATCTTGTGCAGGAGGAGATAAGGCGGAGTACCAGGGATGGATCTTCATCAAAGAATGAAGATGAAGAAAATTGCACTTTGGCTGCTAAATCAAGGAAGGGGAAGAGCAAGAAAAATACTTCTCAATCCGGTGCGAAAGGCAAGAAGCAGGACATGTCCAAGGTGAAGTGCTTTCACTGTCACCAACACGGACATTACGCCACTAATTGTCCACAGAAGAAGAAAAATAAGCAGGCTGCTGGATCTGAAGCTGGAGAGGCCTTAGCCTCGCAGTTTGAGCCGGATTTTTCATTGATCACATGCTTGGTCTCAAGTGTGATGGGTTCAGTGTGGTTTCTTGACATTGGTGCATCTTTCCATATAACTGGAGACAAATATTTTTTTATTAATCTGGATGAGAAGGATCTTGGAGTGCACATCGAGATGGGCGATGATGGTAGATATAGTGCAACTAGTATCGGGACCATTTCCTTTGAGAGGGAGTCTGCCAAACCTTTCATCTTGAAGGATGTCATGCATGTTCTAGGATTGAAGAAGAATCTAATCTCTGTGGTGATGTTGGAAGACAAGGGATATGATGTTGTCTTTAGCGAGGGAAAGGCTTTCCCGCGTAGTAAGGCAATTAGTGAAACTCAGAGGATAGGGGTTCGAGTTAGACGGCTGCACAGCAATGGTAGGCAAGGCAGAAGGAGTGGTGAGCCAGGATGAGGGCAAGCTATGGCACAGGAGATTCGGCCATCTTCACCATGGTGCTTTAAAAATTTTGCAGCAGATTTCCATCGGGCTTCCCAAAGGTACACTTGCGCAGTTAGATCAGTGCAAGGGTTGTACTTTGGGAAAATTTGTGAAAGCCACCTTTCATGAGAAGGATAGTCATGCCACAATGATCCTTGAGAGAATTCACACAGACGTGTGTGGAAATTTCTCAGTAGCTTCGACAGAAAAGCACAGGTATTATTTGATATTTGTTGAAGATTTTTCTCGTAAGTGCTGGATCTTCTTCATGCAAAAGAAGAGTGAGAAATACTCAAAGTTATGTGAGTTCAAGGCACTGGTTGAGAAAGAATCAGGGAAGTAGGTGAAGGCTCTTAGGAGCGATAATGGTGGTGAATTCATCTCTGGCGAATTCAAGGACTTTTGCAGTGCAGAAGGAATTCGAAGAGAGCTCATAGTGCCTCATAACCCACAACAGAATGGGCTCACAGAGCGAAAGAACAGAACGCTCGTGGGTGCTGCACGGACGATGTTGCATGATCAGGGCCTTCCCATACACTTGTGGGTGGAAGCATGCAATACTGCAGTTTATGTGCAAAACCATTGTCCTCATAGAGTACTTGGCATGAGTACACTTGAAGAGGCGTTTTATGGTAAGAAGCCTGATATTTCTCATTTGAAGATTTTGGCTCACCTGTTTACATTCATGTGAAGAAAGATGCCAGGAAGAAGCTGGAGTCGACCGCAGAGGTTGGGATATTTGTGGGGTACACAGAAACACCCCACAACTATCATGTGTATTTGCTAGAGAGTCGGAAGACTGTTGTGCGATGGGATATCAAAATTCATGAGGAGAAAGCGATGAAGTGTTCGCTTGAGAGGGAGCCACACTTGCATGCAGATGAGGAGCTATTAGTTCCTAAGGATGAGCCTCAGGATGTGGATCAGCCACAAGAGGAGGTTCATAGAGTGGAAGAAACCACTCATGTAGTGCCAAACATCAAAAGGCAGAAGCGCACTACAGAAGCTGAGCGGCTGAATCTTGATGCAGAGAAGAATGTAGGAGCACCTACATCACAGCACAGATAGAGACATTAACCTAACCAATATACTGGCTACATGGCTCTGATGAGCAAGTGTATCGTGACAGAACCATCCTATTTTGAGGAAGCTATGGAGGACCCTGCATGGGTAGATGCCATGGTGGAAGAATATGATTCGATTGTCCAGAACAGTGCATGAGAGATTGTCCCAAGGCAGAAAGGGAAATCAGTGGTAGGTTCGAGATGGATCTACAAAGTGAAGCAAGCTGCTGACGGGAGCGTCGAGAAGTACAAGGCAAGATTTGTTGCCCGGGGCTTCTCACAAATTGAGGGGATCGACTATGAGGAAACCTCTGCACCTGTCGCAAGGTATTCTTCCATACGGAGCATCCTAGCTCTCTCAGTGCATATGGGATGGCACATTCATCAGATGTATGTAAAGAATACGTTCCTCAATGGAGTCATTGAGGAGGAGGTGTACATAGAGCAACCCAAAGGTTTCGAGATCTTTAGCAGCAAGACGCATGTGTGCAGGCTCAAAAGAGAATTGTATGGGTTTAAACAAGCACCTTGTGCTTGGTACACACAGATAGACAGTTATTTCACCGGTATTGGATTCACCAAGAGTGAGGCAGATCTGAACCTATACTAGATAGTGGTGGAGGGTAAGTTGTTGATCATTGTAATTTATGTAGATGATTTGATTCTGACGGGTGATGAACAATTGATACTCTCATGAAAGGTTGATATTGAAAAAGAGTTTGAGATGAAGGACTTGGGCCTCCTTCATTATTTCACGGGATTGGAAATTTGGCAGTGCAGTGATGGATTGTTTGTGTCTCAAGGCAAGTATGCCCAGGAGATATTGGAGAAGTTCAACATGCATGGCTGCAAGCCTATCAAAAATCCTCTTCCTGGTGGTTGGAGGAAAGAGGATGCAACATCGACAGAGGTAGTGGATGCCACTGTTTATCGACAGTTGGTTGGTTCGCTCATGTATCTAGTCAATACACGACCGGACATATGCTATGGTTTTAACCAGCTTTAACAAGCTATGGTTAAGCCTACCAAGATCTTTTGGAATGTGGGGAAGCATCTATTGAAATATCTCAGAGGCACATTGGGATATGGATTATGGTACAGACAGTCAGATGAGGTGAAGCTGCATGGATTCACAGATGCAGATTGGGAAGGGAGCCCAATAGACAGAAAGAGCACATCTGGAGGGATTTTCAGTATTGGGTCGATAATAGTTTCTTGGTATAGCAGGAAGCAGAGATCCGTAGCACTCAGTTTAGCGAAGACTGAGTACATGGCAGCAAGTTTGGCTGCATGCGAGGCTATATGGATGAGGAAGATCCTGGTCGGGTTGTTCGGTTCACACTTAGATCCTACGATGATATATTGTGATAATCAGAGTTGCATCAAACTCTCAGTTAATCCAGTATTTCATGATATATCTAAACACATTAACATTCGATATCAACATATCAGATATTTTGTGCAGCGGAAGATCATGCTACTTTCGTACATTCCTACAGAGGATCAGGATGCTGATATCTTGACGAAGGCGCAAACTAGGAGCAAATTCGAATACCATAGAGGCAGGATAGGGGTGGAAGATAATCCCTATCTTGTTGAGAGGGAGTGTTGAGATTGCAACAAGATGATGAGCTTAGTGAAAAGAGTCGCCTTCATTAAGTGGGCCCGCAGGCTATTTTTGGCGCAAGTCTATTTTTAGACTATGTCTATTTTTAGACATGTCGATCATATCCTATGAGTTGCAGGATGCTATTTGTGGATGGTTGGTCAAGTTGGAAAAATAGATGGACTTCTATTTTTAGACATACTGGGCAGAATCTATTTTTAGATTTCCAGTCTAAAAAGAGATATGTCGAATATTATTAGCTCTTAATAATATTTGGACTATAAATATTAAATTATTCTCTTGGAGCACTTCAGTTAAGTGCATAGATGTGGCACAGGAGCTGAAAGAAGGAATTATGCTATTCCTGAGGGTTAAATGGAGCTGTTTCATGGAGACTTCAGTTAGAACTCATGTGATAGAGTTTGGTGGAGTTATTGAGGTAGTTGGTGGAGTTGTGTTCAGTTTAACTTAGTTAGACATAGTTGAGCTAGTTGTATCTAGTCTAACTGATTGATACACTAGTGAGAGAAGTGTGAATTAATTATTAATTAATTCACTAAATATTAACTCATTAATCAACTTAAGAATACATCAGTTAACTACAGTGCATGGATAGTTTCAGTGGAGACCAGTGGAGAGGTAGGTGAAAGAGTAGGTTGACTATCAGTTATGACTATAGTGTTGCATGAGTTTGCACCACACATTGATGGAGATGCCAATGAGGATTGCATGAGAAAGGCTGGACCAATTCAAGTTTATTCAGAGCCCATATTCAATAGGGATTGCGCAGTAGAGGCGGGCTAGCAGGTGCCAGAGATCGGTGCATGGATTTGCAAGATCTAGCCTGATTAGTGTGTAGCGATTAGATTGTACTGAGAGCTTGTGATAAGCTTTGTATGAGGATTGTTACATGATCTTTATGACATGTATTATATACATATAGTTGGGTTTTTTAGCTTCAGGCTTTCTCGTAAATCACTGTGCTAATGTGTGTGAATTTTTATGGTTTTAATGTGTGCATGCAATTGATTTAATTTCCGCATATGATGATCAATGGTGGAATAGATTTAGTATTGTGCATGAAGTCAAATAGTGTATGATCAGGAGAATATTAGACATATAACATATCAATTATATAATTTGTACACAAGTTGTAAGGATTCTTGAGATTCATTGTTCACATCAGTATCAAGGGCCTTTTGGCTGTTAGTTTAATATCCCTATCAGTAGTATAACACATATCACCACCAACAGGAAGTAAAGTTGAATGATAACTGCAAAAGACAAATTGGAATCATCAGAGTTAAACAAAAATATATTGAAGATGTGTAAAGCCATATAACATCATCAATATTCCTTAACAGATATGCATTGCAAATGAAGACCATGATTAGTATGAATATTCTTGCTGGTAGCTACAAAATTATAATTGATCTTGTCTTGTCTTGTGTGCTCTTGCAATATTAACAAAGATTGAAGTATATTTGGAGCATATTGTCTTTATAACATGGAGCATCCTCATTATGGTTGTATTATTCCAATGGTGTACTTATAATTATATAGTCTAGTATAGTTTGGAGTGTCATTATCATCAGTTTCAACATTATTCAAGTGCAAGGAGTCTTTGTTGATGGGTGATATTGGTTTGTTGTATGTATTCGTTTAAAGGGAGAGACTGTTGGAAATATTTTCATTGATGGAAAAGGAGTAGAAAGGAGCAACACCGGAATTATCATTGAGGACAAAGGAGAAGATCAAGATTTGCTGGAGTATAAAGAATAAATAAGGAAAAGAAGGAAAAAGTATAGTGGAGGAGGAGAAAACAGGCAAAGGAGTTGCATTTGCAAAAATGAGGCAAGGAGCAGCAATGTGCAACAAAGAGGCAAAGGACCAGCATTAGAAGTATAATATAAGGTAGAGGAGCAGGAAAGAGGCAATGATCATCATTAGAATCATTATCTAAGGCAAAGGAGAAGAGACGAGCAACAAATAGGCATGGAGCAACTTTATAATTATTACTTAAGGCAAAGGAGAAACAAAGAAGCAAGGAGCACTAAAAGAGGAAAAATGAATGAATGCATGCAACCAAAGAAACCAAAACATGAAAGGAATGAATCGTGAATGCGTGCAACAAAGAAGAGATATAGGAAAATAAATTGTTGAACAAGAAGATAAACCAATCGTTGAAAAAATATAAAAAGTTGAGGAAACACAAACTTAGCCTCTTATCAAGAAATTACAAAAACTGAGAAAGAAATGGTGGAGGAAGGAGAAGGATCTAATGTCTCAATATTAACTCCAGAATGAAGGATTTAGTATGAAAGGAAGCAAAGAGAATGGAAAAGAAAAAGAGATGAAGAAATGAGAATAAAAGCACAAATAAAAAGAGAAGAAGATTCCAAAAGAGAATATTGCAATAAGAGACGTAATGATGTAGAAATAGATAATGATCAGGAAGCTACATTTGGATTCCCAATTATAGATACAAGAGAAATTCTTGGAGAGGAGGTAAAATTCAAGAATATTCCGCCTTATGTTTTTCCAAATTTCTATGGAATGTATTATGAAGATCCTGATTCATTCATGTTTTAATTTGATATTTTATGTCATACTTATGGTTATACAGATGATATGCATAAAATTTGTATTTTTCCTGCTACTCTTAAGGCGACTGCATTGAAATGGTTTATGGGATTAGGAGAACACACTATTTCTCCTTGGGATGACATGAGGAAATTTTTTCTTAAGAAGTATCAAGCCTATTGTAGGCCTAGAGATTCGAAGGAAGATATTTTCAGAATGTCTCCACAAGAAGATGAGAGTTTGAAAGAATATTTAGAACGATTTCTTTACAATTTACAAAAATCCAAACAACACTCTTTACATCCTGATACGATTCGAACAATTTTTCTCAAGGGTATACGAGATGAATACCTTGATATTCACAATGTCATGGGAAAATGAGACATATCATATTTACCATTTGAGGAGATTGTAAAATTATTTCAAATGTATTTGAAAGGAATATCCAAAAGTGGGAAAAGAGAGGTTAATTCAAAAGTAACTAAATATGCAACATGGAGCATAAATAGAGCAGAATTAGGGAATTTATGTTAGAATTTTATATCTGATATCTTGAGCACATTAGGGACACAGGCCGATGTACTGAAAGCCAAGAAAAAGAAAGATTCACAAGATCAGGTAGTATCAATATTTTGTCCTAAGTGTAGAAAGAAGAATCCACTAAGAGAATGTCCTTTATATAATATTAAGGTGTGTGGAATTTGTAAGGAAAATCATTCAACTGAAAATTTTCCAAATATAAAGGAATTTCATGTAAACTCAATAGAATAAGTACAAGGGATTTACTCTCTTTACTATTTGGCACCAAGAAGACCTTGGCAACCACAGTTTCCATGTATGCCCCAAAATTTACCTCAGCAATTTACTCAACAAATTCCTTAGAATTATCAATATCATGCTCAATCCTCATGGAATTATCCTACGTCATGACATGCTTGGCATCCACAACAATACCAAAACCAACCTACACAGGATATAATTATGGAACCCAGCCTTCTCAATAATTTTATCCTCAACAACAATACCAACCTTATCCTCAATAGCCATATCAAAAACTGTATCCTCAGCAACCATTTCCATATCAAAAATTCCAGAAAACCCCTCAATCAAACCCATTTCCACAATAACCATTACCTGCAACAACGTAACCTCAGCAGCTTCAACGGTCCTCTAACCAATCTCAGAGACTATCTCAACTACCAGCTCAACCGATAGCAAATCCAAATACTAGAGTGGAAAAAACTATTTATATTACTGAAGAAGGAAAAATAATGCCTACATATTTAATCCTTCCTATCAAGTATATCCACTTAAGATCTGGAAAGGTTTTACAGAAATATTCTCCAATCATAAAAGAAGAAAAAATGGAAGATGAGAATCCTCAATATCTCCACACATATAAGGAACAAGGAATCAATCAAAGACATAAGGAATAATCAAAATCAAATCACCTCGTTTTTCGTAAATATTGACTTTAGATAAACCAAATATATCTTTACCTGAATTTGATGTTTTAAAATAATTAAGAAATATTTGTGTGAAAAATCCTTTATTGCGGGCTATCAAGGAGAAACAAATTTATACCAAAGAAATCAAGGAATTTTGTATCAACAAAAATGGAAAAAGGAAAAGAGATCCATCATTCATGTCATTGGGAATCTAGCCAAATTAATGTCAAAATATTCTAGGTTGAAGAAGTATGCTGATCCAGAAATTCCAGTAGTTACTATAGCTATCAACAACTTTTCAATATCTAATACTTTGATTCACTTAGGTGGAACTATCAATGTCATGATAATTGAAACAATGAAATGAATCAAATTGCAAAATCTTTGAACAACTACTACAATATTGGAACTAGTTGATAGATATAAAGTATTGCCTAATGAAATACTTGAAGATATCATAGTCTCCTTATATTCTTGGGAATATCCAATGGATTTCTTGGTATTGAAACCAAAAAAAAATCTAGGTGGGCATCCTTTTATCCTAGCGAGACCTTGTTTAGCTATAGCTAATGCTTTTATTGGATGAAGATCTGGTAGTATGATCATCTCTAATGGTAATAAAAACAAGCAGATCACCTTGTATCCCCCAGCACAATTACCTTTAGAAATTCATGATCTAACAGAATTGGAAAAAACTCAAGAAGAAGATAGGAAACCCATTCAAAAAATATTGAGTATCGATCAAGCTTATGATTTTAGACAAGAGATGAATAATGATTTGTTATATTATTTCAAAGTTGAACCAAATATTGTAGAATAAGCGAGAAATGAACAATACCTTGCTACAAATCAAGTATTAGATCAATAATTTCAGGAAAATTGTACAATTGATATTCTAGAATATGCTTTTGATAAAAAATTTCCTATAAATTCAATCACTAATACTCAAACCAATACAATATAAATATGTCAAGGAAAGATATTGAAAAGCATCTCAACTCTTGAACACAATCAAGAAGAAAAACTTATTCAATTATTGCACAATTATTCCAAAGCATTTTCCTTGGACTATACCGATATGCAAGGAATTCATTCTGATACATGAACACATCACATCTACACAAATGACAATATTACACCAGTAAGACAACCTCAAAGATGAATGAATCCAATGATGAAAGAAATAGTCAAGGAGGAACATCGAAAACTCCTGAAAGTAGGATTCATCTATCCTATTTTAGTTATTCAATGGGTTTCTCCACTGGTAGTGGTACCAAAGAAAAATGGCAAGTGGAGGGTATGTGTGGATTATCGAGAGCTAAACAAAGCAACCTTAAAAGATCATTTTCCATTACCTTTCATAGACCAAGTTCTTGACACCCTCGTAGAAAAAAATTACTTTTCATTCTTAGATGGGTTTAGTGTATACAATCAGATAAATATAACTCTAGAAGATCAAGATAAGACTACATTCACATGCCCCTGGGGAACATATGCTTACAAGGTATTACTCTTTGGATTGTGCAATCCTCTAGCAACATTTCAAAGGGCAGTTTTGTCTATCGTTGCTGATTTAATTCATAACAGTGTATAGGTCTATATGGACGCTTTTACTATTTATGGGGCTAATTTTTAAGAATCCATCAAAATTTTGGAAAATTTCTTACAGAGATGTATTGAAACAAATTTTTCACTAAGTAATGAATTTTTTTTAATGATGCAACAACAAGGAATTGTATTAGGACATCATATATCTCCTTCAAGAATAGAAGTGGATCCTACAAAAATTGATATCATTGTCAAAATATATGAGCCAACCAATCATCATGATGTTAAGAGTTTTTTGGGATATGTAGGTTATTAGAGAAGATTTGTAGAAAAATTCAGCAAAATAGCCCTACCATTATTGAAAATTCTTTCAAAATATACAGAATTCCAATGGAATAATGATTGCCAAATTGCCTTTGAAAAATTAAAAAATAAACTATCAACAACACTTGTATTGAGAGGACCTAACTGCATATTACCATTTCATGTTTCCATAGATGCATCAGACACAACCATAGCGGCATCCTTAGGACAAAAAAGATAACCAATTGAACTATGCAATCTACTTTATTAGTAAAAAATTAACTCCTGCTGAACTAAACTACATAGTCACTAAAAAAGAAATGTTAGCTGTAATACATACAATAAAAAAATTAATGCATTACATCACAAGATATGAGGTTTTTATACACACATAACATTTAGCCATTAAATATTTAATGAATAAACAAATTACCAATGGTAGAATAACAAGATGGTTATGGTTGATGTAGGAATTCAATATCATTGTATTAGATCAACCAGGAAGGGAAAATCAAGTAGAATATCTTTTATCAAGACTTCATCCTCCTAGTGAGATTGTCCCTGTTTCAGATACATTTCCTGACGAACATTTATTTTCAATATCAATTAAAACCCCATGATTTGTTGAAATTTTGAATTACTTAACATCTAGAAGATTACCTTCTCATTTCACTAGTAATCAAAAAAGGAAACTAACAAAACAGAGTGCTAGATATAGTTGGGTGAATGGATACCTCTTCTATATTGGACCTGATCTTTTTATTAGAAAATTTGTGAGAGAAGATGAAATTATATATATATTAAAAGCATGCCATGATGAACCGTGTGGTGGCCATTTTGCATAAAAGAGAACAGCTTACAAGTTCCTAAATCTTGACTATTATTGGCCATCAATATTCAAGGATTCTAAGAAGTATGTCAAGAAGTGTGACAACTGCCAAAGGATGCGAAGACCTGTTTCTTCCGATGAAATTCCACTAAAAACTCAAGTGCTCATAGAGCCATTTGAAAAATCGGCTCTTGACTTTGTTGGTTTGATCATTCCTCCGTCAAATAGGAAATCATATATCTTAGTATGCACATACTATGTTACCAAATGGGTGGAAGCAAGGCATTGACCAAAACCACAGAGAGTGCAGTAGCATATTTCTTATTTGAAGAAATATTTTACATATTTGGGGTACCAAGGAAAATTGTAACAGAATAAGGAACATAGTTTACCTCAAGGCTTATTAGAAAACTAGCAGAAAAATACAAGATCAAACATAGAAAGTCAAGTCCATACCACCCTCAAGCGAATGAACAAGTAGAATGAAAAACCAAGGTCCTAGAGAACATCATGACCAAGACAGTAAACATGCACAAAAAATATTGGTCACAAAAAATAAATGAAGCATTATGGGATTATAAGATAACATGGAAGAATACCACTGGATTAAGCCCATATCATCTTGTTTATGGCAAAGAAGTACTACTCCCAATTGAATTTCAGATCAAAACATACAAGCTTGCAACAATTTATCAGAGGCACAACAACAAAGAATAATGGAGTTGAATGCACTAGATGAGATTAGAAAAGAAGCTATGAAACATACCCCATTGATTCAACACCAAAGGGAAAAATGACATGATAAGTTCATCAAGAAGGAAGAATTTCATGTAGGAGATTGGGCACTACTGTTTGAATCTAAGTATAAAGACTTCAAGGAAAAGTTTACTACACATTGGTTAGGGCCTTATGAAATAGAAGAAGTGTATGATAATGGCTCAATTAAAATTAGAACCATAGATGAACAAGATACATCATTCTTGGTCAATGGACACACACTAAAAATTTACAATAAACTTGTAAATAAGAAGGATTTCCTTAAAAATTTGGAAATAGAGGATAATATGGAAGTAGTGGAAAAGAGAAATAATGTGCCTTCCCTACCTTCAAAATAAAATATAAAAAAAAAATTTGAAAAATAATAAAGGGATTTGGCTGTGAAAACCTAGGATCCTGGCACAGTACAAACCCGAATTCATACTGGAAAACCAATTTCTTTGGCTAGTATGAATTCTAAAAAGAGCTATATTTTTATTTTCATTCCACTTTTATATTTTTATTTTGCAAAATAAAGACTTTACAACAAGTCTAACAATAAAAAAATGGGCAAAGCAATTATTCTTTTGTCATTCTTCTCCATCATTCAACATCATATCATCATGTAGAGGGACTTGCTTATATCATCATGCAGAGGAACCTTATTATATCATCATGCAGAGGGACTTGATTATATCATCATGCAAAGGGACCTGATCATTCAGCATATATCATCATGCAGAGGGACCTAATCATTCAACATTATATCATCATGCAAAGGGAAATGAGCATTCAACACCTATCATCATGCATAGGGACTTGATCATTCAACATTATATCATTATTGAGAGGGGCCTGAGCATTCAACATCTATCATCATGCAAGAATGGACCTGATCATTCAATATTATTCTTCAAAGAGAACCTGTACTATTCTTAAGAAAGTACACGCATAAGAGAAGGACATCATTTCCAAGGTAGCACCAAGAGACAACATTTCGAGAAAAGGAAAATTTCATTAAAGAATCATCTTCAGAAAAACTTCATTTATGCAGAAAATTTCAATCAAAAGAAGATACTTTCATCTCAAAGACAAGGAGGAACCAATCAAAAGAGCTACAATCAAACTAAAGGAGAGTTTTGTAAGTTATACTTTCTCTTTTAATGTTTTTAATTTTGAATAAGGCACTTGTAATTAAAAGGAATAAGTTAACCTTGATGTATCTAATTACACATATTCCATATTGTCATTACCTTTCAAATACTAAGCCATAACCATACCTTCATTCTTTCAAACACTAAACCAAAAACCTACCCTTCTTTCACATCCTCCAAAATTGGGAAGAAAAACACTCTTTTCTTGCCAGCAAAAACAAGTTAGGAGAGAGAAGAAACAATTGATCTTTGCAAAAAGGGATAAAATGAAGGTTAGTGTCAAGAAAAGTATAAGATGGAATTAAGAGAAGGGTTTTGTTGTTTAAAGGATGTCATAAGTTTTTTAAATGACCCTGAAGTGGTCATTTAAAATGAAAAAACTTTTAGAAGACATATGAAGAACAAAATTCTAAAAAGGAAAAGAAAGTTGTCAAGAATAAAAAGATTCATGCATGAAAATGATTAAAAGAGGAATGGAGTTATCATGGTATTCTTAGGGAGCCTCCTTAATGAAATCATTATTATTTCATTATCATTAAAAACAAAAGTGAATGCCTTGTTTCATTATTCTTATTCATTATCATTAAAAACAAAAGTGAATGCCTTGTTTCATTATTCTTATTTCATTATTATTAAAAATAAAAGTGAATGCCTTGTTTCATTATGCCATGTTCTTATCATAAAAGATATGAGGAGTTAAGAAATCGAATCATGAATTGCTATCATACATTCTTGCCTATATTTCGGAGAGACAAGAGTATGTACAATTCAACGATGGGTCTGGTTACAAGTTAGTAATGAAATCTACCTACAAATGAAATGATAAGAGTCTGTCTACAAACAAAATGATGAAGTTTGCCTGCCTACAGCTCAGTAATAAAAATGATGAAGTTTGCCTGCCTATAAAACATAGATGAATGATATTTTAAAACGGGTCATCCTACTACTCCAAAAAATAATGAGACAACTCAGGTAAAGGAGATAAAGTCAATGATGAAAGAAGCAAGCTTGTACAATTCAAAAATCAAAGTGACAATTCATAAGCCCGAGTCATAAAATTTTCAGAGGTCGTAAGCATTGGATGTACAAAGGAATACGAAGGCTTACGTCGTATAATTATTTGAAAATTTTTCCAGTGAAAAAGTCGTGGAAGAGTTGTGGAGTGTTGTATGGTAAATCAAAATTTATGAGAGCTGTGGAGTGTTGTGTGGTAAATCAAAATTTCAAAGAAGCTGTGGAGCAACGTATTGAAACTCAAATTGCGAAGCGTTCAAACCCATGGAAGTGTTCAAAGTTAAGTATTTCTGAGAGTGCTGAGAGTACAAGAGTTGTAGATTCGTGTGAAGTTTGAAGTGTTGGAAACCAAAACACCATAAGTTCAAAGCATTGTGAAGTGCGGGTGTACTGAAATATCTTTTAAGGAAGTGCCAGTGTCGTAGGATGAAAAATTCAACAAAGATTGAGTCAGGCAATAAAACTTTGAAGAAAGAGAATTAAATTCACTGTTAGAAAAACAGAATGAAATCTGGATTGAAGGAAGGTAAGATATCCCAATATTTTCGCATAAAAATCCTCATAATTTTTTTTTTTCACATGGTAGAAACGTGTCAAAGAAGTTTTTTGTGATTTTTTTTTTCTTCTGATTTTTAGGAATACTTGGTGGTCAAATTGAGAGTTAACAATCCAATAAGTAATAGAGGAACTTGACTGAAAGGAATGAGAGAGATTTCTCAAAATCCTTTTTTCAAAATTTATTATTGTTTCTTTTAATACACATGAGCACATATCAGGTCAAAATTTGCAAAGTCGATTTCTTTTACACAGGAGTAGAAATAGAGGTTTTTTTTTCAAATAGAGGGAAAATCGACCTCAGCTGGTATGTACAGTGATGCATTTTGATTACAGTGATCTTATTTTAAATTATAGTGATGCTATTTATGCTATTACAATGATGCCATTTATGCCATTTGAAATTACAGTGATATAGTGATGCCATTTTCATCTACACATTGATTACAACAATTACTATTCTAAATTTGTTTACAAAAATTTCATTTAAAAACCCAAAAAATTGAAATATGAAGACAAGTAGAGGGTAAAAAATGATTTTTTTTGTTGTTAAATGAAAAATTCACTGAATTTATTTTAACTTGGGCACATAAAAAGAATAGTTTCAAATGGATAGAAGAATAACTCAACCAATTGAATTTCAACTAAAGAAATGGTCACAAGAGAGTATCAAAGAAATGGTTACTTTTATGGGTATAAAATTAAGGTAATAGAAGATTTTGTCACAAAATTTCAAAGGGGAGAGACATTCATAGGTGATGTAAACCAATCACAGAAGATTACATAGCTCAGGCCACATGATTGCCTCAGATAGGGGATAGATATCAAAGGGGACAACACTTCAAAGGAAAAGATTGGAATTTATTTTTACAAAATTCTAGAAAAGAGACTGTTAATACGAAAAAGGGAGTTATAAAAAAATGGTTCCAAGATACTTGGAGGGAACTTATCCTTATTGTCATGAAATATCTAACATGCGATGGGAGATAGAGTGTGGTACATATGTACCACATAAAAGTCCTTCAACATATCCAAGGAGAAGATAAGTTTAACCTCCCATATTTCTTCACAATGAATTTGTTGAAAATTATTGAAGGTGTTAGAGGGGAAAATGATAGGAAAGAGACAAGTTATTACCACCATGGGTTAATAAAAACGTTTGTTGAAAACCAGTTGAAAAACACAACAGAGGAAACTTGGGCAAATTTCCTTGAAAGAAATAACTTCATAGAAAATCATGAAAGAGAAGAACAGTCAGATGAAATCTTAAAGGGTTATACACAATCACATTCTTCTAAAGAGATGTTTTATACATCCTCACACCCAAGAACAAGATCAAATAAGAAATTGGAACTAGAAAGCATTGAAAATGAGAAATCATTTATTTCCTTCCTAGGAAATCCAAAAAAAAAAATGATAGGAGAAGATCACACATTGGAACCTCTCATTGAGATCCAAGACATAAAAGAACAAGAAAAATTTGAAGAACTACCTATATATGAAGCACAACATGAACATCATGATCTTCTTGAGAGATTGGAAAGGGAAGAAAATAAAAAACTTAAAGAGGTGCAACAAGATAAATGGTATGAAGAAAGTGAAAAAGAGGAATCATTTTCTTAATCTCCATATGAGAAACTGAGCAAGAAGATAAAAAATATTGTAGAAGACAATTATGGGTAGACTACAAAACCACATAAGGAGGATGAGACAAATCAGTTAGAGGAATTGAAAGCAAAAGTTCATATAACATAAATAATGGAGAGGCATCTAAAGATAGAAAATGGGATGTATAAAACTCAAAACAACAAGATTATTGAAGGAAAAAAATAGCTTGCAAATAAGACAAGAAAACTTGAGAAGTAGAATATTATTATTTCGAAGCAGGCCTATAGATGGCTAAAGGAAAAGAAGCATTGATAATACAAATATGAAGGGCAGGAAGTAAAAACTGAAATCTTTAAGGTGGGGGAAGGAGAAACATGAGGGATAGAGGCTCTTATACATGAAAATTAGATGGAGGAAACCACTTCAGCATTCAGAGAAAGAAGGATATCCAAGAGGATAAATCGAGCATGAGGACATGCTTCATGCACATCAGGGGGGAGTGTTTGCTTCTAATTTTTTCTTCCTTTACCATACACATTTTCATCATTTACCACTTTTTCTCATAATCCTATCACCATGTTCACCCATTTTGCACATCAAGGTAGCTAAATCATGTCTTTTAATTATTTTAGTGTTTTAGTCGAAATTGAGCATTAAAAATAAATTATGAAAGAACTGGAAAAGCCTGTAATAGCCTGTTTGAACTCATGGTTGCATGACACCTCGGCTCGAACGAAGTATACAGCTGGAAACTATGAGAACCAAGGATGGATGAATACCTATTAGTTTCCTATTGGTTCTTACCATAATAGCTAGACTAGGGCCGGTTAAAGCTAGTCAAACCAGACTAGCTGTTCAGAATATCCCATGATTTGAGCATAAAATATGGGAAGTTTTGTGATTTTTTGGGATTCACCCATAGTTTGTGTAACAAAATGATAAATTCGACATATTAAGGTTTATTGAAGATAATAATGAGTTTTCCATCCTTTTTAGCTTTTCTTGTTATGTTTTAGGCCTATTTAAACAAGGCTCTCATAGTTAGAAGTTACCTTTGAAGTTGTGGATAATTGTTATTTGTTAAAGACAATTGAAGATTAAAACTCATTCTCTCTCATTTTTTTGTGCATCATATGGTTTGAATGTGTTTAGGTAGCTGATTGTGTTGAAGGTGTACCATGCAAGAGTGGAGGGCCCCCATTTGAGCTAAGTGCAGTTTATTGTTACATAGTGTTTATAACTGTGAATATGCTATCTTTAATTATGAATGTATATTCTTCTTTGTTGTAGATACCTGTATATGTTTTCATGATGAAATTTTATTAATGGCCATGTTTTCATTTTGTGAGTATTGATCTATAATTCAATAAGTAGTTTGAATGTGGAAGGATACCAAGGAATCTTAGAGTAGATCCTCTTCTCCATGAACCAAGATTAGATTAGATCAAGCTTCACAATCTTACTTGCTTTCTAGATCAACTTTACATTCTTTCATTTCATTATTATTTCATAGATGCTTGGCAATGGTGTTATAGAAGGAATGTGGAAGGATACCCCATACTCTTAGAGTAGAGCCTCTTCTCCATCTTTTAAAATTGAATAATGACATTGAACAATCATTTCCATGCTTTTATAAATAGATCTGAATGATCTTTTAGACTACATTTGAATGTTTTCATAGAGTAAATATAAATGTTATCATTCACATGCTTTCATATAGTAATTCTGAATTATTTTTTTTAAGATCCCATAATGCATTTCTCTTTTCTAAAACTTAAAACAATGATCTCTTGAACTAACTAGATCTAAGACCCATATATTTTGGTATGTTTCTAAGTCTACTAGCTTAGATTGATAATGAAATACATGCTCTAATTTAGTTCAATAAATTAGACTTACATATACCATGATACACCGAACATAGTATTTCGGGGATATTTACGATACATACGTTAAGTCCTTGGTTCTCCAATGTGTATATTACAGTTCACGATTTCTTGGTAAACATTTATGCATAGATTGACCCTTTTTGATTTATTTTTTGTTGTTAGTGTCTAAAATCAATTAATTTAAAATGACACAACATCCTTATCATGGAACAACTCCTTAGTATATCTTAGGTTGAGACTAATGACAAAATTTCACGAGTCTACCAATCAAGGAAACCCCTCTTACAGGAATCCTAGTCCTTTTCCTCATTTTGGAAATATTGGTATTCCTTATAGGGAAACATAGTCCCTTCCCAGATTTACCATTGGTTTTCCAGTTTGGTTTTTTTCGACCCCTATAGTTTCGAATGTCCAAAATGATCCTCAACCATGTTCTCCTCCATCTGAAAAATATCAACCTCATGTTGATCCTAAATTTGACCCTTTTCCTTTTTCATCTGTTCTTTCTTCATCCATTCTTCCTCCTCGTCTGGTGAAAGTATTGATTAGAGTATCTGGAAATCTAAGAAGAAGAAGAAGCGGACGATGAAGAAGAAGAAAAATAAGCAAGGGGGAAACCAAGAAACCATTACTATAGATGCAACTAGTATGTAGGAATCTTCTAATGAGCCCCGTAAAGTTGAATTCCCTTGCAAGTTATGTAAGGGTGATCACTTTCTCATAGATCCCCCTGGTATTCCCAAGGTATTATAAATGTGGTCTATAGGCTTGTAGAAAATCCACATAGATTCAACTCATATTGTAATATGCTAAAACAAAATACTTGAATCTATTCTAAAAATTGTGGAAACTAATTACGTTCGCATAATCACATGAACAAGAAAGAGAAAGAATTTAAATCTCTCAAAAAAAATATGTATCTGGAGAAAGCGTCAACTAAAAACCCTACTATCTCTATATTGCATTAAGTCAAGAATACGAAACAATACAATTCTTCTCTTAGGCGTGACTTGTACAATTTTATAATTATACAACTGATAGTATACTTCCCTTTAACTCCAATCTCAACTGGGTCTTCGTTAGAACTGACATGCAACAACTATTTAGAGTGAATTATCATTTGTTGGATTGATCACTGCATGTGAATTAAATTAGATTTAATTCACTGGACCTCTCAGTAGCTCATCCATCAGTTAGAACTAGTTAAACTAGTTTTAACTCAAATAAACTAAGTTAATTAATTAAAACTCAAAATAAACTCAACCAGGGCTCCGATAATGTAGGAGATACTCTGCATACTTCTAGTTTGACCCCCAACTTGAATTGACTGATCTTACTAAGTCTTCCTCACTTAATTAACTCGTACAAGTTTTCATGTGATATGGAATTACAATTTACTTCTAATTTAATTAAGGAAAATTAAATTAGAAGCCTCTTCTTGTTTCCTTTTTGAATATTTCTTGTTGAAAATTTCAACAAGGCTCACATTAGCCTTTGTCACTATATTTTGGAGATCATGCTGGTGACAAAGCCTCAAATAGTGATAGTAAGGTCCATGGGAAAAAGGGTAAAGTTAAGATTCACTGTAAGTTATGTGAAGGGAATCATCCTATTCACCTTTGTCCTTATATGGATGAAGCCTCAAAAGTATTGTAAAAAATTACAACTTCTCAAACTTGTCTTCTAACTGGTTATTAGAAGCTTTCTCCCAATCCTCCACTAGTTGATGAAGTGATTGATCAGAATAGATCTCTAATCAATTCCACTCTCTCTGAACGTGAATCCCATGAGTTTGTTCCTGACCAACCATAGGTTGAGAAAATGTTTAACTCAATTGCACCTTAAATTTATCATACCTTTCCTGAAGAGTGTGAACTTCATGCCACTTGGGTTCTTCTCATTTCTTTAGATTCCAATGAACTGGGGGGTAATCCTCTCATTCCAACAGTAACATAGATTATTTTTCCCATTCACATAGCACAAGGGAGAAGTTCTCATATTCCCATGACACCCCCTCCAAGTTGTATGGTCACTTCCTTTGATTGGAGTTGACTGATTGTAACAACCCCAAATTTAACATGCAATTAATTATATCACATAAGCAATTAATAATCAACCCAAAAATTGTTTAACTAATCATCATATAATTTTTTGAAACATGAGAAAAGCGACTTACCGTGTAATGATGATATTCCTTACTTGAGACTCCAAGGTTGAACGCTATTTAAATCCTGCTAACTACAACAAGGTTTTGGGGACAACTCTCCACCTAACCGTAGGCTCAGCTGTATGTGATCTTTCCACAGCTGGCCACTCCCGAGCCCTCAATCAACGTATTACTACCAGGGTATCCTTTGCCTCACCATACCTTTCTCTCCAGAGAATGGATGAAATAATCCCCTTTGAATCTTCCTCAATGTCTATTAAATAGACCAAACAATGGAATGGGAACCACATGCACACATTCACTGTGTCAACATGCAACTTAAGTTTTACTTAATTTATTTTTCTCTTAGTTTAACTTACTTTTTGTTAAACTTACTTAATTTAGTGTTTCTCTTAGTTTTATTTACTTTTTGTTAACTTCAGTAATTTTTATAGTTTCTTAGTTTAACTATTTTTTTAATTTATTCTTTATTTTTATAGTTTCTTAGTTTAACTCATTGTTAATTTATTCCTTTTACTTTTGTTAATTAACTCTTTCTTAAATAACTTTTAACTTTACTTATTTGTTTACTGTTTAGGATTCCAGTTTATTATTTACTATTTTATTTAGAACTCCAGTTATTGTTTACTGTTTTATTTATTATTTTTATTATTCTCTTGACTTATTATTTATTTAATTATTTTATATTATTTATTTAATTATTAATTACTTCATGTGTGACCAACACCCTTCCATTTCTTACCATTTGCGAGATCATTCTATGGGAGCCTTTGCTCCTTCATTCACCGGGTCGTAACCTCACCCCCGAAAATGAAATAGAGAGGGTGGAGATCCCCTAAGGATACATTTTTGTCATTCTATTTCGATTTTTCCTTTTCTAGAGTTATGGTTGGATAAGAGATGGAATAGCCTTCCTCACCCTCATTCTTCGGTTGATCCATCCTTTATTTAAATAATCGGCTCACAGACCTAAGCTTAGAGATTGTATGTGCTTGCTTGGAACTAGTATAACCAACAAGCATCGAAAGTTCCCTCAACACCCAAAAAATCTCAAGGAATCTCTATCCTTTTTCATACTTTTGGAAACATGCATAAGCCTCCCCGGTCTATACTGTAGTCAAGGCTGGCCCCAAGGCTCTCACCCAACTCAAACCTTATCTTCCCCAAGGCAGGCACCCAGCTCAGTACTCCATGCATCTCACAAGGTTGGCCCACTTGCTCCACAACTCACTAAGGTGCACAGCCCCAGGCATCGAAGTCTTATACTCACTTCTAGACTTCGGTATCCCCATCCAATACTAGGCACTTGGCCTACAATATCAGGCCCTTGGCCTCCTCAATATGGTCCCACGACCCTTCAAGAGTTATCAAACAAGAGCTATACAAGACAAAGGAACCACTGACATATGTAGTGTTGATTGAGTTTGTCCCCAGCCCATATGGTGTTACATATTCTCCCTCACAGGTATGGGCTCCCATGAGATCATCAAATAATCAAGCCCTCTCAGCCCATTTATGGAGTTCCTATTAGTCACCACAGCTCAAGATGCATCCAACGCATTAGTTATAACATCATATAAAATAATCCACATGCCAACTCTTGCATGTTATCATGATAACATAACATCATTGTTAATCACCACATTCTGGATAGTACATAACTCCATGCTCATGCATGTCATAAAATCTGCATGCAACTACAATATTCTTCACCTTATGAAATACCACCATAAGTTATAACATCAATATATTGGAATAAATTATATATCATGAATTTACATAATAAACTAATCACATGTCAATATAACCTCAAATCATAGCAATATAATTCCTATGCATATCATATTAATCATGAGCATATACCATCATTATCATAACAACCACATGTTCATAATTATCATCATACCACCATATCATGAAACATCATCAATATGAGAATCATCTCAATACTTATCAAATATAGAACAATGATACACTATAATCATTCATATCATGCTTCATCAAGAAAATAAATTTCATTTCCTAAATGTTCAATGAATACCAACTATGAACGAGATTATTCAACATCCCTTTAGGACCTAATATATCTCATTAATATATTCAAGATACCAATTCTTTTCAATAATCATTCCATGTTCCTTTAACTAGAAAGTTGAGTATTTACCTAGGGTACATCATTGCTAAATTTCAAAGGGTAACATCCTTTGACCAATCAAACTATTGATATTCCCTAGTGACCATAAGAGTTCTATCATATATATTTTCAACCATACCAATTACATCTTAATCATTATATAAATGAAAGCACAAATGTACATCCTTTGCAGGTCAAAATCTTACATGAATTTCTTAAAAGATAGAAGGCTAACAACCAATCTTCAATATAAGTACATGATCAAAATTTTGCAACCAACCATAAATAAGTATAATAAACACTTTAAATATTTATATGAATTATCGTAAATCATCACCATAAAAGACTTTGTACATACATAATCAATTGATGAAATCAATTCATAATTGACACAATGTCAAAAGCTCTAATATTATCAATAATATTAAACAAATATCAACAAGGTCTAGAGAATCCTCCCTAAGTCAAATGTGAACCCAACCTATTGATATTAGCAACAATATTAACTATATCAAAAGAAATTCAATCGTGAATCATCCTAACTCAATAGAGAGACATACATTAGGTAGAAAATTAATATTGTGATTAAAACTAAAAGATTAGGTTTTCAACTTGTATTATTGAATGAATAAGTATATTTTAATTTCCCCTTCCCTTCATGGTAATAATACTAAATTCTCCAGTGCAAAACAAAACCAAAATATCTTTATCATTTATCCAAATCTATTTCAAATCATCATGTGTATGAGTTTCAAATCATGACAAAATAACCAAAAAAATTGGTAAATTCTTTAAAGTGCTCTTTTAGTTAAATAATATTGATTCCTTTAACTATAATTATATTAACCAAAAAGAATTTGATAAATTCTTTAAAATACACATTTAGTTAACTAATATTGATTCCCTTAACTATAATTATATTCATTTTTTTAACAATTATCATTATATATATATATATAAACTTTTATTTATATTTATATACACTCTAACTTTATTTGACTCACATTTACATTATGTATATTTACATTGCATATATACTATGCTTGACATTGCAATTTATCATTACTCTATGGTATTAGAGTTGCACTTTGAATGCATTGCAATTCTGAAGCCCATAATCCCAATCCTTTTTAAATAAGCAGAGAAGTTTAAATCCCTCGCCCACAATAAAATTTACAGAAAAATGTCAATGCCTTTGCCCCCTTCTAAAAAAACGGGATTTTAGAAATCTTCATAGTGATGACAGAGCAATGGGGAGATATCTTTGTCCCCAGCTAATATCCTCCAATCGTGTAAAATTTACATTGCAGAATGAAGTACCTTTAAAATTCTATTTCCTTTTATTTCTCCATAGATGCTTTCGTAGCATCTTGTGCTTATTCATTTCTTTCTCCGTTTCTTCTTCACGCTGTCTTCCCAAATCTTCAACATCTCTTCCTCATCATTTGATCGAGAATCTCCAGAGTCTCCAGGTTGGAATTTACTCGATTCATCCACTTTTCTTCTAAATGTGATCAAATGTATTATTCTTCTAGAAGTTGCGGAAAACTTTCGGGTACGTGAATATTTCGAGAAATTTCAACCCCGTAACAAAATGGGGCGGCCCCTGAGATTTATTGAGCAGATCGAGAATGCCGTGCTGCTGAGGGTTTAACGATTCTTGAGCAGACTTGGTGGCATAATAGTACCTTTCCACGATATAGATCTGTGTTCGATTCTCACCTACTTCATGTGTCTGTGAAGCTATCGTTTGTCTTCTTGGCAGGATCAGAGAAAGAGAGAAAGTAAAGGTTTCAAAAATATTTTGCAGGTCTTTGTTGAGAATCTAAAAGGAAAATCGAATTCTGGAAACCTCCTCTACATCAATGTGGATGGGTTCGGAAAGTAAAAAACAATTTTTAGTGAAGTCATATTCCTTGCATGCTTTCTCTCCTAGACCGACATGGTTTTTTATCAAGAAATTTTTTGGATCAAATCTGGATTATTTTGAAATTTCTTCCTTGTAGGGCCATAAGCCGTTTTTCATTATATTTTTGAGGGTCGTCAAGAATTTCTTGGAGAAACTGAGTTGGGGGTTTTCTTCCTTGCTCACTGAATTTGAAGGCTAATTTTATTTCCTATGGGAATATTGCCCCATCTATTAGACAAATACTGTCTAGTATCTGCTCCTTATCATTCGACTAATATTGGTTTTGCAGTTGAGATTTAATCATTTTCTAGAGGGTTTTTCTACATCAAAGCTCCAAAATAAAAATTGTTATTGACTATCTTGGACCCTTTTCAATTTCTGAGCATTATCCACAGGGTTTTGAGACCGCATCTAGCCTAGTCGAAAGCTTAATAGCCCTTATTTCCCACTCATTTATTTTTAGAGGCTAATCAATTTTGTTCTTTTTTTCAGGGTGTCTCAAAGCCTTGGGCTTCATATTTTACCCTTCTAAGATTAACATTGGCATTTGAAACTGATCGTGGGCAACTACAGGGAGAAATTGTTCTAGGGATCAAAGCATGATTTGGATTTGCAGCAGGCCTAGAAAGGGTTGAATATCACTCACAAATCTGAAGCATAATTATTAAAGGGTTTTACACGAATTTTAGCAATAAAGGGCTTGAGATAATTAAAGTTGATCATATATAACTCAATAAATTTCTAATTTAATTTCCTACACTTTTCTGTTGTTTGGTCGTGGGATTGATTGACTGATTTCGCTTGGATGCAAGATTCTTTAGGGTATAGAAGTTAACTCTATTGTTTGTACAATTTTATTAAGGCTTCAAGCCTCTAAAACCATTAAAAAAAATTCCCTTAAAATTTCAAATAAAATTTAATTTAAATTGGGAAGTTAGCATTGAGGATTCGAGTTTGATTTCCTCTTGGCTGTGAGTAGCTTTATCACTAGTACAAAAGATATTTTTTAATTTTTGATATTTTTCTGTTGCAGAGGTATGAGTTTAACTTACAAAGATCTCATATAACTTACAAAGTTCTGAACTTCACATTGCAGGGGTATCTTCCCATTGTATTTGGCATGAAAGATACATCTTAAATATTGTCCCTCTTCTTTACACTTGGTATTATTTTTGTGAGCAATCTTCTGTGGATTGACATACACTATGACATACACTAAACAATGGTTATAATGAGTTCATTCATAACAATGGGTTGATCTTGTTGACAACAGTATCCCATAAGCTTGCTGACATCTGAATGGGGTTTAACGATTGCGCAAGCCATGGATTAAACAAGGGTTGTGAGTCGGCCAGCCTTTTCCCGTGAGCGTGAAGAGAAGAAATGGGTTTAATAATGTAGGAAGAAGAGAGTTTTAGAGATTTTGAGGTTGAACTCCGGAGATATGGATGTAGGATGGCCATTCATAATCATCATGAAAGATAGTTATAAGCTCTATGGATTACAGAGCGAGCTTTGGATTGAGAAAACGAATGCATGTAGATGTCAGAGAACGGTGAAATATATGTCATGATAATCTAATATATATTGAACAGTGCGCTAATTTTTTTAAGTTGATCTGTGCCCACCTAAGCACCTGCAATGCAAATTGATCAACCTACCTGTAATGGGATCAATGCAATACTGTATTCATTGATGAGTCCTTCATTCCCTTTGCGCGAGGGAAAATTGAATGGGCTGCTGAGCTTGCTTTTGCTTCCATTGTTGCCCCCTTTCAAAGGTTTATATTCATAATTAATTCCTAGTAATTCTATGGCTTCTGGTTTCAAGTTTTCGTCAACATAAATGGTCCTCCTTTGAGCTCATTTTCCACGCATATTTCCTATATGCTCGAACTGTTGCCTATTCATGTTGGTCCTAGCCCAAACATATTTTATTTCTCGTATAGATAACAGACATGCATTTATAATGTAAGATGGTTACCAAAAGGAAGAAAAGAAATTTTGCAGAAATCAATTAACAAAGTTTCCTAGTTGTATGTAATTCCCTATTTCTTTTCATACAATGACTACCACAACCTCCTTTATGAGATTACTCTATCATTCAATCACGGGGGGAGAATTCCCACACATGCATTTATTAATAGAGTAGAGATATTTGAACCCTTGGCTGGGAAGAAATTCATTTATGGAGCAGTGAGATACAACGTCTTGCAGCAATCTCAGTTGGTTAGATCGTCCTACTAATAACGCAAAGTTTACAGGTTAAAATTCGGGTCGGTCCCATGGTCTAGTGATTAGAACATTGGACTCTGAGTCCAATAACCCAAGTTCAGATCTCGATGGGACCTTTTATTGTTGTGAATTCTACATAATATGACCCAGTTCAATGCTGAAAAAAAAAACAATATACGAGCCAAATTTTATAAATATTAATAATATATATACGTTAAAAGAAAAAAATATATATATATATATATATATATATATATATATATATATATATATAATTTAAAAGAAGGTGCATGCATATATTTTGATGCATATATTTTGCTTAAAAGGAAGGTGCATGCGACAAGCATGTAGGATTTGTAATTTTCTTTTCAATTTGAAAATCTAATCTCAATTTTATCTTTAATAATAAATAAAATTATTATATTAAATTTATAATCACTACATTACCCAATTACGAGCCCTTTTCTTATCATAAAAATAAAAATAAGGTTTTAACTTTTACCTAGAGGTCACCTAAAGTCGAAACCTACCATATGTAACAACCCCAAATTTAACATGCAATTAATTATATGACATAAAAAATTAATAATCAACTCAAAAACTGTTTACCTAATCATCATAAATTTTTTAGAAACATGAGCAAGGTGACTTACCTGTAATGGCGATATTCCTTACATGAGACTCGAAAGTTGAATGCTATTTCAATCTTGCTAACCGCAACTAGGTTTTGGGGACAACTCTCCACCCAACCGTAGGCTCATTTGTATGTGATCTTTCCATAGCTCGCCACCCCCGAGCCTACTGCCAGGGTATCATTTGCCTCACCATACCTTTCTCTCCAGAGAATGGGTGAAATAATCCCCTTTGAATCTTCCTCAATGTCTATTAAATAGACCAAACAATGGAATGGAACCGCATGCACACATTCACTATGTCAACATGCAACTTAAGTTTGACTTAATTTAGTGTTCTCTTACTTTAACTTACTTTTTGTTAACCTTACTTAATTTAGTGTTTCTTAGTTTTATTTACTTTTTGTTAGTAATTTTTATAGTTCTTAGTTTAACTCTTTGTTAATTTATTCCTTTATTTTTATAGTTTCTTAGTTTAACTCATTGTTATTATCTATTCCTTTTTACTTTTTTTAATTAACTCTTTCTTCAATAACTCTTAACTTTACTCATTTGTTTACTATTTAGGGCTCCAATTTATTATTTACTATTTTATTTAGAACTCCAGTTATTGTTTACTGTTTTATTTATTATTTTTATTATTCTCTTGACTTATTATTTATTTACTTTTTTATTTAATTATTTTATATTATTTATATATTACTTATTATTTTATAATTATTAAGGGGCATTACATTGACATGATATCACTTTCGTCCTTATGTGCCCTTCCAGATCATAGTACGGGCTTATAATATGACCGTTCTTGGCACATTCATAAACGAAGGTGCATGTTTAGCATTATTTCCTCAACTTCTTGGCAAGATTTAGGTTCTTCACAGCTTGTGCTTGTTACCCATAATCTTTTGGCTTTTAACAAAGGAACCATTCAACCATTAGGGATCCTTCCTTTGTTTCCCATCAATTTGGGAGGAAAGATTGTATATATCGATGTGATGGTAGTCTAAGGCCCTTTGGATTTTAATTTACTCCTTGGGCATGACTATGTTTATGTCATGGGAGCTATTATCTCTTCATTCTGTCATGTGATTTTTTTCCTGCATAAATGAGGAATCATGACCATTAATAAACTTTAATTCATTAGTCCTAATTTGACTCCCAATCAACCCACATCCATAAATGGTCCTTATATGCAAGTGGTATCTTCCCTACCACATATTAATTATGTGGCAACCTATTCCATGCTCACTTCTACTAGCGATCTAGTTGGTGATATAGTACATCATGTTCTAGAGCCATTGATGCCTAGTATTTTCATTAAATCCCTTGATATCTATCCCTTCCAAAGTGTTGTTCTCCCATCTGATGAGTACCTCTTCGAATCCATAGCCTTTTGCATGTCATGCCCAAGCTCTCGGAGTAAATTTCCTTTTCTTGTGTCAAGCTCCTTAGAAAAAAAAATGTTTTCAAAGAAAAGTTCCCTTTCTTGTGTCAAGCTCATTAAAAAATTAAAAAAGGACCCAGAGCAGAGTTCATTTTGTTGTGCCAATCTCCTTAAAAAATGAAAAAGGTTTTTGGAGAAAATTTCCTTGTCTTGTGTCAAGATCACTAAAAAATGAATCAAGGTTCTTTAGAGAAGAGTTCCTTTTCTTGTGATAAGCTTGTTAAAAAATGAAACAAGGTGTTATGAGCATAGTTCTTTTCCTATGTCAATCTTGTTAAAAAATGAAACAGACCGCCTTCTAATTCAAGTATTTGATGAGATATCGTAAATTCCCAGTCGAGTCTTTCACTTGATATCATAAATGAAACTTCATTCCATCCACATGTTAACAACCAATAGTCTATTTAGGTGAATGTAATGAAGCTCCAGGGGGGGGGGCGCATGTACCTCAAATTGATTTATTATGTTAGGGGCATGCAACTTATCTCAAACATATTTTTTCTCTATTTCAAGCTTGTTGTTGATGGTGCTCGACCCGCCAACATTCAATGGATCTCCCAGATATGAAGTCCCAAATTGACCTCACAGCATTTGGAGTAGGAGTCCCAATAGTGGGGTGTTTAATGATGTGACTTGGATTACAAAACACATAGAGTGGTGGATGGTGTCTTTTTTTAAAGCAACTATGTGACCCTGCCGAATGAAAATATGATGCATGAGTGATTCTAATATGTGAAGGGAAAAGGAAGTGAGCTACTTGGAAGCCTGTAATAGTACGCAGCTTGAAAGGAACACACGAGCTGAAAATACATCACAAAAAATAACAAGAAGAATAGTCCACAAGTAAAAGGTGGTGGGTTAAAACATGAGCACACATCCTGTTATCACCCAAAAAATGAAGCATCATTTGACAAAGTTAAATATGTTCATGTGTCAAAAGTAGGGTTGTAGAATTCATTTTTTATATTCTTGGTGAAGATAAATTTTAATTTTATCTTGTTTAAGCTCACCCTAATGTGTAAACCCACTCACTTTCAAGTCCCCTCATGTCACTTCATTCATAATTTTCTGATAGATTTCAATTCCCAAGATTTTTGTACCGAAAATGTCATTTTAGCCAAGAAACCACAGTTTCGTAGCAAAATACACTGAGAAATGTCACTTTTTCACTACGAAACTGCTGATAGTTTCATAGTGAAAACACCCAGATTTTCACTGAACTCACTACGAAGGCGTGGTTTCCTGTCTTTCTTGTCAAGTTAGCTATCATGTGTCAGAAATTTTTTTGGAAAGGGTAAGTTAGATACCATTCGATTCATGGAGGGATAAAATAAAGATACATGGTCAGGTCTGAAGTCATCATCACCAGTTTAGATGGCATGTATAAGTCATCATTGTGTCATGAGAAGATATCAAACTTCAAAATCTTTCCTAATTCAGTAATTTCTCATTTCTTATTCCTTCTTTGTGTGATATCGAGCTCTGGAGAGCTATTGCATTAAGCCAAAGTTGTGGCTGGTGTTTTCAAAGGTTTACATTGAGCTCTATAAAGCGAGGCTACAAACTATCAAGCGAGGTTGTGAAGGATTAAAGAAACCATGGCGGAAAAAAGAAGGACAAATAAGGGTGGCCAATGTCTGAGATATGAACCAGTAGATATGAATTTGATCAATGAAGACCCAACAACTGTGGAAGTCTTCAGGAGGACATGTTGCTTACAGTTTTGTGATAAATTACAAGGCTTCCATGTACAATTTTCCAAAGAGTTTGCTTTAAACTTTAGCGGAACAACCAACAAATTGGGAATGCTTAATCTTTCCATCACACCAGAGGTTATTACAACAGCTACATGGATTCCAAGAGGACAAGAGAAGTGGTTCAAAGGTTTCAAGTGCAACATGGAGAAGTGCAAAGAGTTTATGAAGCCTGAAAACAGTGAAATGAATCTCACCAATGCCATTATAAGGAACCACATGAAGGAAAACTACTCAAAATTACTACTCATCATCCAAAAGTATTTTACTTGTAAAGGGAGATACCAAAAAGTATACTCATATCATTTCAAGCTACTTCTACCCTTTACTGGTAATATTTCCCTTGATCTGCCTTTCTATTTAAATAGAAGTTTGTCAAAAAATGGAAGATAAGGTCCAAGAAAAATCTGAAGGGAGTGAGATTCATTGTTTCATCATGGTTTAATGAAACCGTTGGTTTTAGATGAGCTCCAAAGGTTAGGGCAGAGACTGGTCTTCATTTTTGTTTGTTACTGGTTTTGATTTGGATGCTCTTACTCCAAAAGCTCCTAAGCCTAGGAGAATTCCATCACCCTTAGTAGCATAATAGAGTGAAACATAGGTGGCAGAACCAAGTGAACCAGCAAGAGTAGAACCAAGTGAACCAATCATGACAGAAACAGAGCAATTGCAGAGTTTTGATACACTAAATGTCCCACCTGCAAAATAGAAGTCAAAAGTGGCCAAACATGCAAAACAAAAACAAGTTGTAAGTAAACAAGGAACCAAAACGATGACAAGGAGCCAAACAGTGTCCTTAGAAGAGAAAAAAATGGTTTTAGAATACAGAGTAGTAGCTAAGGAAATCTAGAAGACATATTACATGCCATTGACATAGAAGAAACTCCTATAGTCCAGGCTAAGGACATAGAGGAAGGTGGACAAAAGCTAAAAAAGGCCAAATCTGTAAAGAAATTAGAATTTGAAGGAGACGATGAAGGTTTTATGTTTCAAGCAAGAAAGCTTATGAAAAGGCATGCTAGAAAACTATTAGATAGAATTAAAGAGGTTCAACCACCTACTGACACAGTCCAGCCACCACAAGACATCATTGAACTTTCATCACCTGCAGAGAAAGATACAGTTAGAAAATCAAAGAAAAGAAAAGAGAAGGTGATGGAAAAAACATATTTTCAACTTCTTGAAGAACAATTGAAGTTGGCCAATCACGAAATTTTTGTTATGAATAAAGAAGCAAGGAAACACAATGTAGAGAAGGTTCAATTTGAAAGATGAAGGCAATTTGGGAAGAGCAGGTTGATAATGTTTCCAAGACTCTAGATAATATACAACATCTTATCAAATGGACTATTCCATTGAGGAAAGAGGTAAAACATGTCAGGAAAATGAAAACACATTTGAAAGCCACCAACATAAAGTTTAAAGATCATATTAAGGACTTCCGGGAGCAACTTGAACTAATTCATGAGGAGTTAGAGAAAAAAGGCCTTAAAATGACAGTAGTTGAGGAGCCAATTTCTCAACTCATCATCAATGAGGAAGAAACCACTCAAGAATCATAGTGTGAGCTGTTTTATGGTTTTCAAGACTCATGGAATGTTAGAAACTGAGTTTTTTCACTTAGAAGGTAGATTTTTGAAGCTACACAAAATTCTGGATTTTTTACTATTTTCAGCAGTTTCGTAGTGTGCTTGGGCTTGAAGAACAACAAAATGATACAAAACTACTGTAGCTTTCCTGTTTTCATTTTGAACTGGTTTTCAGAGATCTCAAGGGATGAAAATGATGTGGAAGATGCATTAAAGTATAATTAACATCATGCAAGAGGAAAGAACCAAAAATGATGATGGAAAAAGACATTTTTTGTAGCGCTACAATACTGTCTTACTTTCATAGCATATTGTTTTGGAACTTTATAAGCAGGTTTTTGGGCATATTTGGACATCTAGATATTATAAAAGTGTTAAAGGACCATGAAAATGGTTATTCAAGACTTAAATACCACAAAATGAAGATAAACTACCAACCAAAGCATTCGTTGAAGATGAAGACCAGTTTTTAAAAAAAAAGGGTTTGTTTCCAGTTTTAGAGGAGGTTAATTAAAAGGTCATACGGTGATGGCCCCCATCACACCCTATTCAAACATGTGAAAGAATAGTTGTCAAGATGTAATTTCTTTTAGGAGATAAGGTTGTTATTGTAATAATGAACAGTTTGAGTCCTATTAGGAAAAGGACTGACAAGTAGGATAACTGTCATTTTCTCATTAAATAGATGTTTTATGGTTATGAAAGGTGTCATTAGGCAAAAATTTGATGAATCTAGCCAAGAGGCAGATCATCTCATGATGTAACAAGTCTATTAAAGGGAAGAGGGTCAAATTTGTCGAATTTGTCAAGGGTTGGAGATTTTTTGGCAAAACTACAGCGTTATGTAAATTGACTATATTCAGTAATATAGAGACTTGTTTCTTGACCAATATGAGATTCTGATTGAGTTTTTAGTGCTTATATTATGTATATCTTTTATGTGTCCCATTTGCAGTGGTTTTCATCTTTAATACTCAAAATTCATTCATGTAATGCTTCGACTTCCTTTATAGATGAATTGACTGTGTAATTTCCTGTTTCATGTGTGTGTACTTCTGCTAAAAACTCTTACCTAGCTTATCTTCCATGTCAAGTGAAATTACTATTGAATCACTGAAATTTTTGACTCCATAAGCCCAATGTTTTCAAACTGATATTATTTTCAACCTACACTCATCACAAGAAAGTTGTTTTCCAAGTAGAGTTAGCCATCAAAATACATATTTATTCAATATCATTAACCTTTTGAGAGATCCCTCTCAGTCTGAAGAGGCTAAGCTTCAGTCACAAGATTGGTTTGAAACAGTTACATGAGATTGTCTGATTAGCAGCCTATCAGGTGAAATTTTGTGATAACACATTCAAAAAAATCATACAAATGAAAAATGAATAGTTCATAAGCATATGCGTAAGTTAAAAAACATACATAAAAAAATATAACAAGAATAATTCTACTACATTTACAGTATATGCATGAAGACATGTCGGCTCTCATTTTATTATAAGTGAAAATTCCATTCATACATACAACATGCAAAACCACATGCCCCAATAGTGGAACGTGAATTCAACAACACCTGCTCCTGAAAAATAAGTATACTCCTTCTATGCTACGGAGAAGCCAAGGCTAACAAAAAACTCCCAAGCCCTTTCTAAGCCTAAGCCTAGCCAAAATCTTAGCTCCCAAATCCCCTTACAATAGTTATGAGGATTCATGAGGGGAGTCCAAGAAATTTTACCACATTGCATCATGGACACATGGTATTTCACTTATACAATAATTACAATTAATATTATAATTTCCACTTGTACCCATATAAGACAAAATAGGGTAGAGACAACTTGAAAACCTAACAATACAAAACAATATGATGTTGGAGTTGGGTTGAACTCAAACTGGGCATCTTGGACTTGGTGTCTCTCGGTGACATACTCATGCCAACTTTGGTACTGTGCGATGGTCTCCCCAAATTGCGAGATAGTGTCAAGATGGAAGCAAACTCTTGCCTCTATCACATCGTGGTAAAATTTCTTGGAACTGGTCTTAACCTATTTTTCAATCAGAAGAAACAATGTTATGATCTAAACGAGGCCACTAAGTTAGGTATACAAGTTCTGTCTATTCACCTCCAAGTCCTCCCAGGTGGCCATATGCTCCAGCTACTCCAAGTCCTGATCAATCTCCTACTGGACATGTCATTTGCGTTAAGTCTAGGTGAGTGTACCAACTGATGGGATCTGGTGGTTATCACCATGAAATATAAATTGTTTTATATCCATACATATGAGGCATGAATGTTTCCGATGAATGAGACAAGCTTCTTGTTGTTTTGGATCATCATTCAAAATTTGGATTTCTCTAACTCCACCTGTAACTTCATCTTCTTCACTAGTGTAAGCAATGCGATCTTGTATCGCATTGTCCACTCATGCACGGTTGTGATGGCAACCTGTACATTCTTAAGGATCTTGAAAAACTCTCAGCTCTGTTGTTGCAAGTCATGTAAGCAGAAATTTTCCTTATGTATGGTCACAAACTCCTCATAAAGGTCCTGCGTAGTGTCTCCAAGTGTGTCTACTTCACCAAGTATCACTACTCTTATTTCCTGACGGTAGACCTATGAGGAAGGTGCATTCTACACTACTGCATGGAGTTATTCATTATCTTGCCGAAGTGCCTATAGATTCTATTCCATCTGCTTATTCCCGAACACCAAACACTAAGTGTTATATCCGTCTATTCTTGCGAAGGCCAAGATGGCATAGGCAATGGAGTTTGGATTCTTCCTATTTTCTTCAACTATCACCCATTCTCTCATGAATGCAGGTGATACATGATCATCTAGTAAGTTTGATGTATGTGCTTGTAAAATATTCTTCTATATTTCATTAAATGACCGATTATACACATCCATCATAGGATCATCATCACGGGGAACTACCTCCCATTCCTCTCTCAAAGAATTCTCTATAGTTGAAGTTGGTGGATTAGGAAAGGTGGCCTAAGGTGTGATGGGAATTAGTTCCATGTCCTCATCTTGCGGCTCCAGTCCCAATTCCATTTCCATGAATTCAATAAAATGTTCAGGCTATTTAGCAAACTCTCATTCCTAGATCTTTTTACTCACTCCTTCTGTTGATGGTTGATCGTGTATCTCCTCTTCAACCTGTATGGGTGTCATCTCTTCCACTGTGGCACCTTAAATTTCAATTATAAGAAAAACTAATTTCGAGAAATGTTCATGAAACACACATGGCAACTGAATGGAAGGATTTCATAATTATTTCTGGGAAGAGGTTCTGAATGGCTGAGGGGACTATGCACTACACAGTCCCAATAGCTAGTGTTAAATCTTGAGGCTTGAGACTATGTAATGCATAGTTCATCCTACGCAGTGAGCTGGGAGAGACTAAGCATTGCACAGTCTAAGTGGCCAAGGATACAAGATGAGGCCTAGAACTACATAATGCGTAGTGGGGACAACCTATACTACACATTACGTAGTTCTAGAGACCAAGCCCTGAGCATGGTCCTCAATATTGTGCAATGCCCAGCTGGGAAAAATGAATTTTGACTAAGGAAAAGGAAAATCTTCGCATGGGAAGTGTGAAAAGTGAGAAAATATGAGAGATAGGAAGGCCTGAGTGTAGATCTGCCTAAATGTGGTTAAAAAAAAGAAAAATAAAGTGAAGAAATTGAACAAACAAGAAGTGAACGATATCGGTGAGGAGAGTCGTCGCAATGCCGACAATTGGTGAAAAAATGAAGAAACTAATGCGACACTTGTAAAAGAAAAATGATAGCTTGAAAAAAAAATTCTACTAGCTAAAGAAAGTTAAAATTCCAGCATGCATGCAAAGAAACAAGCAAAACAACACTCATGCGAGCTAAATGGAAAAAAGCAACAGAAAAAGCGACTAAAGGCGTTAAATGCAAAATTCACCCAAAAAAGTGATGAAAATCGTACTGAAGGTTCCTTGATCTCCTCGGGAATGTTAGATCTCCAATATCGAGTGTGTGAATGAGATTTAGGGGCATCAATTAAATATAGTTGAGAAATTAGGGTTTAGGACGTGCATGCCAAAAATCAAGCGAAAAGCGAAACATGGCGATAGCTTCCAAAAATATCAAGTGTGCTTCCTTCAAGTTACAAAAAATAGGTCCCTAAATTTTAGGGATGCTTTTTTCATTTTTTAGCTTTTCTTCTTTTTCCTATAAAACTTGTGATGCACATCAACGGGAAGGATTACGCAGTTCCGAAGAACTGGAAACTCTCGACTAGGTGCACTGCGTAGTTTTTGAGCTCAATGAAGGATTGTGTAGTTTCTTGAATTGGTGTTGGGATTCCTATCTTGATTACACATTTTCTTAGTTCAAATATGACTGCTAGTCATGACTGCAAAATTCTGAACATCAAGGTCAAGTCTAGCTCCATGAATTGTGCAGTTTCTGGAGGCAAGCCCAAAATTGTTGCACGCGGCTTAAATAACAGGTTAGCTTATGACTTAGAAAATATTTTTCTAAATGAATAGAAAGTGAGCACAAGCATAAATCAAAGATAAACATCAATGATAGCATGGATTCCTGATAGCAGTGCAAGGTAAGATCCTATGAAAAGAAAATTAGGCTCCAAAATGTATGCAATGACAAAATTTTGGAGGGTAGTTGTAGCGACTACAAAATTGGCGTCACACTAGTAGAACTCCAAATCTCTAAATGAATCTTGTCTCTTGTGAAATGGGTCTCACCCTTTCAGAATTATTTTTCAATTCATTTATCATAAAACATTCCTCACTTAATCCGAGTTAAAGAAATAGACCCTTTCCATCCTCTTCATTGGTGGAACACTAACTAAGCTAAGTCACAGTGAGTTGTTTCGATTGGGGATGAGGAGTGCATAAGTACAGAAGTAAAAGAAAATTTTCAAAATATCAATTTTCACATTTGGTATTGCTCCGCTACCAGCAGGCCTAGACAATACCCCGATGGAGTCACTTTAGGAACACAAACATTCCTCCACTTTTAGCAAGCCTTGATAGTACCCCGACCGAGTTACTTAATTTACCTCTATACGTAGGAATACTTTCTCTTCTTTCACCATTTTTTTATTTTCATTTTTTCATTTTTCAAAACTGTGCATATGCACTTATTCATTTGATGGGGCAGAAGAGGGATCTCGACTTATTGAGAGAAGAAGAAGTTGTCCCTTCAGGTAAATATGTTTATGTACACCTTTGACATACTTGTTAAGGTTTTCCTCCTCTTCTTACTCTACTAGACTACAATGAGAAGGATTAACCGAAAAGATAAAACTGATTAGAGTAGGCAGAACTAGTTAAAAACCAAACATCATGATGTCACCGTGAATCTCTTTGATAAGGAATGTATTTTCCATCTAAGTATCAAGAACCAAAAGAAAAAGAAAGATTCATGCAAAGAGAGGGAATAGAAAGAAAACCAAGTGTTGTTAGAAGAAAAACTTCCTCTTGGAATTCAACATGCTTACTTTAGTAGCCAAACATGGTCTCATGGAGAAACTAACCTAAGGCCGAAAACAAATAAAGGAAAGAAGAAGAATGAAAAAAAAAAAAGTGAATAAAAACAAAAAACAACGAAAAATAAACACTACTGCTGCTCCTAACCTAAGAAGAGCATAGGCTAGACTCACGTAAAGTGATACTTACAATGTAGCCACTGGTGCATTGGTTGGAATATATGGGGGAGGGAATACATGTCAAGAATGATAAGAAAAACAAGAATGCAACAAGAAAGATAAGAAAATGTAAACCAAAATGTTCGAAGTTTGAAAGAATGCGCGGAAAAGTAAGAACAAAAAGTGCAAGGGGGAAATTTTGTAGTTGTGTCATGGTGTCTTGACACACTGCGAGCCAAGGACTTACACATGAAAATTTTTGAACTACAAGGTCGAGAAAACATAAATAAATAATGAAATTTTCATTTCACCAAGGTGCTCACCAAATATGAGTCCTCCAATGATTGAGCGATATGATCGTGAAAAATATACCGAGGATGAAAAAATTGTAAAACAAAAGGATTTTCAATATGTTTGATAGAGTGATGAGGAGCGATTCTAAAATTTCCTTGCACAAATTACTCATGATCATATTTATCAATAACATGGAATAGTTCTATGAAAAAGTGTTCGAAAGAGTGAATGGAGGGATTATTCAATGTGTGAAACCATTTTCTTACGCGCCCTTCGAACATGAGAATGAACAACCTACAACTAACATCCTCAAGGGGAATGTTTTCTTTGTGAAAATTTGAAGAAAAAAGTCAGTGTTGTCAAGCAAGGTTGTTTTGCCCTCACCATCAAATTTAAGGTGTGAAAATTGATCAACAATATCCACTGGCACTTGGAATATTTCATTACTCAAATAACATGCCAGGAGTATGATTGTGGGAGAAGTCATGAAATAAATATACAAATTCAAAAAAAACTTGAAGGGATCACCTTGTCATCTATCCCTCCTTCTAATGCTAGAAATATTGACAGTGTTGGACCTTACAAAATTCACGAGATCCCCCCGACATGAAGTCCCAACTAGACCTCACATTGTTTGGAGTAGGATTCTTGGTAGTGGGGTGCTTAATGATGTGCCTTGGATTGCAAAACACATAGAGTGGTGCATGGTGTCTTTGGTTAAAGAAAGTGTGTGACCCTAGGAAAAGTTAATATGATGAATGATCAGTTATAACACGCGAATGGAAAAGGAAGTACGCTACTTGGAAGCCTGTAATAGTATGCAACTTGAAAGGAACACATGAGCTGAAAACACATCACACAAACTAACAAGAAGAATAGTCCACAAGTTAAAGGTGATGGGTTAAAACATGATCATGCATGCAACAAGATTCTTACAAATTAAAACAAAATATTTCATAAGCATATTGATAAGTTAAACAAAATAAATCACAAATATAACAATAATAGTCCTATTACATTTACAATATATGCATGAAGACCTATCAACTCTGATTTTATTATAAGTGAAAGTTTCATTCATACATAAACATGATAAACCACATGCCCCAATAGTGGAACGTGAAGTCAACAACACCTGCTCCTCCTAAATAAGTATACTCCCAATACACTACAAAGAAGCCAAGGCTGACACAAAACTCCCAATCCCTTTCTAAGTCTAAGCCTAGCCAAACATTTAGCTCCCAAAAGTCCCCTACAAGAATTTTGAGGATGTATTTATAACAAAGGGGGTGACTCTTGGCATGCCCGCTTTGAGACTCTTAGACTACCCTCATGACTCCTTACATTACATATGACTCTTCACATTCCATCATAGACACATGGAATTTCACTTATACAATAGTTAAAAATAATATTACAATTTCCACTCATACCCACATATGACAAAATAGGGTAGAGACAACTTGACAGCCTAACAAGGAAAAACACTATGATGTTGGAGCTAGGGTGAACTCAAGCTAGGCATCTTTGACTTGGTGTCTCTCAGTCACACTCATGCCAATATTGGTATTGTGAGATGGTATCCCCAAACTACGAGATAGTGTCAGGCTGGAAGTGGACTATTACCTCCATCGTATCCAGGTACAATGTCTTGGAACCAGTCGTAACCTCATTCTCAATTAGGAGCAACATTTTTGTGATCTAAACTGGGCCACCGATGTAGTTCTACAAATTCTACTTGTTCACCTCCAAGTCCTCCCAGGTGGCCATCAGCTCCAGGTACTGAGAAATCTCCTACCGGACTTGCAGTTTGCGTTTAGTCTCGGTGAGTGTACCAACTAATGGGGTCCGGTGGGTTCTCACCATGAAATCCAAGATTTCTGTATATTTTTTCATATGAGCCCTGAATGTTTCTGATGAATGAGGTGATATGCTTGTTGTTCTTTATCAACATCTAAACTCTATCTTTCTCTAACTCTGCATGTGGCTTCATCTTCTTCACTAGTGTAAGTGGTGCAACCTTGTATCACATTGTCCACTCACGCATGACAATGATGGAAACCTATATATTCATAAGGATATTGAAAAACTCTCTTCTCTGCAATTGCAAGTCATGTAACCGGAAAAATTCTTTATGTATGGCCAAAAACTCCTCATAAAGATCTTGCATAGTGTCTCCAATTTCAAATACTTCAGCAAGTATCATTGCTCTTATTTTCTCATGGTAGACCTATGTGGAAGGTGAATTATATGTTGTTGCACCGAATTGTTCATTATAATGCTAGAATGCTTGTATATTTTATGCCAACTTCTTATTATCAGCCATCGAACAGTGAGTGTTATATCTAGCTACTCCTGCAAATTCCAAGATGGCATCAGCAACGACATTTGGATTCTTGCAGATGTCTTCCACTATCACCCTTTCTCTCATGAATGTAGGTGATGAATGATAATCCGGGAAGTGATTTCTTTGCACTTGTACAATCTTCTTCTGTAGTTCATTAAATGAAAGCTTGTACACATCCATCACTAGATCATCATCAAGGAGAGCTACCTCCCCTTCCTCGCTCGAGGTTTTCTCTACAGCTGAAGGTGGTGGAGTCTGAAAGGTGGCCTAAGGTGCATTGGGCATCATGTCCAAATCCTCATCCTGTGGCTCTGGTCTCACTTCCATTTCCATGACTTCTATCAAAAGTTCAAGCTCTTTATCAAACTCTCGTTCCTGCATTTTTTCACTCACTGCTTCCGCTACTGGCTAGTCCTATATATGCTCTTCAACCTGTATGGGTGTTGTCTCTTCCACTTTTTCACCTTGTCTTTCTTCATCTTCCTTCTTTTGTCTCTCCTCTTGTTCTCTTATTCTAATTTATTGTTCTTCCTTCGACTCTTGTTCTACTCTCAGCGCTCTATGCACTACTTCTTCTAAGTATTACTTCTCTCTCTCTTTTTCTCTGCTCTACTCTCTACTGCCTCTTCTTCCTCTTTGCTTTGATTTGCAAAGTTGTTTTCTTAGTGAGAGGATATGCTTTCATCTTCCAACTTTGTTCCTCTTTTGCATTGTCAGCTACCTTCCTCTTTCCTTTATCCTGCACTAGACCATTGCCTAATTTTGTTTCTTCTTCTAGAACTATTGCCATCTGTGGAATAACTTGAGAAGTTCCAGCCGTACTGATCATCTCATGATTTTGGGAGGAGTTATAGCAGTTCCTCCATGGTTCCTCCTCTGACCACTGAAATATATCTCTTTCCCAGTTGTAGTATACTATCGCATAGTGGTATTTGTAAATTCCCCTCAGATCATACAGATTGTAACTCTTTGTGCTGAACTCAAATATGACTATGGCTTTTCCTTCGATGTCTACAAATTTGAGATTCTTAATCTAGTATAGTACGACCTTCAAAGGAAGAGTTAGCCATGGTGCCTTCTTCATCCTATGTAGTGTTTTTTACAACCTTGTGGAGATATGATAATACACCTCTTGCATGGCAAGTTTTTTCAGTGGCACATCTTAGAAAAATATGTGTTGGCTTCTGCCTGGTGAAAAATATGATAAATTTTCCATTTGGTAAGGTGAACGAATAAAAAATATCTTATATCACCTCCATAGCTGGTTGTGACATGCAAAGTGGGTCCTCCTGAAAGATGTGTTTGTAAAGCGGGATGATGAAGTGATCAATAAGCTACTCCATGACTATGCGATGACTATAATCCTAAAGTAGCTTGTAATAGATATGTACGGTATTTGTTCTTGGTGTCCATGTCTTGTTTATGCCAGGAAACTAATTATGTGCTGATTTCATCCAGTAAGTATAGAGACATTTAGAAGCGTGCTTGCTCGCCCTTGGGTGGATTTCGAGCTTATGTCACATGGACTCTTAGCTGATGAACCAATAGATATGGCTAGTTGAACAACTTCTCCTTATTCACTACCTCATTCAATAAGATAACCCAACCCTAAGGAAATGTCTCTATGTTTGGTTGGCCATATATTCTTCAAGTTATTATGACCAAAAGCTTATCGGATTTCTTGAGTGCTTTTGTATTATACATGTGGGTGTGTGTATGTTAAAACTTCGTTGGCTCCTTCACCCAGATCTTAATGATATCTCTTATGCCCATGTAGCTATCAGTGGCATAGAACAGTGAGCCCATGTTCTTCACTAGCCCAGGAAGATGATACATATACTGAAAATCTGTTGCCAGGAATGTAGCAAGCTTCTACCCGATGGTGTTGCTCAATGTCATAGTTTTCTCAATAGTGTTTGAGAGAACCCAAATGATCACATCCACACATGGGAATTTTGGATACCTGTATCCAACCTTGTAAAGCCCTGAATTCCTGATGCTGAGATACACCTTCTGGTCCTCTAAGTCTGCCTGGAAGTATTTTGTGAAATCATCTTTGATATGCTACCATGTCAGTTTTTTTTCTTTCTCTAAAAACATTTGAGTTTCTGCATAAATTGGAAAGTTAAATGGAATTTATTAAAATCCTTCCCAATTATTGATTTCAATGGTTTCCCTTGAGGCATATCTCTTAAGTTCCATTGTGAAAGTGAATTCTAGAGATATGCTTAACAAGTGTTGTACCCGTGGGACAAAAAATACACTGATGACAAGCAAATATTAGTTATAAAAAAAACTACTTTCAAGACATGTTCATTCAAAACACCGGAAAACTGACTAGAAGGATTGCACAATTATTTCTAGGAAAAGGGTCTGACTAGAAGAAGGGGCTACGCACTACGCAATCCCAACAGACAATGTTGAAGGTTGAGGCTTGATACTGTGTAATGTGTAGTTCAGCCTAGGCAGTGAGCTGGGAGAGACTGAACATTTCGTAGTATCGATGGCCAAGGACAGAATATGAGACCTGAAACTATGAAATGCACAGTGGGGCTAGGATCTACAATGCATTGTGTAGTTCCAAAGGCCAAGCTATGTGCTTGGGCTTCAATATTGCGTAGTTCTCAGCTGGGTAAAGTGAATTATGGCCAAGGTAAAGACATATTTTCCCAAGTGAAGGGTGAAAAACGAGCATATATGAGAGATAGTAAAGGTTTGAGTGAAAATATGACTAATTGTGGTTGAAACAAGAAAAATCAAGTGTATGAACTGAACAAACGAGAAGTGAAAGAGATAGGTGAGGAGAGTCACCGCAACAATGACCATTGGTGAAAAAATGAAGAAACTGATGCAACACTTGTAAAAGTAAAACAATAACTTGAAACAAAATTTATACGAGCTAAAACAAGTTAAATCGACAACATGAATGCAAAAAAATAAGAAAAACAATACTTGTGCAAGCCAATGGCAAAAAGTGACATAAAAAGAGGTTAAAGGTGATAAACGCAAAACTCACTAGAAAAGCGACGACAATCATACCGAAGGTGATCCGGACTTATACAAGAACACAATAAAATATAGAAATACACATAAACAAAATGATGCAGTAGAGATAAGACTTTATTTCATTAATATCACATAACTAAAATATATTTACTTACATAATGGAAATAAACTAGCTAGGGTGCTGGTAGCTTATCTCTAAGAAGAGATGTGGTAGCTACAGGCCTATGAATTTTGTTAAAATGAGGCTCAAAGGCCTTTTTATTATTGAACAATAAGAGAAAACCCTAAACAACCAAAACCATAACCCGAGGAGATGTAACACCAAGAGTTTATGGGCCTTGTTGGGGTTAGTTGGGCAGCCAAATTACCGGGGTCGTAACTTGGTCATGTTATCTCTATTTGGCATGTATGATACCTCGTTTGAAATATATCTCAGAGGAATACAACTGGTATTGTGATTTTTTTCAAATCACTAGAGAAATCATGCCCCAAAAAAACCATTTAAGGCCTCAAAAAGGCTCCGGGAGTTTAGGACCAAAAAAAAATGTTAAAAAAGGTAAATAAGAAAACTAATGAAACTGACTAGTTGGAATAGGTGGGTGGCCACCAATATCCACTTGGATAACTCCTCCCCCTTATGAAGAAATGGTCCCCATTGCATGCATATCCTCCATGAGGTGGGGAAATTTCTGTTGAACCTGGTCCTTGGTGAATGGCTTTCCCTAGTAAAGGATTTGGCCATATTTGACAACCTGATACAATTGGATCTTCTGCTAGAGAGTGCTTTTGAGCTGTGTGTCCATGATCCGATCAGTTGTAGCCTGTTCCATGCAGTTTGGATTTAAGTCTGTCAGGGTGAGTTGTTTTGCAATGCCAGATGTGTCTAGTAATGATGGAAAGTATGGCTGAAGGCGATCCACGTTGAACACTGGGTGAAAGCCAAGGAATGGGGTAGTTATAAGATCAAAATAATTGTCTCCCATGACCTTGGTGATGGTATATGTCCATACCAGAGATAGCTTAGCTTGCGGTGGGGTCCATAAAGGCGCTCCTCTTGCAAATTTAAAAAAACTTTGTCACCCACCTAGAAGCTGTGTGGCACCTGATGCTGATCATGTCACTGCTTGTACTTAGCATTGGGTATTTCTAATATTTCATGAACCTATTGGCAGATGTGTTGAATGTGCTCAATGAAGTTTTTTTCCTTGTTAGATTCAGACTAGACATGAGCCTAATCAGATTGAGTAGGTGAAAATGGCATGGTTACGTCATTGGGACATAGTGGCTAGAATCCCAGGCCTACTTGATAGGGGATGTGGCCAGTTGAGCTGTGGAGGAACCGACTATAGTTGTGTTATACATAGGGGATACTCTCATCCCATGTGTGTGGATGCTTTGAGTTGTACATGCGCCGAATGTGTACGATCATCCTGTTGATGACCTTTGGCTGGCCATCAGTTTGGGGATGGAAAGTTGTGGATGGTGATCTTGGTGTCTATAATTGACCAGAGGTTGGGAAAAAATGTATTGAGGAACCTGTTTTCTCGATCTAAGATGATAGAGTATGGGAGCCCAAAGTATACCAAAACTTTTTCAAAGAAGAGTTTAGGACTGGCTTCTTCTGTGATAATCTTCTTATAATCTGCCATAGCGACCATCTTTTAGAATCTGTCAATGACCATGAAATCAAAGTTGTTTCCATGCTTAGTAGAAGGAAGGCCCAACATGTAATCCATAGAGATGGATTCCCAAGGTAGACTAGGGGTAGGCAATGGAGTATATAGGCCTTGCTTCTTGATGTTCAGTTTGGAAATGGTGTAGGAAGCGCAGGATCTAATGTACTTCCCAACATCATGTCGAAGGTTCAACCAATAGAAATACTTTTGCAGTACTGCCACTGTTTTCTCAAACCTAAAATGCCCGGTGACTCGACTGTAGTGTGCTTCAAAAATCATCTTTGCACACTCAATTGAAGGAACACAAAGGTGTCCCAAGTGACATAGAATTGCATCCTGGAGGTGAAAATTTGGAACTTGATTACCCTCCAAGAGTGTCTTGTATGTGTGGCCGAATTCTGGATCACTCTTGCAGAGAAGAGTCCAATTAGAAGTTTCGTGCCCACAAGATTTGAGCACAATTGTTAGTGCCATGATCGGTGGTCGGCTGAGGCAGCTTGCAACATTATTGGTGCCGCGCTTCTTGTACTTGATGTTCAAATGAAATTGTTGTAGATGTGGAGACCACTTTTGATGGTGATTGTTATGAAACTTCCCTTGTGTCTGTAACAATTGAAGGGGTTGGTGGTCTGTGTGGATGATCATTTCCTTCCCCAAAATGTAATGCTTCCATTTTCGGCAAGCCTACATAATGGAATACATCTCTTTTTCATAAGTAGGATGCTTCTAGACTATGTTGGAAAATTTCTCACTGTGATATGACATTGAATGCCCCTGTTGAGTAAGAACTGCCCTCATAGCATAGTCATAGGTGTTATTTCCCTGTAATCAGCAATATTGGCAAATTCCGATCGTAGGGAGAAACATCGTTTCAACCACTTTGGGATTCTAGGATTTAGCCCTCCTGAATCCGGAGAGGGATCTCTCTAATAAGTGCAAAGATGGGTTTGTCTTTGGAGTTTGGGTAATAATATTAGGCTAGTTATGAAAGCCAAGGGTTTGTTTTTGTTTTTGGATGGTTGAGCACGATTACTGTTTGAGGTGGAAAGTTCTAAATGCAAAGAGTTTCAAAGGTGAGAAGTTGCAAGAAAATAGACCAAGCTTTGGCGAGGAAGATAGATAATTGCAGGTTTTAGTCCATTGGGCTATGGAGTCATAATAGGATTTAATTGAAATAGCAAGAGGCAAGAGTGGTCCATGGGGCAAGTCATCAATGTCTAAGGATCTTTTTGAAATTTGATTTATGGGATGAAATGATACAATAAGAAGGGGAATTAAATAGATGAAGAACAAAGAGTAGCCTAGGATCTGGTAAGTACTTTGAAACTAGCCAGCCTTTGACAAACACTTAAGAAAGACATGAAAGTAAGCTAGGATCTAGTAAGTACTTTGAAACTAGCTAGCCTTTGATACACTTTCAATAGAAAACATATAAAAACAGAGGGAAACACCAAAGATAACAAAGGATGGTCTAAGATCTGGTAAGTACTTCTAAACTAGCCATCTTTTAACACATTTCAAGGGAAACATTCAGATAGTCTTTGGGGAGAAAACCAGGACCAGGGCACACCATATATTCCTTAGTTCATCTCTACTTAACTAATACTGAACATAACATTCAAGAATAATATTCAGCTAAGACAATAAGACGAGGGAACACCAACACTCCTATGCTTAAACTGAATTGAATCATTCCCAAATAACACAAATTGGAAGAAAACATTCAGATAAAGATTTTAAGTCAGAGAAGGGTACTGGTATACAGTAGGTCCGAACTCCATGCATGCTGTTCTTTATAAGAGAAGATAAAACAGAGTGAAAATAGAAACAAAATAAAAATTTACAATGAGAAAAACATCACCATCAACATAGACCAAGATCCCATAAATCAGCTTGTATTGATGCTCCAAACCAGTTACAACTTTAAGTCCAATGCTTTAGTTTAGCAGTCATCTACACATCTCAGCCTAACTTATCTATTACAAGCAGAGCTCCAAGAGCCAGTGAACACTATTTACAGATAGAAGTCTCAAGCTCAATTACATTTCAATGTTCAGTAGCAAAATCAACCAACCCCTCTCTCATCTTCTGCAGTAGTATTTATAGAAGAATGAGGAGGTGAGATCTAATAAAAGATCTCTAAAGATAATTAATACAGACTTAATGGCTTCTCAGCCTTTGGGGGGCTTTATGAAGAAGTTTACATAGGTGTCCTATGTATTAAATGATTTACATAAAGATTTAAGCTCAGTGGGAGTTCTTTTTTACCTTTGAGGCTCGGTGTGATGTCAAAGTAACTCTAGTGATATTTTGTCATTAAGTTTATTTGCAGAATTAAATTCTCTGGCTGCACTGAGGCAAATACCTAATCTTGATCAATAACTTCGGCCTCTATTTAAATGCTTTGAGGCACAGGTGACACTGTGGTAGATGGGAGGAATCGATTTGCCTCAGCTGTGGCAGTGGAAGCTTTCTGTCTGATGAACCTTTATGATTTTTCTTTTGAATGTGTCTTAATTATGGATTGGGATTTTGATAAACCATATTATATGTAATCCCCAAATATTTGTCCTCAATCTTCTGTTCTGGAGTGTTTCCTGTCTTCGACACTGATACTCTTTGATTTGTGCCTGTGTCACTAGTTTGTTGGTGTGCAGGGCTACGCAGGGGTGATATGGAATCGATGCCTGATGAAACACCGATGAAACATGGAGTTTAAACCCTGCAAACAATCCTTAGTGTTTGAATTTTATTCAGTATGGTGCAAAAATAATTTAAACCCTGCAAAATAAAAACAAAATTATAAAATCTTGTATATATATATATATATATATATGTTTACTACTTTGGAAGGACATGTGGGGAGAGCATGGCCGTTGGATGGCATCATCCAACGGTCGATATTTATTAGAAGAAGTCAAAGGAGGGGCAGAGGAAAAATCAAAATCGAAACCGTCGATCGCGCAGAGATCAACGGTCAGGAGCGGAAGTGAATAAATAACGTGAAGGGGTCACATTATTCGGAAAAATAAAATAAAAAGTGGAGTCAAAGGTTTAAAACCTTTGTTTTTTGGAGAAAAATGATTAAAAAATGAGTGGGGAGATCGGGACAAACGTGGGCCGTCGGATGAGATCGGCCCACGCGACCAACGGAGGAGATTGCACGTCAAAAACCTTATAGAATACGCCCGAACCTCAAAACCTTTCAATAAAACCAAGCTAAATAAAATTCCCCGAGTCCCCACTTGCTGACTATGTGAGGAAACAAGGAAGACCCGCTCCAATTAAATTCTGCCCCATGGATGCTGATGTGGCACTGGGACCACCAGCACTGTTGTGGACGAGGGGGGACTGGGGTGATTGAATGTGGACCGTCGATCTGCAGATCATATCGACAGCGGAGATGTTTTCATGACCGTGTCGTACCCTTGTCTATCTGTCGGGCTTCTTCGGAGCACGATCACCGTCCGATGAGCGGCCTCAGATCAGACGGCGCACATAAATATCGTGCCCACTCCACAGCCAACATTTAATGACCAGGGAAAATGGTATTTTCGTATGGCCTAAGCCACGTGTCGGCCGGTGGCGTTGATCGCTGCCGATCGGGGAAAACTACTTTCCTCCCAAAAGTAGTGTGATCAACTCGCCTAGTTTTCTTTTAACATAACGAAAAAAACCTTAAAACCAAAAAATAAAATATACACAAAGGTTTGCGTGTCGAGCGGGTTTTATATTTGCGATTTGGCTCGATGCCCGGCTGCGAGGCCACGGGTTATATGGAAAGAAATATGACCGGGGAGATAGAATGGAGGGCTAATCGACATCAGAGAACTTTGTGAGGCAAAAGACTTGTGCACTATTTTCCTCCGACGCGATAAGCGCCCAAAGGGCTTAGCGCCTGGTTCCAGCAGTAGGGCGTATGGAGGGGAGGGGTTAAAGACTTAGCCCAAGGGAGCTCAAGTCTATAATATAAAAAAAAATGTGAATTTTTATGCAATTTTCAATGTTTTTCAAGGGTTTAAGGGTTTCGATAAGTCAAAGAAGGAGTCTTAAACCTTATCAAAGGGGAATTCGATGGGGGAAAAGGGGAAAAACATGAAAAAGAAGGATCTTGATGAGAATAAAAGGGGTAGAAAATGAGGTTAGTCGTTTAATGGAGGAAAGGGAAAAAGGGATTTTGCAGCAGTCTCTCCTCATGATATTAGCAGAATTCTAGAGTGTACAATGAGCACATCAGTGAAGATTTTGGACAGAGGCATGAGGCCTTCAGGATTCTTCATGAGTCAACACTTTTTGCAATAAAATTTTTTCCTTGAAGGCTCCAAAAATGATTTAGCCACCTTTTGGTATAACAAATTTCATAGGTGGCTAATAGCAGCTCCACTTGGGGATAGTGCCTTTTTGAAGGTGTCAAGAACTTCAGACTTGCTTTCTCTAGGAGGCTGACCTGTGCCTCATCCATTGGGCTACTCTTCCTTTCTTGGGATGATCTTGCTCTGAAAACATATTGGCAGCCATAAAAAACAATGGATCTTCATCTACAAGCTCTCTACCTACCCAATCTTATAGATCTAACATTTTTTCTTCATTAGAGTGCACTTGGATTGGCAAACTCTTTTACAACATTTTATTCTTTTGAAAACAGGAAATCTAATCTATTTCTACTACTTATTTCTCCATGGACTTAGATTAAACAGTTGAGCCCATATGATTCTCTACCTAATCTACTATCTGTTGGATTAAACTGTCCAACAGATTTTATTCACTAATTTCTACAACAAAAATTTAAAAATAGCCAAGTCAAGATTAAGCTGTTTGACTTGCTGTGATCTATGGCATAAAAACAAGCTGCACATAGACATTATTTTGCACAAAATTTAAAACAAAAATGGAAGGTTTAAGATTTGAATTTTTTAAGCATTTCCTTCCTCTTTTTACAGCTCTGTTTTAACCTTGTTTGAGCTGTTTTGCCTTTATCAACTGGTTCAGATTTTGAGCTAATGGGAACCAGATTTACATTTTCTTGACTCAGAATTTGAAACAGGCTTGAGTCACTCTCTTTGGAAACTCAGGTTCAGATTTTTAGCATGTTTGAACCTTTAATTTCTATCCTAAACTATCTACTGATAAGCCAAGATTAAATAGTTTGGAAAATCGAATTCACTATCCTATCAGCAGAAAATTTAAAGCTAATTATTCAAGATTAGGCTGTTTGACTAACTAGAAGTGTGTTTTTCAGGAGTGGCATTTAAGCTTGCACACTTTCAGATTTGTTTCTCTTTTTTGGTATGGGGCTATACCTTTCTTGTTTTCACAATCTTCCCTCTTTTCTTTCTTTTCTTTGCTTTTGTATTTTTTATTTTTATAACTTTGAATGCAATGGTGGGTGAAATATTTATAATGGAAAAAGATAAAAAGGCTTTTAGAACACGAAAGGATCAAGAGAATTAATGCTTAAGCATCTGACCATTGACAGGACCCCCAAACAATTCTTCTCCATCCAACTCCTACAAGAAAAATGCATTGTTACCAGAAGTTGAATGAATAGAGTAAGGGCCAAGCCATAAGTTGTCAAATTTTCCATGCTTGCCCTTGTCATCCCTCCTTGAGTCCCACTTTAAAAATTTGTCCCCAATATTGAAATTGTTGGCCTTTTTTCTTCTGTCAAAAATATTTTTAATGCTGTCCTGCTTTTGCAATGCTTTGTTATAAACCTCCTCTCTGATTTGCTGAAGATGAATGGTCTGATTTATTATTTTGATCATGTCATTATCTTCATTTTGCAACTCTTGAATCAACTTCATGACCGGTACACCAAGGCTGGTTGGAAAAATTGCATCAGTACCATACACAAGCTGGAAAGGTGACATACCAATAGATTTCTTCAAAGTCAATCTGTCAGCCCAAAGTGCATGAACTAGATTTGTGTGCCAAGACTTTTTGTTGTCTTCGAATAGTTTCTTGATTATGTTCACTAAGATTTTGTTTAAGGATTCGAAAATTATATTACCTTGAGGGTAATAGGCCGTGGAATGCCCCAATGTTATCTGATATCTATGATAGAATTCAACCATCTTCTTTGATCCAAATGTTGCTACATTATCGGTGATGATTTTGGTAGGACAGCCAAATCTGGAGAGAATTTTAGTCTCCATGAATTTTATAATAACAGAATCATTGGCCTGCCTACAAGGTATGGCTTCTATCCACTTAGTGAAATAGTCTGTGGTAGTGAGAATCCATCTATGCTGGGTAGAAGATGGTGGATGGATTTCTCCTATGAAGTCAAGCCCCCACTGTTGAAAAGGAGCCTCAACAGTGATTGGATGCAGAGGTAGGGGTAGCAGTTTTCTTTTGCCTTCAAAAATTTGACATTTATGATAGGCTATGATCATCTTGTGCACATTATGAAAAAGAGTAGGCCAATAGAAACCAACCCTCAAAATTTTGTTGGCTGTTGTCTTCTAGTACAAATGACCTCCACACTCTCCTTCATGGAACTCGTGCTTAACCTTCTCTGCATCACTGTCAGGAAAACATTTAAGCAATACAGAAATTTCATTTTTCTAATAAATACATCTATCTATAATGCAATAGTTTACAACTTTTAACTTTAGGAACCTTGCCTTTGTTTTTGTCAAACCAGGAGGTGTATTTAAATTAACCAAAACAGAAATAATATCAGCATACCAAGAGGAATTCATGAAATAGTCTTCAACAATAGGAGTTGAGATTTCCTCTTGATCATCTAAAGCATTAATCATATTTATATCCAGAACTTCAAAATTTGATTTAGCCATTAATCTAGCTAGACCTTGGCCTTTGATCAGTTTAGTGGGTTTTATCTCTAAATCATATTCAAGGATAATAACAATCCACTTACCTCTCTTACCATCTGGGTCCTGCGTTAGAATGTCTTTAACAACTGAATTTGGGACAAAGGCAATGATGTGTGAGTGCAAGATGTACACTCTGAAGTCTTTCAAAGCTTTAACCAAAGCAAAAGCTTGTTTCTCCATAATGTTATACTTTAGAGGGTCATCCCTCAATGCCTTGCTAAAGAAGGCAATAGGCTGCTCTTGTTCTTGTGGATTTTTCTGTAGAAGGAAAGCAACTATGGTATGTTCTGATGCAAACAAAAAAATATAAAAATCTTTTGAAAAATCAGGACTTATTAGAACCGGTGTTTTGGTTAACGCTTGTTTCACTAGCTCAAAGGACCTATTTGCTTCCAAGGTCCACTTTACCCCTTGCTCCTTCTTCAACATGTTTGTTATATTTCTAAGGAGCTCAGCTAATTTGGGATGAACCTTCTCAAAAATTTAATCTTTCCGATGAAATATTGCAACTCCTTGATGTTTCGGGGATGAGAGATTTGCAATATGGCTTCAATCCTCTTTGGATCTATCTTAATACCCTCTTCTGAAATGATGTGCCCAAGAATTTTACCTTCTTGGAGCCCAAATAGTGTCTTCTTAGGGTTTAAAGATATTCCAAACTTTCTGCATTTCTCGAAAACTTTTCTTAAATGTTTTAAGTGTTCTTCATCTATTTTTTAAAACACAGTGACATCATCAAGGTATATAATGATGAAGAAGCCCAATTCTTCCGAGAATGCTATGTCCATGTCTCTTTGAAAAGTCGCTCCAGCATTCATTAGACCAAAGGGAATTTTCACATACATGAAAGTGCCCCATGGTGTAGTAAAGGCTGTCTTTAATTGATCAGCAGGGTGAACTAAGATCTGATTGTACCCTGAGTAGCCATCAAGCAAAGAAATTCTTCTAGACCCTACCACCCTTTGTAAAATATGATCCATCTTAGGTAAAGGGTAGTTGTCTTTTAATGAAGCTTTGTTTAAGTCTCTAAAGTCTATACAAAGCCTGATTTCTCCAGTTTTCTTCCTAACTGACACTAGATTAGACACCCACTCAGAATATCTAATAGGGACAATAATACCAGCTTCTTACATTTTCATGATCTCCTTCTGAACCAAAGGCAACTGAACATGGTTTATTCTGCGTAGTTTTTGTTTGAATGGTTTTTGGTTTTCCTTGAGAGAGATTTTGTGCTGTACTATTTCAGTGTCATAAGATTTAAGATCTTCATAACTCCACGCAAAAACATCAGAAAATTATTTAAATAGCTCTATGTATTTGAGTTTAATGTGAGCTGGTAAAGTCTTAGATAGTTTAATCATCATCAGTTTAATTTCACTACCTATATTGCACTCTTCCACTTCAGTCTCTACAGGTTCCAGTTTTGGCTTCTTGGCCACATCATTAAAATCTAACAACTCTTCTAAAGGTGCCAGACCTTTAGGAAAACTTTCATCTTTGGCATGTAGGGTTTCTAACTCTTCTGTTTCTAATTCTGCAATCAGTTTTGTTTTGTTTTTAAGTTTGCTAGAAAGTATATTAACATAAAAAAGTTTAGGAGACGGATCTTCTTCACCAAGGAAATTTTCTTCACTGCAGTCTGTATCATAATCTGAGTCCGAACTGTGTAGTTCAAATTCATTTATGAATTGCATGAAGTCTTCTATTTGTTTGTCCCCGTCAAAAAATTTCTAGTATTTTTCGTTATCAGGAACGGCTGGTCTAAATTTTATCTGAGTTGTGCATTCTTTGGTTTCATATGGCGTTAAGCATGTTCTAGCTGAAAAGGCTAAATTGTACGCAACAATATTTCTTTTTCTTGGAACAAAAATTAGTTTGGACTCCTTGAATGTTTTCAAAAGTTCCATGACATCATTTCGATAGACCCTAAGTCTGGGATGATTTGTGTTATACTCCCCATTGACTTGCCTAATGACTAACTCCGAATCGCCATATACACTGATTCTTTTGGCTCCTAACTTTTTCAACAAACACAAGCCTAGAAGCAAGGATTCATATTCTGCTATGTTGTTAGAACACTGAAAGTTTAATTTTCAAGAAATGATTTCTGTGTGGTTGTTTTCAGTGTTGCAGATCCAGACACCTGCACCAATGTTGGTCTTAGTGCAAGACCCATCAAAATACATACTCCATAGAGGACTGTTTTTAGTTTCATTTTGGTGATCGTCCTCTTCAACTAAAATTCTTTCTGATTGTTGTTGAATATCGGCACTTAGTTGAATTCATTTCATTTCCTCAGACTTTCGATTGGGTTGAGGACTGATTTCTTGACTCTGAAATTTTAAAAGCAAAGGACACATGATTTGTAGCTCAAGACCTGTGTTTTGTTTACTAGAGTTTTCAAATGCAGCAGACTCTTTTGACACTCCTGTGTTATCTGCCTCTTCCTCCCTGCCAGCCATTAATTCCGTTAAAGTGATTTGTTCACTAAGTGTTTCATCATTAAACATAATGAAAGAATCAAGGCCTGTGTTTATAGAATAAAGAGGAGAGTTCTGTGGTTTGTCTTGACTTGTAACTGTGTATTGCATATGGGACTCCCTGTAAAGTCTTCTAGTCTAATTGAAAACATGGATAGTCGCATAGGTCATGTCCATCTGCATAGTCCCTTGTAACTTATCCCCCCACGATCTTGATAGCAACATTTCATACTTGGGGGGAACATTAGCCACAAAAATATCCATTACTAAGCATTTGTCTGGAATCTATGCTAAGTTAACAGAGAGGTCTTTTATTAATCCTAAACATTTCACTTTGCTTGAGTCAAAGGAGTAAAGGTCTTTGTAAGGTCTGGTGATTTCTAGACCAAGGCTCTCCATCATAGCTTTAGGCATTAAATTATGAGAAGCTCCAGAATCATGCATAGCATTGTCAAAAATTTTGTCATGAATGTTTAAACTCACATAAAAAGGAGGAACAGGTCCCTCTTGATATCTACCTTCAATATTAGTACCAAAAATAAGCTTTGGCTATTCATCATTAAGATTGACTGTGTCATTATTCTCTTCAATTTTTAAAGCCTTCAAAATTTGGGTCCTATACAAATTCTGGGCAGCTAACTCAGTGAGGGGAAACGAAATTTTAATCTTTGAAATTTCATGCTCTAGGCTGAAAGAAATTTGGTTCTTTGAAGAACTTGTCTCAGCCTTACTAGCTGCTAGTCTATCAACAACATCAGCTTGCTTATTTGTTTTATTTATATTTGAAAAAATGTTTTCAGAGGAGTACTAGCTGAAGTGTTAGTACTGTTAAGGTCTGCACTCTTTTTTTCATTGTTTTGAGTGCCTTTCTCTCTACCTTTATCAGAATTAACAGCCACTGTTTTCTCCCTTTTTATGACAATTTTAGGCTTGGTTACAGTGCTGTTTTGTGAAGATTTTTCAGAGGTTTTGGTGTTGGGATTTTGTTGACTGGTTTTTCTTCTAAGGTCATATTCTCTTTGAGATTCTATGATGATGTTTTCCATGTGTTGATAATAATTTTCATCATCATCTCTTTTGTCATCATAATGTGTATAGAGACCTTGTTTTCTATCGTAATGAATCTCAAAGTCATCATCATTTACCCCCAGCATGTTGATATTATCTTCCTCTATTATCTCATCTGTTTCCTCAACCTCACTTACATAGTTTTGATGAAAATGAGGAGTGATCTGTTGATCATCTTCCCTAGGTCTATTTGGAGGTTAGTTCCTTCTAAAATTCTGATTCTGGTTTTGGTTTCTATTTTGAGGAACAGTTTGGTTTTGACTGGCTTGTGCTCTCTCAAGGATGCTCATTTTCTTTATCATTTCTTCCATCATTCTCTCCATCTTTGAGGTGGAAGTAGAGGGTGTAGACTCCTCTCTGAATGACACTTTATTTTCATTTTTCATTCTTTCTCTCTTCTCCATCAAGTTGACTTCCACAGAAAGAGTGCCTTTTTGCATCTCTTCAAGAGTTGCAGGATCTCTCTCTCTCGGCTGATCGACCATCTCAGGGTCAAACCCTTTAGGAAACTTGTTTAAAGCTGAACCTTGTGGAGGTTTTAGATGTGGGGAAAGTGCATTATATACTCTGTTAAATATGGTACAATAAGCTTGTACACTTTCCCCAGTGTTTCTATGGAGGTTCTTGTAATCAGAAAGGACTTGGAGAGGGTTCTTATTTACTTCCCATTTGTTTAAGAATGCATGATGAAAGGCTTGGAGATCATTGATACTATGGGGGGTTAAGCCTTTAAACAATTTTATTACTTCTCCCCCCAGACTTTGAGCAAATAATCTAATCTTGACAGAATCATCATTAATTTCATTTTTGTCAAAGTAGTCATTCATCTTATCCACATGTTGTGATGCCGTTGTAGTATTGTTGGCATCATACAATGGAATTTTGGACTGATAGTCCTGTGGAAGATTAAATAATGGTACAGGAAGGACTAAGGGAGCATACCATGTAGCCATGGTAGGAGGTGGAGGTGGATTTACAAGAGGGGGATTAACAAGAGGGAAAGTGGGCTGGAATGGAGTTGTTTGAACAGTGGATGTAGGGTGAGAAGAAGTGGATGGACCAAAAGTATATTGCTGAGTTGATCTTGGATGAGAGACACCTAAGTTGTGAAGGAAATGTAAATCAGGAGGTGTTGTTTCTCTGCTACCAGGATGTTCACTTGTTTCAGGAGATGAAAGTGAAGACTCAAAATCTAACTGATCTAAATCATCAAGAGACCTAGTTCTAAAGAGATTTACTAAGTTGACTTGTGATTTTTGTAGAGCCTAAAGATTTTCAGGAACTGAATTAGCTCTCAAGGGTGATGTGAAAACAATTGATAATTTAATCCCAGGAGACTTCCTAAGGATACTTTCCGGGTTACCAACTATCTCAGGTGGATCAGGGTCAGGATAGGATCTAGTGTGAATCTTTCTAGGAGCCACTATGCTGTGTTTTTCCGACCCAAATAAACCAGAAAATTTCAACCAGGTTTGACAATCTTTGAGAGGTTAACTAATCTGTTTACCCAAATTTTAATCCTACATTCTTCCAAATGAGTTTGGATGATATTACAATGATAAGGGTTCTTCCCAGTGGAGTCTTAAGGTCTGTCCAGGATTGTGGACCATAAAACTCCACAATCCTGAACAGACCTTAAGACTCCACAATCCTGAACAGACCAGTGGAGTGGACATGGTGGTGGACCATAAAACTCCTAACTCCATGCATGTTGTTCTTTATAAGAGAAGATGAAACACAGTGAAAAAAGAAACAAAATAACAAGTTACAATGAGAAAAACATCACCGTCAACATAGACCAGGATCCCATAAATCAGCCTGTATTGATGCTCCAAACCAGTTACAGCTTTAAGTCCAATGCTTTAGTTTAGCATTCATCTACACATCTCAGCCTAAGGTATCTATTACAAGTAGAGCTCCAAGAGCCAGTGAACACTATTTATAGATAGAAGTCTCAAGCTCAATTACATTTCAATGTTCAATAGCCAAATCAACCAACCCCTCTCTCATATTCTGCAGTAGTATTTATAGAAGAATGAGGAGGTGAGATCTAATAAAAGATCTCTAAAGATAATTAATACAGACTTAATGGCTTCTTGGCCTTTGGGGGGCTTGATGAAGAAGTTTACATAGGTTTCCTCTGTATTAAATGATTTACATAAAGATTTAAGCTCAGTGGGAGCTCTTTTAGACCTTTGAGGCTCGATGTGATGTCGAAGTAACTCTGGTGATATTTTGTCATTAAGTTTATTTGCAAAATTAACTTCTCCGGCTGCGCTGAGGAAAATACCTGATCTTGATATATAACTTTGGCCTCTATTTGAATGCTTTGAGGCACATGTGGCACTATGGTAGCTGGGAGGAATCGATTTTCCTCAGCTGTGGCGGTGGAAGCTTTCTGTCTGATGAAACTTTATGATTTATCTTTTAACTGTGTCTTAATTGGGGATTAGGATTTTGATAAACCATCTTAGACGTAATCCCCAAAGATCTGTCTTCAATCTTCTATTCTGGTGTGTTTCCTATCTTCGACACTGATACTCTTTGATTTTTTCCTGATTCACTAGTTTTTTGGTGTGCAGGGCTACACAGGGGTGATATGGCATCGATGCCTGATGAAACACCGATGAAACATGGAGTTTAAACCCTGCAAATGATCCTCAGTGTTTGAATTTTCTTCAGTATGGTAGAAAAATCATTTAAACCCTACAAAATATGAACAACATTATAAAATCATGCATATATATAGGTTTACTGCTTTGGAAGGACATGTGGGGAGAGCGTGGCTGTTGGATGGCATCATCCAACGGTCAAGATTGATCAGAAGAAGTCAAAGGAGGGGTGGAGGAAGAATCAAAATCGGAACCGTCGATCGCGCAGAAATCAACGGTCGGGAGTGCAGGTGAATAAATAACATGAAGGGGTCACATTATTCGGAAAAATAAAATAAAAAGTGGAGTCAAAGGTTTAAAACCTTTGTTTTTTGGAGAAAAATGATTGAAAAATGAGTGTGGAGCTTGGGACAAACGTGGGCCATCGGATGAGATCAGCCCACGCAACCAATGGTGGATATCACACGTCAAAAACCTTATAGAATACGCTCGGACCTCAGAACCTTTCAATAAAACCAAGCTGAATAAAATTCCCCGGATCCACACTTGCTGACTGTGCGAGGAAACAAGGAAGACCCGCTCCAATTAAATTCTGCCGCGTGGACGCTGATGTGGCACTGGGACCACCGGCACTGCTGTGGATGAGGAGGGACTAGGGCGATTGAATGTGGACCATCGATCTGCAGATCATATCGATGGCAGAGATGTTTTCATGACCGCGTTGTACCTCTGTCTATCTATCGGGCTTCTTTGGAGTGCGATCACCGTCCGATGAGAGGCCTTAGATCAGACGACACACATCAATATTGTGCCCACTCCACAGCCGACCTTTAACATCCGGGGAAAATGGTATTGTCATACCGCCCAAGTGACATGTCGGTCGTCGGCGTTGATCGCTGTCGATCGGGGAAAACTGCTTTCCTCCGAAAAGCGGTGCGATCAACCCGATCGGTTTTCTTTTAACATAACGACAAAAAACATTAAAACCCAAAAATAAAATATGCACAAAGGTTTTCATGTCGGGCGAGTTTTATATTTACGATTTTGCTCGGTGCCTAGCTGTGGGGCCATGGTTTATATGGAAAGCAATATGACTGGGGAGATAGAATGGAGGGCTAATCGACATCAGAGAACTTTGTGAGGCAAAATACTTGTGCATTGTTTTCCTCTGACGCGATAAGCACCCAAAGGGCTTAGCACCTGGTTCCAGCACCAGGGCATATGGAGGGGAGGGGTTAAAGACTTAGCCCAAGGGAGCTCAAGTCTATAATATTAAAAAAAATGTGAATTTTTATGCAATTTTCATTGTTTTTCAAGGGTTTGAGGGTTTCGATAAGTCAAAGAAGGAGTCTTAAACCTTATCAAAGGGGAATTCAATGGGGGAAAAGGGGAAAAACATGAAAACGAAGGATCTTGATGAGAATAAAAGGGGTATAAAATGAGGTTAGTTGTTTAATGGAGGAAAGGGAAAAAGGGATTTTGCAGTAGTCTCTCCTCATGATATTAGCAGAATTCTAGAGTGTACAATGAGCACATCAGTGAATATTTTGGACAGAGGCATGAGGCCTTCAGGAGTCTTCAAGAGCCAACACTTTTTGCAATAAAATTTTTTCCTTGAAGGCTCCAAAAATTATTTGGCAACCTTTTGGTATAAAAAATTTCATAGGTGGCTAACAATAGGCATTTGTCTTGATCACAAATGGTTGTTTCCAATATGGTAATGTGAGCACTGGGGAAGATCGGAGGTAATGTTTCAACTCTATGAATGGCTTCTGTTGAGATTCATACCAAAATAATTTTTCTTTCACTCCTCCCTTGGTGGCTTGACTCAAGGGCCAAGTAATATGAGAGAATCCCAACACGAACCTGGAGTAGAAATTAGCATGAACTAGAAATTTGTGGAGCTCTGTTAGATTGGTTGGAGCTGGCCAATCCTGAATGAATTGGATCTTGGCTGGATCAACATGAACCCCCAGTTCATTAATAATGTATCACAGATACTGAACCTGGGTCATACCAAAAGTGCACTTCTCCAAATTGGCACACAAATTGTGTTGTCGTATTGTTTGGAGGACCTGTCGGATGTGGTGGAGTTCCTCTTCCCAAGTTTGGTTGAAGAGCAAGATGTCATCCAAGTATACTACTACAAATGAGTTGGTGAATGGCCACAAGATGTCATCCATTAGCCTCATGAAGGTTGCAGGAGCATTCGTCAACCTGAAATGCATGAGAAACCATTCAAACTGGCCCTCCTTGGCTTTGAAGGTAGTCTTCCACACATTATAAGGTTTAATTGGTACCTGGTGATACCCGGACTTCAAGTCGAACTTGCTGAATTATTTTACCCCCTTGAGTTGGGATAGAAGGTCATCAATCCCTAGGATCACATACCTATTCCAGACAATGATCTTGTTTAGTGCTCGATATTCAATACAGAGTCTCCAAGTCCCATCCTTCTTCTACACCAAGACCCCTCCGACATGGAGATGAACTCCGCTAGATGTGAAAGTTTTGTAGAAACTCTTGAATATGCCTCTTGATTTCCTCGTTCTCCAGAACAAAGCGCGATAGATTGGTCCATTAGGAAGCGACGCACTTGGGTTCAGATCGATGGGGTGGTTGACCTGAAAGAGAAAAGGCACCCCTGTGGGTGAGGTGAATATGTCCCCGTACTCCTCCACAACCTTGTCCATTCGTTGTTTCTGTGTGAAGGAGCACAGTCTGGAGGTCATGGCCACAATCTTCTTTTTTCCCTGAGGGCGAATCATCAGGAAAACAAAATTCTTGGTTTTATAAACAAGATTACTTCATTATTTTGTAGTAACCAAAGATATGGTGATAGGCAGTGCTAACTTTGGTATCCTGTATAGCTTATTGCCCAAAGTAATAATAATAGTGTGAGGGAGGGACTCAAACACAACATGTCACTTCCACAAGTACAGTTGGGCTAATAATACATCACAAACATCAGGAGGGGCAATGTCACAAAATACCTCATCCGTGAAGGGATTGATGTTGTAGGGAAGGCGACACTACTGGTTGATGCAGAGATCTTGTCCTTGGTGAAGCCACTCGATGGTATACGACTATTGTTGTGTTGTGGTTGGCAAGCCTAGCTGCTTCACGACCTCTACTAAAATGAGGTTATTTTGGCTTCTATTATCGATAATGCACTGCAACAGGGAACCCTTTACCCACATCTGGGAATGTAATATGCACTCCTCCTCCTCTGGATCTTCCGGTTCCTCCTTATGGATATTCGTGGTGGAAATGGTGGCGTTGGGCTCCACATCGATAATTTGCTTCACTATTTCACTCCCCTTGTTGGGTTCTGATTTAGATTTGGAGCATGCATCCGATTTAGAAGCCTTCATCTTGGCCACTAGTGATAGCTTGGCCTAACACTCACTTGTGTTTTGAGTGGATCTATTATGGAACTCATACCACTTTCCTATGTCCTTCTTTGCCTTCGCGGTGTTCTCCTTTACTTGCGGCTTTGGCAGGTTATCCTGGGTCACTCCTCCTTGGATTTGTCCTACATTTTGCGGCTTGGGGGCACCTTTCGCTTGCTTCTGATTCACATATCCAAAGTCTTGCTTCTTATGTTTGAACTTTTTCTCAATCTTGGCAACATAATGGTATGCTATACTAAGCGAGGAGAGGTCAAGCAACTACATTTCCTCCTGAATGTATCTGTGCAGATAATTGCAGTACTTCAACACCAAATGTTTCTCTGAATCTTGGATACCCAATTTTTTGCGTAGGTTATGGAACATATTTGTCAACTCATTCACATCTTGATCCCTTTGTTGTCTCTGCATAGTCTGTTGTATGTAATTTTCCTCATAGCTCCCCATGGGATAATTTTTTTCCTTCATGGCATCTTCGAAATAATTCCAAGTGGGTGCGCCTGAAAACAGAGACGGTTCCCTCTCGTCCTTTTTGTCACAGTAGGTTTCCCACCAGTCCTTGACATCGGGGGTGGCTTTGAGGAGTGCAAAATTAATACTTTCCCAGTTGGAAAAGTAATGAGCCAAGAAATACCCTTCTAATAGATTCAACCATCTATCTACGACGTATGTATCTATTTGGTCCTCAAATTTGGGAATTTCAAGGTTTACTTGTACCTTTAAAGGATTTGTGCCTCCACAGTGGCTGTTGGATGCAGATGCGTAGTCGGTGGGAAGCCATTGAATAATATGGGCAAAGTTATCCATCATCGCATTCCTTTGTTTCTAGAGGGCCTCCTCAAGCAATATTTTGATAGGATCTCCTACTCCCTCGTCTTTCCTTTCATCCCCCATGGGTGGTCGTCGGGGTTTGTGAGGCTAATCATGCAAAGGTTCAACTAGATCAAGCCCTAACTCCTTATACCTCGACCTCTTTGGGGACATGCAAAGAAATATAGAGAAGGATAAGACTGCTCCGATACCACTGATCCAAAATTATGTTGGAATTAAATAAAATACAAAAATACACATAAACTTAGAGATGCAACATAAATAATAATTCATTTAATTAATATCACATAACTGAAATATTCTTACAAATAAAATGGTAATAAACTATCTGGGGCATTGGTAGATTATCTCTAAGAAGAGATGTGGTGACTATAGGCCTTTGAACTGTGTTACAATGAGGCTCAAGGGCCTTTTTATTATTGAACAATAAGAGAAAACCCTAAAAAACCAAAAATGTAACCAAGGAGATGTAACACCAAGATTTTATGGGCCCCATTGGGGTTAGTTGGGAATCCAACTTCTCGGGGCCGTAACTTGGTAATATTATCTCCATTTGGAACGTATGATACCTTGTTGGAAAAATCTCTCTGAGGACTACAGTTGTTGTCACAATTTTTTTCAAATATTTGAAGCAATCATACCCAAAAAATGTTGTTTAGGGCCTCAAAATGGCTCTAGGAGTTCAGGACCTGAAAAATTGCTAAAAATAGTAAATAAAAAAACTGATGAAATTGACTAGGTGGAATAGGCAGGTGGCCACCAATATCCACTTGGATTAGAAGGTTCCTTGATCTCCTTGGGAATGCTAGATATCCAATATCAAGTGTGAGAATGAGCTCTAGGGGCATCGATTAAATAGATTTAAGAAATCAGTGTTTATGTCATGCATGCCAAAAATCAAGGGAAAAGTGGCACATGGCGACAGTTTTCGAAAATAATAAGTGTGATCCCTTTGGGTTACTAAAAATAGTTCCCTAGATTTTAGGATGATTTTTTTGTTTTTTTAGCTTTTTTTCTTTTTCTGGGAAAACCTGCCATGTACATCACTGGGAAGGATTATACAGTTCCAAAGAACTGGTAGCTCCTGACTCAGTGCACTAAGTAGTTTCTGAGCTCAGTGACAAATTTTGTAGTTTCTGGGCTCAATGTTAGGCTGCCTATCATGACTACGTAGTTCTCGAGCTCAATGCTGACTTCTAGTCATGACTACACAATTTTGAACATCAAGGTCAATTCTGGCTCCATGAATTGCACAATTTCTGGAGGCAAGCCCATACTATGTTGCACAAAGCTTAGACAAGAGGTTATCTTGTGAGTTAGAAAATATGTTTGTAAGTGAAGGGAAAGTGAACACAAACATAAATAAAAGATAAATATCATCCAAATCATGGATACCTGATAGTAGTTCAAGGTAAGCTCCTTTGAAAATAAAGTCAGGCTCTAAAATCTATGCAATGAAAAAAGTTTGGATAGTGGTTGCAGCAGCTATAACACTTGTGTAAAAATGAAACCAATTTCGAGCATAGTTTCCCATGTTTTAAGATTGTGTAAAAATTAAGCCATTTTCATCCTACCTCTCATGATTTCCATTTTTACCAGCCTACTTTTTCTAGATGAGCCTTGGTTTTTCTCATCCCATCATCTGCTTAGCCATTCATACGCTTTCACTTGGTTGTTTTACCATTTCCTAAGGAACTTCTATGATGAGTGGTCTTATTATCCAGCCTCTCGACCTTTACATGTTTTGCTACTCTCCATCATGAACGAAACTAGTTGCTACCCTTTGTACCACTTCTTCTTCTAAGGAGGAGTTCTATTTCAGCACTTTTCAAACTCCCAAAATATGAAAATATTGTCGAGCACTTGTCTTTTTGAACTCATTAAAATAAATGAAGAGTCGTTTAATCAATATAATTTTAACCCTTTTCCATACTAAGATAGACTATTTATGAAAAATGAATACCTTAGTTGAACATGGTTAAGAGGTTCTATTGAGTATTGTTTTCCACCTTTACGTACTCGCGAGACTATCTACGAAAAGGGACATCTGGAGTTTTCTTTTTTGCCTCTTTTTAAAACTCTCTAAACATGAAAAATATGTCAAGATTTACCTTCATTGGGGAAATATGGAAAATAAGGTATTAGATCTAAGAATTTTGTGATCCATAATGTAGAAAAATTTCTTTCAGATTAATCACATAATTACGATTTGGTCTAAAGATGTTTCGAACCAACTAATGTGGTTCATCCTTAGGACAAGGTGAAGAACAAGATCAATCTCATTGAATAAATAGAAGGATGCATCATTGCCTGGTGATAACTATTAAAACTAGCCGTTATTTAGTTAATTAGTTAGAGGATTTTAAAAGTTTTAATTATTTAAGAATATTATTTAGAATGGTCAACAAATATTATAAATTAGTAAATTGATTAAATTATAAAATTAAATATTAAAAATAATAAAGGGGAAAATATTAAAATAAGGGGGAGGGAGTGAATGAAAAATATAGAATAATATAAAACGAGCGAGGAGGGGGTAGAAAAATATAACATCAAATATCGATTTATATATATATATATATATATATATATATATATAAATGAGGAAAAATCTAAACAAGAGGAATTGGCATAAAAACAAAAGCTAGAGAAAAGGATACAAACAGAAGAGGAAAAACATAACAAAAGGACGAGGATAAAACAAAACAACACCCAGGGGGCCGAATCACCTAGAGAGGGCTAGAATCCAGCTCTTACTTAATTTCCACCCGTCACCTCTGTTGATATTTTTAGGATGTCTCTCAATTTCAATAGCCTCCCTCGGCTTTCTATGATGAAAGTGATCCACCCTGGAAAAGACTTTGGAAGTTTTAATGCGAACATGGTGACACGATTTCCCAACATGCTCCGCAAGGGAAGAAGTGCGGGATCGATTGTTCCTAATTTCTACAGCATGCTCGTGGATTCTGTGTCTAATGGATCGACCAGTTTCCCCAATATAGGGAGTACCACAGGAGCAAGGTATTAAATAAACGACTTTCATTTTCTTTGGGTCTATAGAGTCCTTAACAAATCCAAGAGAATTCTTGATAGTACAGATAGGTCTAAAAGAAGAGGCAACATTATTTCTCCTAAGGACATGGGAAATTCTAGTAGGTGTCCCTTGGATAAATGGGAGATTTGCCTTGGAGATAGGATCTGATCGAGAAGATTTGTCTCTTGAGCCTTTAACGGATTTTTGAAAGGCCTTCAGAAATTGAGATATACTATACCCATTAATCTCAAACACATCCAAAAGATGGGATTTCTTCGACTCCAAATGGCTATCATGAGATATTCTAAGAGCCCGGGTAGCCAGAGTGCAGAGAACACCAAACTTATGAGTAGGAAAATGATGAGAATCAGCATGAGGACCAAATCCTAATTATGTGATTAATCCAAAAGACATTTTTTTAAAATAGGGTATTTCGTTTCCTAATGAAGTGAGTTTCTCTTGAACACAAAACCCTCCCACTTCATCTCCGTGGCTGTTGGGTTGGGTAATCTGCTTGTAATTCGGTTCATCATACCTTTTCAGAGCCTCGATTTTGGCTTTGGGTCAATGATTCAAACTCCATTTAGTGTCGTCGTTTGGGTCAAGAGAAGTCATTCAGTTGATATATGTTAAAATACTCTAAAGCCTTCATTCCATGTTTTCCTTTCCTAATATGGTTCTATATCAACATCATTCTATCTCAATAAAATACATGTTTCATGTCATTGATGGGGGATACATCAAGGCCCTCCTACGACGAGTTACTTTCTGTCGACATCAACAAATTATCATTAGGGGATTTTGAGGTCTAAAATGGGCCTCCTAAGGAAATTATAAAATAATAGTGGAAATAATAAAATAATATTAGATTGCATCATCAAATTTTAGAGGAAAAATTAAAACATTACATTTTCAACTTATCTCCATATGGGTTTACTCAATTTTTGAGTGGGAACATTCGTCAAATGTAAAATTTGATTCCTCATCCAAGGAGTACCCATGTTCAATACTTTTGATGGACCCTGCTACATGAAAAATGAAAAATACATGAAAAACGTGATAGCAATCATGTTTTTCATGTATTTTTCATTTTTTCGTGTAGTAGGGTCCATCAAAAATATGCAACATGGATACTCCTTGGATGAGGAATTAAATTTTTCATCCAACAAGTAATAATGCTCAAAATTTGAGTAAAACCTTAGGGAGATAAGTTGAAAATCCAAGTTGAAAAAGTAGTTTTATTATTTTATTATTATTTAATTTCTTTACTTCTTTTACCCTAAAAATGGCCACTCATTCCCCATGGTTGACATCATCATGTTGAATCCTACTCGTTATTATAAAGTTTAATTTCATTGTACATTCTCTAATGCCAAGAAGTTGACTTTGAAACAACCCTTTCGTACCTTAGCGGTTGCATACATCAATGGAAATTTTCCTTCCTCTCGGTGACAAGTTTAGATCATTGGCCTTCGATCAAAAGAATTTGTCTATTTTTCGACATCAACTCATTTACTCACACCATACAAATTGTAGTGTAGTACCTTGAGAGCCATTAACATCATCGGTGGTTTCTCTCATGTATGTTAATGACTTACATCATTAGTCGGTAATCCCATGGTGTCTACCATGTTCGACCTCTGCTCATTGATTCACGTGGTTAGACTTGTACAATGGTTGGTGATGTGAATGAGATAGAATACCCCAGATCTATTTTCATCCATCTAGGCTAAAATTTAAAGAGTTATAAAAAGATTACAATGTATGATGGTCATGATCATATAGAACATTATCTAGTCATGGGTCCACCCGTTGTATCTGTGGATGCGTCTTTTAATAATTGTACATGTTATGCTATCTTGTGTGCTGAGTATGGGTATGTAACCCTCATCTAAGATATTTCACTATATAAATGTATTGTAACAGATGAAGCTCATCGGTTGTTCTTGATCCTGATTTGTCACAAGGTAAAACACTCTAGTCATTAGTCATCATTTATGAATTGGTGCTTTAGGGGGGAATATGTTATAGGCCATTTTTTCACATTCGATCAATAGGCCTCCTAATGGGATCAATCAACATTCTTTTCCACCTTTTCATCATCATAGAAAAAATCCCTAAGAATTCCTCCTTCATTCCCCAAAAACTCTGCCTGAAACTGCATTATTTGAGCCAGTTTTAGAACCAACACTCCTTGTGTTAGAAAATTATATATTACAGAGCAATGAAACACATAAAATATGCGTAAAACACAGGCAAAAAAAACACATAAAACCAGAGAGACACAGATATACCTGGTTCACCCAGTTTGGGCTACGTCCACCCCAAACGGCCAGTCCTTCCTTTCTATTATCCAGCAAAATGAAGAGACACAACCTACAGTAGATCTGCTGTAATATCCTCTGTTCTCTCTCATAGTCTCCCTATCTATTTCTCACTCTGAGAATACACATTGAATACATAGCCGCAATACAATACCCTCATACAAGCGAGGGGTTTCCTTCTAGGGAAAAAAACCCTAAACTAAACATAACTTCTACTGTCAGATCATCCGCCTAATGAACATCCCAGATTGACTAGAAATTACTATACATTTAGAAGAAAATTTTACATCTGTTTTTATCTTTGGGGGTTCTGCCCCATAAACCCCCCACCAAGGGGGGGCTCCATAAAGTCATTGTTGCCCCCCCTAAGACCCCCCAAGTAGCATTTAATTACAAGCAGTGTTGCCACACCATTAATGTACAGGGGTCCAATGTTGTGATACAAAATAAACAAGATAATCAAGCTCCACACCCAACAATCTCCCACTTGGAGACTAGTTGTAGCAACTCCATTGTTGCTTCATTTGTTGGACAATGAATCCTCTTTGGACCTGGCTGTTTCTCATCTTCATCGTCATCCTTGAACACCAATTGAAACTGAGCATAATCTTAGTTTCTCCCTAGTTACAACTTTTGTTAGCATATCTGCAGGATTTTGGCTAGTGTGTATCTTTTCTAGCTTCAACTGTCCATCTTCCAATACTGACCGTATGAAATGGTACTTGAGCTGTATGTGTTTAGTCCTGGAATGAAATGTTGAGTTCTTTGCAAGATGAATGGCACTTTGGCTATCACTGTATAACATGCCCATATCATTCTTCTTACCCAATTCATCCATAAACCTTTGTAACCAAATCATTTCTTTACTAGCCTCTGTAGTAGTAACATAATATGCTTATGTTGTTGAAAGTGCAACAAAACTTTTGATTTTTGAAACCCAACTGATAGCTGTTCCACCTACAGTAAATACATATCCTGTAGTGCTCCTCATGTTATCTCTGTCACCTACCATATCTGCATCAACATATCCCTGTAGAGCAACGTTTGAACCACCAAAGCATAATTCTTGATTTGTGGTGCCTCTCAAATATCTGAGAATCCATTTTACTGCCATCCAATGTTCTTTTCCTGGACTATTCATGTACTTGCTTACAACTCCCATTGCATGTGCAATATCAGGCCTTGTGCAGACCATTGCATACATTAAGCTTCCAATTGCTGATGCATATGGAACTTTAGACATATAGTCCATTTCTTCTTGGGTATTGGGGCACATCTCCTTACTATGTTTGAAATGGCTAGCAAAAGGTGTACTAACTGGTTTTGCATTCTGCATATTAAATCTTTTCAACACCTTTTGTATGTACTCATTCTGAGACAGTGTTAATTTGCGATTTTTCCTGTCTCTAGTTATTCTCATACCAAGGATTTATTTTGCATCTCCCAAATCCTTCATTGCAAATGAATTTGCCAATTTTCTTTTGAGCACATTTATTTCCTGCATGTTAGACCCTGAAACAAGCATGTCATCTACATACAATAATAGTATAATATAACTGCAATCATTTTGATTTTTCAGATAAACACAATGATCAGAGTGACATCTAGTATACCCTTGTTCAGACATAAACCTTTCAAATTTTAGATACCACTGCCTTGGAGCCTGTTTTAGGCCATACAAGCTCTTCTTTAACCTGCACACTAATTTTGCCTTCCCTTTGACCTCGTATCCTTCTGGTTGCTACATATAGATCTCTTCCTCCAAATTTCCATAGAGAAATGTTGTCTTTACATCTAACTATTCATGATGTAAATATTCCGCTGCTACAAGACTTAAAATAGTTCTGATTGGAGTCACCTTAACAACAGGAGAAAATATTTCATCAAAATCAATACCTTTCTTCTGTGAAAACCCCTTCACCACAAGTCTAGCTTTGTACCTCTATTTTCCTCCATCTTCTTCCTTCAACCTGTAAACCCATTTATTTTGCAATGTGGTTTTTCCTGCAGGCAACTTGACTAAGTCCAAAGTTTGGTTATGAATTAAGGAGTCCATCTCTTCCTCCATGGCTAGCTCCCACTTCTTCCTGTTTTCAACCTGCATTGCTTCTTCATAACATTCGAGTTCACCAGAATCAGTCAACAATAAATAATATAATGAAGGAGAGAATCGTTCAGGGGGTCTACTTATCTTGGTAGATCTTCTAACACCACTTTCAGGTGTTTGAGGTGCTTGTTGCTGTTGTGGTGGTTGTTGTTGTTGTGGCTATTGATTATTATTATTTTCAGGCACCTTTACCTTTTCTGTGATCTCATCAAGAACCGTGTATTCTTTGTTTTCTTTTTCCTATTTCTTTTCCTGCAACTGTTTCTTATACAAGACCTTTTCATTGAATATTACATCTCTGCTCCTAATGATTTTTTGATTTTCATAATCACATAAGCGATAACCAAAATCATTAACACCATATCCAATAAAGGTACATTTCTTTGATTTTTCCTCAAGATTTTTTCTATTTTTTTTATTAATATGGACAAAGGCCTCACAACCAAAAGGCTTTAAAAAGGAATAGTTTACCTTTTTACCTATCCATTCTTCCTCTGGAATACCACCATCCAAGGAACTTGAAGGCCCTTTGTTTATTAGATAAACAACAGTATCTACAACATCTGCCCATAACTATAAAGGCAATCCTGCATGCACTCTGATGTAGCTTGCACGCTCCATGATTGTTCTATTCATCCTTTCTGACACACCATTTTCTTGTGGTGTTCTTGGAACTATCTTCTCTCTGCAAATTCCATGCTCTGAACAGTACCTATGAAACTCTTTGTTGCAATATTCACCTTTATTGTCTGATCTGAGACACTTCAACTTCTTTCCTGTCTCAATCTCAACCAAATCTTTCCATTTCTTTAAAGTATCAAATACATTAGATTTAGTCTGAATACTATAAATCCAAGTTTTTCTAGTTGCATCATCAATAAAAGTAACATAATAACGAGAGCCACTGAGAGATGATACCTGAGCAGGTCCCCATATATATTTATGCACAAGCTCTAATTTTTCGCTCTTATTTTCTTTCCCAACTCGAAGAAATCTAACTATCTTCTATTTTCCACAAATGCAATTCTCACAGAAATCCAAATCAACATTCTTCAAACCCAACAAAAAATTTCTTGAGTGAAGAATCTTCATCCCCTTCTCACTCATGTGTTCGAGCCTATGATGCCATAATGCTTCATCTGCTCCTTTGGAAGTTAAAGCATTAACAGAGTTAGAAATACCATTGCATAAATACAGTATACCAACCTTTTCGCCTTTTTCTATTACCAAGGCTCCTTTGGTGACCTTCCAAGTTTTAGCTGTGAAAGTTGTCACACAACCTTCACCGCCTAATTGCCCTGTTGAAATTAGATTTTTCTTCAGATATGGAACATGCCTTACCTCCTTTAATAGCCATTGGTTTCCATTCTGTTGTTTTACAAGAACTTTACCCATTCCAACAATTTTACAGGGCTTATCATCACCCAAATGGACTTGTCTAAAATCTCATTGAACATAGTCATGAAAATATTTCTTATCAGGTGTGGCATGGAATGAGGCCCCTGAATCTACAACCCAAGAATCAGTAACATTTTTGAAGAAAGAATAAAAGCATCTTGTAACACATCACCTGTCACATTTGCTTCATGAATTTTTTCTTGCTATGTGTCTCCTTCTTTTCCCTTCCAAGATCTACAGTCTTTATTTAGGTGTCCTTTCTTTCTGCATTTACAGCACACTATGCCCGATCTAGACTTAGATCTTCCTTTCCTTGATTTACTGCGATATCTCGAGCTCTATCCTCTTTCAATTATTCTTCCCCTAGACTCTACACTCAAAGCATTACCCGATGCCTCACCTAAGCTTTTCCGTAGCGTTTCCTTGCTAAGGATAGCACTGACAACATCATCAAACTTTAAGGTACTAGATCTAGAGATAGAGTTACTAATGGCCATAACTAAACCATTCCATCTTTCTGGAAATGAGCACAAAAGTAACAAAGCTCTAACTTCATCATCAAATTTTACCCCTACAGAAATTAATTGACTGGTAACTCTATTGAAATCATTTAAATGGTCTGCAACAGATCCACCTTCCGACATCTTCATATTAAATAAACATTTCAAAAGAAATACCTTGTTTCAGGCCGATGGTTTTTCATATAATTTTTCCAACGCCTTAATCAAACCCTATGTTGTTGTTTCCTTCGAAATATTGAAGGCTACCGACGCTGCGAGGCACAACCATACCATTCTAAGTGCCTTTTGTTAGCCCCTTTTAAATTTCTTGACAAGCAAGCAAGGGGCTAATTTGTTTCATAAGCCTACAAGGAATGCATTTCCTTTGTAAACACATCATCCTTGCAGCCTTTTCAAGTTCCCTGCCTTGTGACTGTTTCCTTCTACTGTTCTGAATTAATATGCTTTGCTGACCAAAAATCAAGCTCCTAAAGGCTTTGTTCTGCCCTTTATACCCTTGCAATTTTTTTCATTTTCACCCCTTTCTTCCTTCCCTCGAAGTCCCCTTTCTTCCCCCTAATTCCACTTTCGATCCCAGAAATCCCCTCTAAAACATCCCTACTCCCTTGATTATGCCTAAACCATCCTCTTTCCCCTGCCGTTACCCTCCTTAGGCCTTGAAATGCATTAAAAAAGTTTAAAAACCCACGTTCGGACCATATAATAGGCCTCAGCCCCTTCTCCGCTAGCCCCGTAACCTTTCTCTCCATGTAACCTTATGCCACGACCAGGTGCCAAAGCTAAAAGTGCTTAGCGCTTTTCGTATCGGGGGCAATAGCAGCCATAGATCTTCACAGAATGGATGGCGACCACCGCCCCCGCAGCTTGCACCATGCAACTCGTCCACCGCCCATCGTAGCATCTCCATCGTCCGCTAACTCACCAGATCAACGGTTCGCAGCTCATCCGGATTGGGCATGATTTAAACCATTGATCTGTACAGATCCGACGGTGCGGAATTCACCCGTCACGGTGGTCCCCGCCCGCTTTCACTATTCCAAAACCCGGTTTTTTCTATCACACCGCCTTTGGGCGGAGGGCGGTATTCTCTGATTGGCCAGCAATTCCATACAGCGCTCGACACCTGTCCCCTGTACCTTTTCCAAAACCGCCGTCCCCGTGCGTTAAACGCCGTCCATCGCGCATTATTGTTCGGACATAGATGCCCAGCGATATTGCCATGGACCGTCCGATCTGGGGCAGGCCATCCAACGACTATCTCTCGCCGAAGATGCAAGATTGTTAACTCATGTGCACATGCGATAACTCAGGATATGGCCCGCCATCCGTCACCCTCCGATGCATTTTTAGCCATCGATCTCCTCTTGAGATCAGACGGTCCAGATTCATTTGCTCGCTGTTGACTTTTCGACCATCACCACGTCACCCCCACATGAATCCATCGTACATCCGCCCATTCCGCTGCACAAATGTCCCACTATCATAGCATGTTTTCCACCATGTTTATGCGCCTTTCCGCCATCTCACCAGTATGCATGGCCTTCCTCATCATCCGCACTGCATCCATTACCCCATCCATGGTTTTCTTGATGATTTTTCATGTTTTGTAGGGTTATTCCAAGGGCAGAAAGCCACCATGATTCATATACACCATTATAAAGGCACAGCTCACAAAAAGAGATGAAATCTAGAGCCTGTATATTGCAGGAAAACATCCGGATAGGTGCCTGCAGCATAAATTTCATCAAAGGACAGAGTTAGAATGCTGCAAACCCTCTAGCGCCATTAAAGCTCGGATTGCATGAACAAAGACAGTACAGGAGCAACAGAGAGTTTGATGTGAGAAATAGAAGACTTTGAGCCTTTCAGGGATTTTAGAAGGCATAGATACCAGTTCAAGGACATCATGGATTGCAAAAAAGGTACGACACGTAGGGATTTATGTATATCAGGGTTTGCACACCAGCATAAGGTTTCCTCCATAAAGGACAGGGCGCCCATGCTGCTTTTATTACACATCGCGTCCCTAAGGATTTGTCACCCTGACAACAGTCCAGAATACCATCCGAAGCATTTGTTTCACAGTATGGAGACCCAAGCATTGTTATTTTACCTTTTGTTTAAGTCACCAGGAGTAATGCAGAGTACTAAAGCCAGAGTACATCAAGAGACAGACCAAAATAAATTGATGCCTGAAGAAGATCACTCTTCCATCCAAGAGTGATAGGAATTGAATGCTCAGAGTTTAAGACAGAATGGGTTGCGGCCTTCTTCACCTCCCGAGTTTTAATACTACATTTAGTATTTCACCTACCGCCTCTGTTTCCCTTCAGCTATAAATTTCATGAAGAAACTCATTGTAAAGGTTGTTGATCAGTTATCAGAGAACTGCAAGTAGTTTCTTTTGAGACACAGTGTCTGTGTAAAGATTGTAAGATAGGCTGAGGAATATGATTTCAGACTGAGTATTCAGCCATTGGCAATGTTGTACTTGAATGGTATTTCTATTTAATATGACAAGCACATTTATTTGGATCCTGATCTGAAGTAGCGGTGATGTTTTCCTCTCTTTGTGTTTACATCCATTTCATTTCATTTCTACTGGCTTGCATCAGAATATTGGCATAGGATTTACCCTTGTTAGGTACCCTATGTTTCTTCTCTCCTTGCCCCTAATGTTTCTCTTCTAAATGTATTATCTAAGAAATGATTTTAGTTGGTTTAACCAGTGTAGTGGATGTTATTTCCTGCTCTCTGATGTATGAATTAAATGAATTCAGTTCTTATATGCTTCTTGTTATATATTTAGTTGGAAGATTTGGGAACACTGGGGATTAGAGTTAGACCTATCCACTAGGATCCTTGTACGACCAGTTTTTTCTTAACTTTGTGCTCAAAATATGTGTTAACTCCTCTCCTCCTACCTTTCCATATCACATAATCATCTTGAAGATCCTATGTTTCAGATGACTAGCCCAAATGAAAGCCTGCCTATTGAGTAGTAAGCAAACCCTTTCCTGACTCCATGCCCAATGGTTTTGAATATTTCCTGGAACATTTCACCTCTGCCTTATCCCTGTTTTCTCATCCTTGTCTTACATTGAACCCTTCTTTCCTGATAGCCAACAACCAAATCAAAACAAATCAAACAAACAAACCTCGTGCCTATAACTAGCCTAAAATCATAACATTTGAGCCTCAAAGACATATACCTTTGACATATTATAGAGAGATCCCTCTCTGGACCTAGGAGGGCTAGATCCCGAGGTATGAAAGTGGTTTTGATGTTGTCTCATCTTTTGGTATTTCCAACCTTGCCAAAGCATGGGAACTCCGACATAATGGCGACTCCATTGGGGACTGAGTGAATTACACCTTAAACATTCTTAAGCATTCAAAAAACATAGAAACTCTGGTTAGGTTGGCTGTTAAACACTCCTATTCTCACATCAATCTCTATACCATTTGTTGTATTTTCCCATACTCTTGGACAGAGTCTGGAAAGGGCCAGGTAGCCTCCAGATCTCACACTCTTTCAGGGGTGACATATCTGGTAAATGCCCTCCAGTCAATCTCTGGTTAGAGTTTGCTGTGTTTGGAAGATATCCTTGAAAAGGGACATCCCAAGAGCACTGTGGTGGGCAGTGTACCCTTCAAAAAACATCCAAACCCTCCACTTGGCGACTCCAATATTCCATAAACATTTCAAAGACTCCACTGGTGCTCAGTAGGCCTGCTGATTATCTTGGTTCACATTAGACTACACTGGAAGACCAACTTCCATAACAACATCAACCACTGTAGAAGTAACAAGTAGGGTTAAGCTGCTCGGTCAGAAAATAACATTCTAGCTTCTAGAACCATTTCTACAAGAGCTTACTCTAACCCAGACCCACCTGAAATAGTTGATAACCCTAAGAGCATCCTCAAGGGGGCTCCTACACTTAAAACATCATCTGTTTCTAGTCACATATATAGAGCTGATTCTGCACCAGAAGATCTTACAGCTCTATCACACTTTCACCTTGACCTAGACCTACCAAATAGATTACCCAGAACCAGGTCATTCAGTGATCTAGATCAACCAGGCCCTGAGCTTCCTGATTCACCACAGCAAAGTGGTAGACACCCAGGGAACAGACTCACCCCTCCTTGTACACCTCCTGATATACACTTCATACAGAATTTGGGGCCGAGTCACCCTAGTTCTGCTCATCATTCTTCTGCTGGTCATAAGGTCCCTGTCATCCATATACCTGCTGCCCAGGCCCCTTTATCTCATCAAAACATCATCATGGCAGCCTGGTATGCACCTCTAGTTTTACCTCAACCTCTAGTACCCTTACCCAACGATTATCAGTCAAAGATCCCACACTTAACTATGAAGGAGTCCATCACAGCTCAACAACATGTAGATAAGATGGAATATTCTTTTGACTACATGGAAATAGATGATGATACAGTCAAAATGAGAATCTTTGCCCAGAGCTTAGGGGGTGATGTGAAGAAATGGTTTAAGGGTCTACCTCCAGGTAGCATCAATGACCTCCCAGCTCTATATTATACTTTCATAAACAAATGGGAAACTAGGGAAAATCCTCGCCAACTCCTAGCAGAATACATGACCCTTAAAAGAAACGTAGGAGAGAGTGTTCACTATTACACAACAAGGTTCAACAACATTTATAATGCTCTCCCTCCACGTATGAAACCTCCACTAGGCATGGCCCTAGAAAAATACCCTAAAGGCTTTGATGCTGACATGGCCTATGAACTTAGGGATAAGGAATACAACACACTGGAGGACATGCAAAAAGGGGCAGTGAATTTAGAGGCAAATTTGATTGAAAAAAGAGCAAGACTGAAATCTGAGAGAAGGGTAACATATAGAGATGAAAACGTAGCTTCCACATCTGACCAAAATTATGATAAGCTGTCTAAAAATGTGGAAAGGTTACAGCAAATGATGGAAAAAATGGTTGTCACAGTCAGTAACCAGAATAGAAACCAAAACCAGAACCAGAACTTTAGAAGAAACAATAACACTCCCAACAGACAAAGAGAATCAGATCAACAAGTCATTCCCCCATTCCAAGAGAACTTTCTTGATGAAGATGAGGGAATCATAAAAGGGTATGAGGGAAACAAAATAAACATGTTCAAAACAAAATATTAAATCCATAACTATTACTCAGAAGAAGATCAACCCTCACCCTCTGGTTGGGAGGAGGAATGGTTGGAATCTGAAGATTACAGATTAGGATTTGAAAATGCCATGATGCAGGTCAGAGAGCAATATGAAATTAGAAGTAAAAAGAACCAGGAAACTGCCAAACCCAAAGCTTCTGAGGTAACCATCAAGAAGAGACCTGAGAAATCTTCTAAAGCAACTGCCGAAAGTAGCAAATCAGCAACTGAGAGTTCTGGAAAAAACAAAGAAAAAGACAACCAAAAGAGTGATAAACAAAACCAACCAGCTAGCAGCACTAGCACTGTAGTTAGTGCTCCTAATAAAACTGTCACAAAACCTGTACATAGTGAAAATCTGCCCACTGATTCAGCCACTAAGGCAGTGGCAAATAGAACAGAGATGAGTATCCCAAAGAGTCAGTCCACTTTCAATTTGGAAAGTGAGATTGCAATAATTAAAACCTCTGTCCCAATTTCTGAGCTGGCCACTCAGGATGTATATAAATGCCATATTTTGAGAGCTTTGAACCTAAGAGAGAGTGGGAACACTGTCAATCTGAATAATGATCAGCCTGCCCTCCTGTTTGGACCTAAAATAGAGGGGAAGTTTCAGGAAGGGGTAGTTCCACCTTTCTACATCAGTCTCAACATTCATGACAAGATCCTGCACAATGCAATGCATGATTCTGGAGCGTCTCACAACCTAATGCCCAAGGTAGTTATGGAAATACTGGGTCTAGAGATAACCAAACCCTACAAGGACTTATACTCATTTGACTCTAGCAGAGTAAAATGCTTGGGCCTGATTAAAGATCTATGTGTGAGCTTGACTCAAATCCCAACTAAATGTATGGTCATGGATGTTGTGGTGGCAGATGTGCCACCCAAGTATGGCATGTTATTATCAAGATCATGGGGAGCCAAGTTGCAGGGTACAATGCAGATGGATGGCTCATACGCCACTATCCCAATATTTCGCCAACTTAGAAAACTGTATAGGGAGATGTTAACACTCAGATTTTCGTTGAAGTTGTTAGAAGAGGAAAGGGGTCCGAGGTAACCACAAACCAACCTTCAGATACAGAATCTAGCCAATCTGTATACAGAGAGGGCTCTCTCTTTATGATTTAGCTTTGTTCGTAGAAAATATTAGGCTAGTTATAAGTTCAGGGGTTTTGTTTGAATTTGAATGGTGGAATCCACCAACTGAGGGCAAGATTGAGTTTTTCAGGCCATTGGGCTATGGAGTCGAAAATATGGCTTTACTGGATTAAGTTTTACACAAAAGATGGCTTTGCAGGGCAAGATAGCCAAAACAAAGAACAATTTCAGATATTAAAGTGAATGGAATGGATTTTTAAATAGATGAAAGGCAATTAAGAATCTTTCAACATGTTTAAATGAGGGAAAGTGAGTGATTACCAATAAAGAGCAATTAAGAATTCTTTACTAAGTAATCAAATGCTTAAACCAGAGAAACAAGAGCAATTAAGAATTCATTGTTTATGACCAGTTTAGAAGAAAACATTTAGAATAATAACAATTGAAATCAAAGTACACTTAAGCAATTTCTGATTTAATCCTTTTTGTTAATTATTCGGAAATGAAACACAGTGATATAGTAAACATATATAACACTTAAAACACAGGATAGAAATGACTTATTGAACTGTAGTCTGACATGAATCCTGCAGAAAGTCTTGAGCTTCAACTCATCATCCAGCAAGCCACAAAGAAATTTCTCCAAAAACAATTTATTCCGAAAGTCAATGTTACAGCAAAGTAGAAGAATCCACCCACAATACTCCAATTGAGGGAGTATTTATACAAATTCTAAACTAAAATATCTTGAAAAAAATATCAAAATTAGTTCACAAATCTCTCCAACTAGTTTACATAAATAGAACTTAAGTAAAGGACACTCAAACTAATGCATCTATTTGGAAATATTTTGTATGGATAGGTGATGACAAAGAGGAGAATTCGAATTTGATCCAACTCTTAGTTGATGATGAGGCATCCAAGTCACTAACTGCTTCCTTTCTTTGTGCAATTCTGCTCCAACAATTCTGCAAATTTTGGGTCCAATGAGACCTTTTTATTTCTCAATCCGTAATATATATGTAAAAAGTGAAAGAGGTTATTGTATATTAATATGTTGGTGAGATACACCTCTTTCAGTTTCCCAAAATTCCTCTCCAGTTGTGCACAAAAGGATCTGCAAACAATATGTGTAAAACAGAGTTTTACAGAGTCTGAAACATAGCCTGTAAAGATGTGCATGTATCTCTCATTCTGAAATAACTGTTAAAAACGTGAGATAGGTTTTTGTAGATATGTCTCTTAGGAACAAAAACCTCCTTCAGTTTTTTATGATGTATTTTTTATTTACCACAATATTCTCTGCAAAATGATGACTTAACTGGTATTTTATGCAAAAAGTGCTTTCCATCATTGTTTAATATTTCCAAAACCATAATAGCTGTTAGAAAAGTGAGAGAGGTTTTTGTAGATGGTCCTCTTAAGAACATAAAAATCCTTCAGTTTTTCAAAATTCATCTTGGATTGATCACAATAGTTTCTGCAAAACAATGACTAAAACATTAAATTTCTACAAAAATGTTCCTTCTTGTTGTGTTTTTCATCTTTTCACTTTTTTGTTCTTTTAACTGTTTTACTTTCACTTTAGATAAAATTCAATGTTGGTGAAAGTATTTTCATCTCTTTTTACCATTTTACTGCTTCTGTAATTACTTTTACTATTTTACCTTTGACTGCTCTGTAATTTCATTTTAACTTTCACTCTGACTTTTACCTGATAGACTTTAACCACTGATACTCTTTAACTGTTATTTACTGTGTCCTTTTACCTTCAATGTGTAGTTTAGGTTTTTACTGTCTGTTTCAACAGTAAATTGTTTAATATCCTATTTCCTTTTCTTGTATTTCAACTGTATGTTTTATCTTCTATCTCTGTTTGAATAGATTTGATAACACTCTTAGAGTAAACAAGTCTTATGACTAGTATTAAGACAGTTTATCCAAGAATGTGGTCTTCTGATCACCTGTAAAACAAAAAAAATTGTTAAGAAAGAATTTGTTTGCAGGGGAGGTCGAAAAGGTTTCATTTGATTTTGAGAGGTCTGTGGAGTGAATCTAGAATGATTTTTCGGAGGTAAACCATGCTTGAATTGGTTAACAGAGGCTTCAAGTGGCACAGCTGGGTTACAAAGGGTTTTACTGCATGGGAGTCTGGTCGTTCACTGTGAACGATAAAATGAAAAACACGGGCTTATTTCGTTTTATTCACAAAGTCAATGGGTGGAGGAATTTTTTATTATTTTATTGGATGACATCAGCATGGTACAGTGGATATGTCACGAGCGGAAAGGTGGTAAGCGGTTTCTATCGCATTGCTTATGAGGGAAGGCGGTTTTGGGCGGAGAGGCAACGATGCGATACAACGATCGACACGTAGCCTTGTACTATTTAGAAAACCATCGGCCCATCGCACATTATCTTTCGTACGCGGATGGTCAGCGAAATTGATAATAGTCGTTGATCTAGAGTCGGTTGATCGGACGGTGGTCGGGGCACAGAGATGACAGAGTTTTGACGGGCGGGACCGACGCGATTTATTGGTTAATTAATCGCGTCGAGGGTGATTTAATTGGCGGTTTAGATTATTAATTAATCATGAGGATTAATTAATCTCTTTTGTATGATGAAGGTCGGGAATGGAGAATGCATAGGGATGGGTTAAATCAAAGTTTGGTTTCAATTAAACTTTGAGTTTTATTTATTTTTGTTTTTAAACATATATAACATATGTTTAAACATTTATTCATATTTTTTATTTATATGGTAATTAAACCAGCGCGATTCGTTTACCACAAGGGGTGGGGATATTATTAAAATTATATTTTAGCCAAAAGGGGGTATAAAGTGGGTTTTCTATTTGAATAAATGGGAATTAAATACTTTTGGCTAAAGTTTATAATACATGGGTTTTTGGGATATTTATATAAAAGAAGTTATATATAATAGGAAAAGGTGATTTTATAGGGGGTTAATATATAAAATCAATGTTAATATGACAAGGGGACAAGGCAAACTTCAAAATACATTAATATAACTAATAAAGTGAAGTTTTTAGAAGCAAATTGCATTGTAATCACTTCATCACTTAAACTTAGGATAAAATGTGATTTTGAGGGTTTTTTATGAAATATCTCATGATTTTCCTGAGTAAAATGAGATTTTACTTAGGAAAGAATTTTTTGAAGTAAATGAGTGTAATGATGAATGATTTTAAGTACTTAGGTTTTTTCCAATTATTGGGCCGAGGGTCCAGTCCCTCCAAAAGTCAAGGAAATGCCTTGAGCCCCTTTAATTTTCAAATACCTTAACACTTAGGGGAAATTAGTGAAATCTTTAGGGAAAAATGAAGGGGAAGTTAATAACCTTGACTTTGCTTTTGCTATGAATTTTTTCCAATGTAGTATATGCCTTTGCACTTGTGACGAAAGTACAATTGAACACATTTAGAACCATCATTCATCACACATAATTTTCCAACAACATCTACCTACCCTACCTACTTTACCCTATCATTTTCTCTTCTTTATTAAGGTGCACTTAGACTGGCAAACCCTTATCACTCTTTTCTTTTACATTTGGAAACCTATCTAATTCTAGCCTTATTACATCCGAGGACTCAGATTAAACTGTTGAGCTCTTTTTATTTACTCTACCTATCTACTTATCTGCCAAGATTAAAATTTTTGGCCAGATATTTATTCTCTATTCTACAACATGAAATTGAAAGATGAACTAGCCAAGTTTAAACAGTTTAACTTTTCATAAATTGTGGCAAAAGTTTAACAAGCTGCACACAATTGCTTATTACAGAAAATGAAATAGTAGTGGCATTTAGACTTGCACACTTTCCTGGTCTATTTTTGTTTGGGGTTCATTTCTTTCACTTTTTTGACCATTTTATTTTTTCACCCTTTGATTTTCTTTTAGGGTATACCCTCTTTACATTTTTTTTAAATTTTTTGATTATTTTTTTTTTGAAAATATGGAAAACCTTTGCAACAAGAAAAGGTTATGAACATATTGCATAGTTCATCAAGTCAATCATGAAATATGACACCTATTGGTATAGGATTCTAACACTGGCTCCACTTGGGGATGGCTTTTCCTGGTGAAAAGTCAAGAACAACAGGTCAAATGCCTCAAAATGATTTTGGCTGAACCATGGAATCTTCTTCTACTTGTTGCTTTATTGTATGTATGACAGTAATACTTTTGAAGCTTAGGGCCTTCTCCTCGGGAATCAACTCCAGTAAGTTACTATCCACTCAAAACTTAAAACTTTGTTTCCCAGTTGAAAATATTCTGCCTTGGTCCAATCCCAAACATGCATTTGCTGTGGCTAAAAATCTTGAATTGAATATAGTCCTTTTTCTGCAACCTGAAATCTGATCTGAAACTAAAACAACAAACAAAAATTTTCAAACCAACTTAATGAAAAACCAGCTGAAAATTGAAAACTAAAAAAGAAAAAATGCTCAAAATCCTGAGCTTATTAGCACTCATCTACCTACTCAATCTACTGTTCAACTGCTAGTTAGGTAAAATGAAATAGCCAATGCAACCATTCAAGAATTATGTACTTTGATATATTTTGTTGCATTTTCTTGTTGATTATCACAATTGTACTTCTGCAACCTATTAGAAATTTGTCAACAAATGAGAGGATAAGGAAACACTTTATTTCCTTTGTTGGCTCTAGAAACTGTACAAAAGGATCTTCTAGAATATATACACTAATGTTTAACTAATCTAAACAACTGTACATCTATTCTGGATGGCCTCCATACCATGAATATGAAATGCTATTTTCGTCTTTATCTCCCTGCAAACTTTCAGATAAGATTTGTGATGATATTCCTACTGATTGTAATGTTTGACTGCTGAAACCTTTATCATCTTGATTCTGAAAATCATAGTTAGTTAATAGAGGAATGTTTTGAATGCCTTCAATATTCAACATATCTGCTATTGGATCCTGAAAAACTTGGGAAAATGGATGCGACCTATAGCATATAGGTTTCCATGAGACTTCATAAACTACAACAAGTTTCTCATCCTTTTCTTTAGATATGTTATACCATATTTCCTTTAAACGCTGAAATGATTCAAAAAATAGTGGTATGGAACTTTCTTGTGTCATTTGATCATTTATTTCAATGGGAACTGGTAATTGCAATTGTGAAACTAAAAAATCTTGATCAGTAGTTTCATTATCTTCTTTGTTGTCAATCACAATGCCTAAAGATTGTTGATTATTGATGGCCTGAAAGTTGTCTCTAATGAATTGAAATGAAGCAAAACAAAGAGGTAAAAAACCTTCACTTATTTCCACATTTTCTTCTCTTTCTTCCTCACTCTCATGGCTGATATGTACTGGCTGATCGCTATCCTTAATCTGCTGAAACTGAGTTTCTTCTTCCCACAAACTAGCTTCTGATTGCTCTGTAAAACTAGCTTGAGTTTGGAGAACATAACTATCATCATAATGATCATACTTAGGCAAATCATCAAAAGAAGGAATGTCATCAAACATACACATTAGATTAACAAATTCCTCTTCCTCATATTGATTTGTAAATTCATTTTCTGATCTATGATAATTTGAAATAAGAGGAATTTGTTCATGGCTATCAACCTCTTCTATTTCTTCATGGTGATTTTGAATAAAAAATTCTTCTTTCATAGTGATCTCCTATGTTATTTCATCTAGTTTTCTTACCAAAAGGCTGAGTTTTACCTCTGCAATATTTTTCTTTTCTTCTTCTTCCACTTTCAACTTTTCCTGTTTAATTTGCAGATTAACTTCTACATCGACTGCAATGTTCTGCATCTGTACAAGTGTTTTTGGATCCCTTTCTCTTAATCGAAATTCTATTTCTGGATCAAAAACACTTGGATAATGCAAGAGAGATGAATCATGAGGAGGTCTAATATTTTTTGGAAATGAATAATAAACTTGATTAAATCTGTCAGAAAATTGTTGTATTGTTTCATTTGGATGTCTTTTTAATTGATTATATTCTTCCATGATCACAAAATGATTAACTTTGATTATCCATCTATCAAGGAAAAGTTTGATAAACTGTTGGAAATTTAAGATGCTAGCATTAGGCAGATTTTTGAACCAACTCTCTATTCTATTTTGCAAAGAAAGAGCAAAAATTTTGATTTTAACATCAACTTCATCAATCTCAAATAAATCCAAATAATTTTCAAAACCTTGAAATATGTTTTTGGGCAGTGATACCATTCTCTCCATCAAATCTAGGAAGATACTTGTAGTATTTTTTAGGAAAATCATGGAGTATAGGAGGTAAAATAAGGGGTTTATATCTATCTGGAACTTTGTATGGCACGGGGATATGTACAGGGATTGTAAGATCAGTCTTGATTATTTGAGGCTTCTTAATTGGAAAATGATCATCATTAGATTCATAAGAAAGCCACTCAAAGAGATTAGGAGAATTATTACTTACAATATTCAAAGGAAAATAACTAAAAACTAATCTAAGATCTTCTATAAAATACAATATACATTGAAAAACTTTCTTAATGAGAAATAACATAATGTCTTGGATTAAGATCCAAGTTGAAAGCCTGATCTTTCCATATTGTTCTTTGAGGTTCATTCCTCCAGTGGAGTCTTGATTGTGAAATTGATTTGGAGTCGCCAGGTGGATGATTTTAACCTTTGTGTGTCTGATCACTATCCATCATCATAGATCAGATCTGAACCTGTAAAACAATTTTGAAGAAAAGGTTAGTTCTTCAAGAAACCAAACTTTGAGTATTTTATGATTATTTTGTTTTTTAATGAATTTTCAAAATAACTTCTATGATTTCTTTAAGAGGCTTTAGATATGAGATTTAAACTTTCTTAAAGACTTATTTGACAAGAGGAACTAATCAAGTATTTGAAACCAGATGTTCAATCCATAAACTAGATAGGAGATAGACTGAAGCAGCATTTATTTACTTTTGCAATTGCAAAGCAAGAGCAATTTCAAAGGCTACCTGGCTAACTTCAGGCTCCATCTGTAGTTTATAAAATAAACAATAGTGACAAATAAATTATTCAGATCCCCAGTATGGTCGCCACTATTTTATCACTCAGATTTTCCTTGAAGTTGTTAGAAGAGGAAAGGGGTCCGAGGTAACCACAAACCAACCTTCAGATACAGAATCTAGCCAATCTGTATCCAGAGAGGGCTCTCTCTTTATGATTTAGCTTTGTTCGTAGAAAATATTAGGCTAGTTATAAGTTCAGGGGTTTTGTTTGAATTTGAATGGTGGAAACTGCCAACTGAGGGAAAGATTGAGTTTTTCAGGCCATTGGGCTATGGAGTCGAAAAGATGGCTTTACTGGATTAAGTTTTTACACAAAATATGGCTTTGCAGGGCAAGATAGCCAAAACAAAGAACAATTTCAGATATTAAAGTGAATGTAATGGATTTTTAAATAGATGAAAGGCAATTAAGAATATTTCAACATGTTTAAACGAGGGAAAGTGAGTGATTACCAATAAAGAGAAATTAAGAATTCTTTACTAAGTAATCAAATGCTTAAACCAGAGAAACAAGAGCAATTAAGAATTCATTGTTTATGACCAGTTTAGAAGAAAACATTTAGAATAATAACAATTGAAATCAGAGTACACTTAAGCAATTTCTGATTTAATCCTTTTTGTTAATTATTTGGAAATCAAACACAGTGATATATTAAACATATATAACACTTAAAACACGGGATAGAAATGACTTATTGAACTGTAGTCTGACACATGAATCTTGCAGAAAGTCTTGAGCTTCGATTCATCATCCAGCAAGCCACAAAGAAATTTCTCCAAAAGAACTTTATTCTGAAAGTCAATGTTACAGCAAAGTAGTAGAATCCACCCATAATACTCCAATTGAGGAAGTATTTATACAAATTCTAAACTAAAATATCTTGAAAAAAATATCAAAATTAGTTCACAAATCTCTCCAACTATTTTACATAAATAGAACTTAAGTAAAGTACACTCAAACTAATGCATCTATTTGGCACTATTTTGTATGGATAGGTGATGAAAAAGAGGAGAATTCAAATTTGATCCAACTCTTAGTTGATGATGAGGCATCCAAGTCACTAACTGCTTCCTTTCTTTGTGCAATTCTGCTCCAACAATTCTGCAAATTTGGGGTCCAATGAGACCTTTTTATTTCTCAATCCGTAATATATATGTAAAAAGTGAAAGATGTTATTGTAGATTAATATGTTGGTGAGATAAACCTCTTTCAGTTTCCCGAAATTCCTCTCCAGATATGCACAAAAGGCTCTGCACAAATATGTGTAAAACAAAGTTTTACAGAGTCTGAAAAATAGCTTGTAAAGATGTGCATATATCTCTCATTATGAAATCACTGTGCAAAAAGTGAGATAGATTTTTTTAGATATGTCTCTTAGGAACAAAAACCTCCTTCATTTTTGTATGATGTATTTTTTATTTACCACAATATTCTCTGCAAAATGATGACTTAACTGGTATTTTCTGCAAAAAGTGCTTTCCATCATTGTTTAATATTTCCAAAACCATAATAGCTGTTAGAAAAGTGAGAGAGGTTTTATTAGATAATCCTCTTACGAAAAAAAACCTCCTTCAGTTTTGAAAAATTCATCTTGGATTGATCACAATAGTTTCTGCAAAACAATGACTAAAATATTACATTTATGCAAAAATGTTCCTTTTTGTTGTGTTTTTCATCTTTTCACTTTTTTTGTTCTTTTAACTGTTTTACTTTCACTTTAGATAAAATTCAATGTTGGTGAAAGTATTTTCATCTCTTTTTACCATTTTACTGCCTCTGTAATTACTTTTACTGTTTTACCTTTGACTGCTCTGTAACTTCATTTTAACTTTCACTCCGACTTTTACCTGATACACTTTAACCACTGATACTCTTTAACTGTTATGCTCTCTAACCGTTCTTTACTGTGTCCTTTTACCTTTAATGTGTAGTTTAGGTTTTTACTGTCTGTTTTAACAGTAAGTCGTTTAATATCCTGTTTCCTTTTCTTGTCTTTCAACTGTATGTTTTATCTTCCATCTCTGTTTGAATAGATTTGATAACACTCTTGGAGTAAACAAGTCTTATGACTAGTATTAAGACTGTTTATCCAAGGATGTGGTCTTCTGATCACCTGTAAAACAAAACAAATTGTTAAGAAAGAATTGGTTTGCAGGGGAGGTTGAAAAGGTTTCATTTGATTTTGAGAGGTCTGTGGAGTGAATCTAGAATGATTTTTCGGAGGTAAACCATGCTCGAATTGGTTAACAGAGGCTTCAGGTGGCGCAGCTGGGTTACAAAGGGTTTTACTGCATGGGAGTCTAGTCGTTCACTGTGAACGATAAAATGAAAAACGCGAGCTTATTTCGTTTTATTCACAAAGTCAATGGGTGGCGGAATTTTTTATTATTTTATTGGATGACGTCAGCATGGTACAGTGGATATGTCATGAGCGGAAAGGTGGTAAGCAGTTTCTATCACATTTCTTATGAGGGAAGGCGGTTTTGGGCGGAGAGGCAGTGATGCAATACCATGATTAACACGTAGCCTTGTACTGTTTAGAAAACTGCCGGCCCATCGAGCATTATCTTTCGTACGCGGATGGTCAGCGAAATTGATAACAGTCGTTGATCTAGAGTCAGTTGATTGGACGGTGGTCGGGGCGCGGAGATGACAGAGTTTTAACGGGTAGGACCGACGTGATTTATTGGTTAATTAATCGCGTCGAGGGTGATTTAATTGGCAGTTTAGATTATTAATTAATCGTGAGGATTAATTAATCTCTTTTGTATGACGAAGGTCGGGAATGGAAAATGCACAGGGATGGGTTAAATCAAAGTTTGGTTTCAATTAAACTTTGAGTTTTATTTATTTTTTGTTTTTAAACATATATAACATATGTTTAAACATTTATTCATATTTTTTATTTATATGGTAATTAAACCAGCGCGATTCGTTTACCATAAGGGGCGGGGATAAAGTGGGTTTTTTATTTGCATAAATGGGAATTAAATACTTTTGGCTAGAGTTTATAATACATGGGTTTTTGGGATATTTATATAAAAGAAGTTATATATAATAGGAAAAGGTGATTTTATAGGGGGTTAATATATAAAATCAATGTTAATATGACAAGGGGACAAGGCAAATTTCAAAATACATTAATATAACTAAGAAAGTGAAGTTTTTAGAAGTAAATTGCATTGTAATCACTTCATCACTTAAACTTAGGATAAAATGTGATTTTGAGGGTTTTCTATGAAATATCTCGTGATTTTCCTGAGTAAAATGGGATTTTACTTAGGAAATGATTTTTTGAAGTAAATGAGTGTGATGATGAATGATTTTAAGTACTTAGGTTTTTTCCAATTATTGGGCCGAGGGTCCGGTCCCTCCAAAAGTCAAGGAAATGCCTTGAGCCCCTTTAATTTTCAAATACCTTAGCACTTAGGGGAAATTAGTGAAATCTTTAGGGAAAAATGAAGAGGAAATTAATAATCTTGACTTTGCTTTGCTGTGAATTTTTTCCAACGTAGTATCTGCCTTTGCATTTGTGATGAAAGTACAATTGAACACATTTAGAACCATCATTCATCACATATAATTCTGCAACAACATCTACCTACCCTACCTACTTTACCCTATCATTTTCTCTTCTTTATTAGGGTGCACTTAGACTGGCAAACCCTTATCAATCTTCTTTTTCTGTTACATGGCAAACCTATCTAAGTCTACACTTATTACATCTAAGGGCTCAGATTAAACTGTTGAGCACTTTTTATTAACTCTACCTATCTACTTATCTGCCAAGATTAAACTGTTTGGCCAGATATTTATTCTCTATTCTACAACATGAAATTGAAAAATGAATGAGTCAAGTTTAAACAGTTTGAAATTTCATAAATTGTGGCAAAAGTTTAACAAGCTGCACACAATTGCTTATTACAGAAAATGAAATAGTAGTGGCATTTAGACTTGCACACTTTCCTGGTCTATTTTTGTTTGGGGTTCATTTCTTTCACTTTTTTGACCATTTTATTTTTTCACCCTTTGATTTTCTTTTAGGGTATACCCTCTTTACATTTTTTTTTTTTATTTTTTGATTTTTTTTTTTTTTTGAAAATATGGAAAACCTTTGCAACAAGAAAAGGTTATGAAAATATTGCATAGTTCATCAAGTCAATCATGAAATATGACACCTATTGGTATAGGAGTCTAACAGGAGACACAGATAAAATTCCTAGTCAGTAGCCCCGAAAAATCAAAAAATTCACCTATTTATTCTGTAAATACAGACCTTGACTCCTTCATATTTTGTAATGATGAATCCTTAGAAGGGTCAGAGTCCCAAAAAAGAGATACAAACGAAGAGGCAGAATTTATAAACTTTAACATAATGGCTGTTTTGGATTTAGAGGACAACGAAGAAGAAAACCACAATGAAACTTGTAGGATATGTGGTGGAGACCTAACCCCGAGTGAACTAGAAACAGAATGTAAACAACCATCTGGCCAGGCCCATGAAACTCATACATTTCACGAGGAACAAGGTGATCCATAGCCTGCCACAGACCCTATAGAGTGATATAATGGTGAACCCAGCCACAGGGAAAAGAATGATGACGAGACCAAGAGTGAACCCCTATGGGTGATGGACTTTGATGGGTCATGCACCAAGAGAACTGCCAAAGCAGGGGTATGGCTACACAATACAAAAAATGATTACGCAGAGAGTTATGCCTGCAACCTACATTTCAAATGCACAAATAATGTCGCTGAATACGAGGCTCTGATCCTGGGTCTAAATCTGTTGAAGAAAATAGGGGCCCGTAGGATAGCCGTAAGGGGAGACTCAGAGTTAATTATTAAACAGGTGAACAGTGAATACACAGCGAAACATCCTAGGCTGAGAGCATATAGGAATGACACTATGGATCTTTTGAAAATGTTTGTTGAATACAAATTAGTGTTCGTTCCTAGGGGTCAGAATGTCATTGCAAACAGATTAGCTTGCCTAGCCAGTTCCTACCCCAAGACTCCCAGTCACCAACAGATCATCATTTAGACCAAATTCAGACCTGCTGTACCAGAGAACAAAAGATCATGGCATAACAAGTTAGTGCATGCTTTGTGGGCTGACAGGCTTACAATAAAGAAGTCCATTGGCATGTCACCATTTCAGCTTGTCTATGGAGCAGAAGAAGTATTTCCTACCAGCCTTGGGATACCAGTGATCAAGCTGGTCCAGGAGATCCAAACAGAAGAAGATAGTATGGTGAGGAGAATAAACCAAACAATCCATCTTCAGCAAACAAGGGAAGAGGTCTACAATAGAGCAGTGAAAGTTCAGGAGAATATGAAGAAATTGTTTGATAAAAGAACCAAAGTTGTTGATTTCAAAGTTGGAGATAAGGTTCTGAAGTGGGATTCGAGAAGTGAGGATAAAGGAAAGCACAGAAAATTTGAAAGTTTGTGGCAAGGTCCATACCTCATCCAGGCCACTGTGGGTCCCAATGCTTTCTTCTTACAAGAATTAGACGGCACAGAGTTGTTTGGGGGTCCTGTCAATGGCAAGATGCTCAAACATTACTTCTGCTAATTTATATTTTCCAGTCTCCATTTCCATTGTACATACCATTGCAGTTTTATTTTCAAATAAAAAAGAGAAAATGTTTCAAAAAATAGAGGAAAAGGAGAGGTTCAGACATGCTTAAAACACGAACCTCTGATGTGCAAAATATTGGCTCTAATAAGCTCAAAACCTGAGCCAAAGAAAATAAAATAGCTGGTCCCAACATGCTCAAAATCTGGACCAACAAAGAAAAAAGAAGAATCAGCTCTAACATGCCCAAAACCAGAGCTGAAATGAAGAAAAGGAAGTGACTCTAACATGCTCAAAACTTGAGTCACAAAAGGAAAACAAGGATACTACAAGTTCCAGATCTCAAGCCTTCACAGTTTTGCTTTTAGTTTTCTGCAAATTTCGTCCATGTGAAACTGTCTTTATGCCTTGGATCCACAGCAAGTCAGACAGTCTAATCCTGGCTTGACTGTTTTTAAATTTCTGTTGTAGAACATAGAAAAGAAATCTGCTGGACAGTTTAATCCCAGCAGATATTAGATTAGGTAGAGAAACATATGAGACCAACAGTACAATATGGTCTCATGGAGCAATAAGGGTAGAATTAGAATAGGTTTATTTTCTGTTTGCAAGAATAAATGATGTAAAGGGTCTGCTAGTTCAAATGCACCCTAGAAGAAGAAAAAATGCTAGGACTGTAGTGTGGGTAGGTAGTTTGTTGGAGAAAAGTTTTCTGCTCATGTAATGTTTTCTTATTGTGGCAGTTGATCAAAGAAACAAAGGGATGTGACAAGCAGCAGGCAACTGGCCTACCCCAAAGATCTATTCTTTGAATTCTTGACTCCTTCAAGAAGTAGCCATCCCCATCTGGAGCCACTGTTAACCCCTTTCAAGTTTCTTGACAAGCAAGCAAGGGGCTAATTTGTTTCATAAGCTTGCAAGGAATGCATTTCCTTTGTAAACACATCATCCTTGCAGCCTTGTCAAGTTCCCTGCCTTGTGACTATTTCCTTCTGTTGTTCTAAATTAATATGCTTTGCTGACCAAAAATCAGGCTCCTAAAGGCTTTGTTCTGCCCTTTATACCCTTGCAATTTTTTTCATTTTCACCCCTTTGTTCCTTCCCTCGAAGTCCCCTTTCTTCCCCCTAATTCCCCTTTCCATCACAGAAATCCCCTCTAAAACATCCCTACTCCCTTGACTATGCCTAAACCCTCCTCTTTCCCCTGCCGTTACCCTCCTTAGGCCTTGAAATGCATTAAAAAAGGTTAAAAACTCACCTTCGAACCATATAATAGGCCTCAGCCCCTTCTCCGCTAGCCCCATAACCTTTCTCTCCATGTAACCTTGCGCCACGACCAGGCGCCAAAGATAAAAGCGCTTAGCGTGTTTCATATCGGGGGAAACATCAATTGTATATCTTCACAGAATGGACATCGATCACCACCCCCGCAGCTTGCACCATGTAAATCGTCCACTGCCCATCGTCGCATCTCCGCCGTCTGCTAACTCACCAGATCAATGGTTCGTAGCTCATCCGGATTGGGCATGATTTAAACCGTTGATCTGTACAGATCCGACGGTGCGGAATCCGCCCGTCACGGTGGTCCCCACCTGCTTTCACTGTTCCAAAACCCAGTGGTTTCTATTGCACCACCTTTGGGCAGAGGGCGGTATTCTTCGATCGGCCAGTGATTCCATACAGCGCTCGACACCTGTCCCCTGTACCTTTTCCAAAACTGCCGTCCCCGCATGTTAAACACCGTCCATAGTGCATTATTGTTCGGACACAGATGCCCATCGATATTGTCGTGGACCGTCCGATCTGGGGCTGGCCATCCAACGACTATCGCTTACCGAAGATGCACGATTGTTAACTCAGGTGCACACGTGATAACTCAGGGTATGGCCTGCCATCCGTCGCCCTCTCATGCATTTTTAGCCATCGATCTCCTCCCGAGATCAGACGGTCCAGATTCGTTTGCCCGTTGTTGAATTTTCCACCATCACCACGTCACCCCCATGTGCATCCATCGTAAATCTACCCATTCCGCTGCATATATTCATTCAAAGGTCGATTTTCATATGTTTTGTTTAATTTTCTGCTGTGCTCTGCACACATCTGCTAGACCACGTCCCGCTGTCATAGCATGTTTTCCACCATGTTTATGCGCCTTTCTGCCATCTCACCAGTTTGCATGGCCTTCTTCATCGTCCGCACTTCATCCATTACCCCGTCCATGGTTTTCTTGATGATTTTTCATGTTTTGCAGGGTTATTCCAAGGGAAGAAAGCCGCCATGATTCATATACACCATTATAAAGGCACAACGCACAAAGAGAGTTGAAATCTAGAGCTTGTTGATTGCAGGAATACGTCCGGATAGGTGCCTGCAGCATAAATTTCATCAAAGGATAGAGTTAGAACGTTGCAAACCCTCTGGCGCCATTAAAGCTCAGATTGCATGAACAAAGGTAGTACAGGAGCAGTAGAGAGTTTGAGGTGAGAAATAGAAGACTTTGAGCCTTTCAGGGATTTTAGAAGGCAAATATACCAGTTCAAGGACATCATGGATTGCACAAAAGGTACGACACGTAGGGATTTATGTATATCAGGGTTTGCACACCAGCAAAAGGTTTCCTCCATAAAGGACAGGGTGCCCATGCTACTTTTATTACACATCCTGTCCCTAAGGATTTGTCACCCTAAAAACAGTCCAAAATATCATCTGAATCATTTGTTTCACAGTATGGAGACCCAAGCATTGTTATTTTACCTTTTTTTTAAGTCACCAGGAGTACTGCAGAGTACTAAAGCCAGAATACATCAAGAGATAGACCACAATAAATTGAGGCCTGAAGAAGATCACTCTTCCATCCAAGAGTGACAGGAATTGAATGTTCAAAGTTTAAGACAGAATGGGTTGCGGCCTTCTTCACCTCCTGAGTTTTAATACTGCATTTAGTATTTCACCTACCGCCTCTGTTTCCCTTCAGCTATAAAGTTCATGAAGAAAATCATTGTAAAGGTTGTTGATCAGTTATCAGAGAACTACAAGTAGTTTCTTTTGAGACACAGTCTCTGTGTAAAGATTGTAAGATAGGCTGAGGAATATGATTTCAGACTGAGTATTCAGCCATTGGCAATGTTGTACTTGACTAGTATTGCTATTTAATATGACAAGCACATTTCTTTGGATCTTGATCTGAAGCAGCGGTGATGTTTTCCTCTCTTTGTGTTTACATTCATTTCATTTCGTTTCTACTGGCTTGCATCAGAATATTGGCATAGGATTTACCCTTGTTAGGTACCCTATGTTTTTTCTCTCCTTGCCCCTAATGTTTCTCTTCTAAATGCATTATCTAATAAATGATTTCAGTTGGTTTAACCAGTGTAGTGGATGTTATTGCCTACTCTCTGATGTATGAATTAAATGAATTCAGTTCTTAGATGCTTCTTGTTATAGATTTAGTTGGAAGATTTGGGAACACTGGGGATTAGAGTTAGCCCTGTCCACTAGGATCCTTGTACGACCAGCTTGTCCTTAACTTTGTGCTCAAAATCTGTGTTATCTCCTCTCCTTCTACCTTTCCATATCACATAATCATCTTGAAGATCCTATTTTTCAGATGACTAGCCCAAATGAAAGCCTGCCTATTGAGTAGTAAGTAGACCCTTTCCTGACTCCATGCGCAATGGTTTTGAATATTTCCTATAACATTTCACCTCTGCCTTATCCCTCTTTCCTCGTCCTTGTCTTACATTAAACCCTTCTTTCCTGATAGCCAGCAACCAAATCAAAACAGATCAAACAAAAAAACTCTGTTCCTATAACTAGCCTAAAATCATAACATTTGAGCCTCAAAGACATATACCTTTGACATATTATAGAGAGATCCCTCTCTGGACCCAGGAGGGATAGATCCGGATGTCTGAAAGTGGTTATGATGTTGTCTCATCTTTTGGTATTTCCATCCTTGCCAAAACATGGGAACCCCAACACCTTTCTATCGATAATATCCCATTCTGCGTCTGTGATAGCTATCGGCTTCTTCATTTTTCCGCTCAATGGTAGGTGCAGATATTTCTGATACAGATAATATTCCATCTACATCTTCCATAGCAAGAAGTTTTGGCTATTAAATTTATCGACCCAAAACTTACCATCTTCCGCCATTGCTCCGACTCGAACCAGGAACCCTTCTTTCCTGCGAGTTTATCAGCCAAATAGACCTTCGTCTCTCATACCAGTTGTTAGAAAATTATATATTACAGAGAGATGAAACACATAAAATATGCGGAAAACACAAGAACACAAAACACATAAAACCATAGAGACACAGATATACGTGGTTCACCCAGTTTGGGCTACGTCCACCCCGAACAGCCAGTCCTTCCTTTCTATTATCCAGCAAAATGAAGAGACACAACCTACAAGAGATCCGCTGTAATATCCTCTGCTCTCTCTCACAGTCTCCCTATCTATTTCTCACTCTGAAAATACACATTCAATACATCGCTACAATACAATACCCTCATACAAGTGAGGGGTTGCCTTCTAGGGAAAAAAACCCTAAACTAAACTTAACTTCTACTGTCAAATCATCTGCCTAATGAACGGCCCAAATTGACTAGAAATTACTATACTTTTACAAGGAAATTTTACATTGTTTTTAGCTTTAGGGGCACTGCCCTTGAAACCCCCTGCTAGGGGGGGGGGCTCCATAAAGTCGCAACTTCCCCCCCCTGGATCCCCCAGGCAGCGTTTAATTATGGGCGACGTTGCCGCCCCATTAAAGTATAGGGGTCTAATGCTATGATACAAAAAAAACAAGATAATCAGGCTCCACACCCAACACCCTAGCCTCTCGTTGGAAAACGTTCACCTACAATTTTCTCCACTTTTTCAAGCCTTGATCACCTACAAGTTGCACCGCTTTTCCCCTGCATTGGTTCTACAAATTTGGGAAAAAGAGATAAATTTTGGAAGTTTCCTCTTCCAGGAGAAACCATAATTTGTTACAACCATTTACCTCAGACAAAACTTTTGGATCCTATCCTATCCTTCTTTGGATTCTCCATCCCTTATCCTTTGATCCCATCCTCCCATCAAAGGTAAATCTAAAACCTTAGATTAATATTCAGATAACAACTCCCAACCTACCCCGCTCCTCTATATATTTATAACTTTCCATATGTAAGAGTTTGGCTTTTGGAGAGTTGTTATACCCTTATGATTTTGTGGTGAAATGTATCATTCCATGAATTTAGCATGATTGGCTGATCCAGGTGGATATCAGTGGCCACCTACCTATTCCATTTGGACCCGCACCATATATTCTTTCAGTCTTAATTGTCAACACAACTTACTATTTTTAGCAGGTTTTCGGGTCTTGCACTCCCGAAGCCATTTTGGGGACTTAATGATCCAGGTGGATATTGGTGGCCACCCACCGATTCCATTTGAACACTCACCATCTATTCTTTCAGTTTGTAAGTTTTAGCAAAACTTACTATTTTTAGCAGTTTTTTGGGTCCTGAACTTCCGGAGTCGTTTTACGGCCCTAAACAACGCTTTTTGGGAAAACCGAGAGAAACAACAATCTATAGACATATGTTGCTCAATCAAAAGTTTTATTCATTGAACAGATATTTCTAACGAGGTATGGAGCACGTCAAACAAAGATCATATGCCAAAGTTACATCCTGAGGAAGTTGAAACACCAATTTACCGAAATGGGACCCACAGTTTTGGTGCTTCATCTCCTAGGGTAAGGTTTTTGGATGTTTAGGGGTTGACATTTTTTATAAACAATAAATATGCATTTGAGCCTCATTGTAACATAGTTCAGGGTCTAGTAGCTGACACATTTCCACTCAAGGATACGCTACCAGTGCCCTAACTCATTTATTTCAGTCATTTGATGTTAATAAAATGAAGCATTATTTCTGCTGCATCTCTGTATCTATGGCTATATGTGTATTCTGTTGTGTTCCTACAGAAATCCAAATCAATGGTATCAGAGTGGTTTTCTCTTTCTTTATTTTTCTTTTCATGTCCCCAACATGGCCATGGTATAAGGAGTTCAACCTCGCGAACCCCGACAACCCCCCATGGCGGAAGGAAAGAAAGACGAGGGAGTAGGAGATCCTATAAAAAAATTTCTCGAGGAGGCCCTTAAGAAACAAAGGAATGCTATGATGGATAAATTTTCCCAGATCCTTCAACGACTGCCCACCGGTGGCACATCCACATCCAGCACGTCCACTAACAGGTCCACGACAACCTGGACAAATCCAATACCAAGTTTAGAAGAATTTGCCCCTCATGGAGGAACTTAACGCAATGGGTACCATTACTTCCTGAGGAGGGAGGAATGATCCAGGTGGATATCGGTGGCCACCCACCTATTCGATTCAAACCCACACCATCAATTCTTTCATTTGTCACTGTCATCGCAACTTACTATTTTTAGCAGGTTTTGAGGTCCTTCACTCCTGGAGCCATTTTGGGGACTTAATGATCTAGGTGGATATTGGTGGCCACCCACTGATTACATTTGAACCCCCACCATCAGTTCTTTAATTTTGTAATTTTCATCACAACTTACTATTTCTAGCAGTTTTTTGGGTCCTGAACTTCTGGAGCCATTTTGAGGCCCTAAATGATGCTTTTTGGGAAACCGAGAGAAACATGGGTTTATGGATTGATGTTTCTCACTCAAAACTTGTAGTCCTCGAACAGATCTTTATAAGGAGGAATGGAGCATATCAAACAGAGATCATATGCCAAAGTTACGTCCCCAGGAAATTGAAACACAAATTTACCCAAACAGGACCCACAATTTTGGTGCTTCATCTGTTATGGTTAGGTTTTTGGATTTTAAGGCTTTTACATGGTTTCTCAACAATAAATAGGCCTTCGAGCCTCATTGTAACACAATTCAGGGGTTGGTAGCCAACACATCTCTTCTCAGGGATATGTTACTAGTGCCCTAACTCATTTGTTTCCATTATTTCTATAATCATGTTTCAGTGATTTGTATTGTAACACAATTCAGAGGCCTCTAACTGCCACATCTCTTCTCAGAGATAAGCTACTAGTGCCCAAGATAGTTTATTTCCATTCTGTCTATAAGACAATTTCAATTCTTTGATATTAATGAAATGAAGTGTTATTTCCTCACCATCTTTGTATCTATGGTTATATGTGTATTCTATTGAATTCCTACATAAATCCGGATCATTGGAGGTGCACATTGTGACAAGGAAAGGACAAGAAAACCTGGAGGAGATTTTCTGCAAGATAAAAACCTATTTATGGTTATAAAATTCTTCCATTTATATTAATGTAAAGAATTATTTGTTCTCCTATATGTGATTTCGTTATTTCATATATTTCAATACCACGTTGATATATTTAATAGGGTGCTTATATGATACGACATAGATCTCGTAGTTTCTTGGCTTATGTTATTTGACTGTGCATGTTATAATTTTGGCAATCATAGCTAGAATTGGTCCATTCAAGCTAAATAAGGAGAGAAGCATGTGATAGATTCAAGGTAGGCTTCATTTAGTCAACTATTTACTTTAATGAAAGCATTGGGTTCCTTGTCTCTCTGTTGTTCTAGGTTGGCCACCAACCCTAGGGAAGATAATTTTATCTGCAATCTTAAATGACACAAAGAACCAGTCATAACGTGCTTTATTGTCACTAGTATCATTCCCAAAGGTGAAATCAACACACCTTTATCTCCTCCTTCTCTAAAATTATGAATAACTTTTGGTGCTTACTCTTTTACCTTTACCTTGGGTTTTTATTATGAGGAAAATATGTCCTTGGTAAACAGATTGTGTGCTAGAGAAGAATTTTAAAAAATGGGTAAGGAAGGACTCAGTCTTCAATATCTTCTCGTATCTCTCTGTAATATTGAAAAATTTTGCATTCAGAAAATTGGAATATTAATTTTTGTTGATTTCACTTAGGAGATGAATAAATGGGTAAGGAGGCCCATGCATAAAAAAAATCTAAATAAAATCTCTCATAATGTGAAAAGGGATGAAAATAAAGGCTAGATTTCACACCTTCATGTGTGAATAGGGAATTTTGCATGTGGACAAGGTCACTTTTTACCAAGTCAACATTGTTGGGATAGGAGGTGGAGATCATCTTGTGAGACAACACAGAGATAGTGGGAGGAATATTCATTGGTGGAGGAAACCCTAATTGAGTGGGGCCCAAGGCAAGAAGGCTCACACATGTATAAAAGGAGGGCAAGGTAGCCATAGCAAAGCATCTTTGTGAATGATAATTTGATGTGTATGTTTAGACTATTCTGCATTCTCTTGCTGTTTAGCAGATTTGCTGTGCTACTTAGCACAAGGATCTCCTGTATAGGAATCCTTATCCTTTCTTGAGAGGCCTCTTAAAGGTGTTTGTACTGATTTTATTCACATCCAGGCTTGAGGAAAAGCATCCTGCTTCAGCTATATCATTATTTCTGTAGCAGTATAACGTTGTGTTGCAGGGTGTTACAGGGTGTTGTAGTGAGGGTTCACAACACCACTTCCTGCACTCATTTTTCAAAGGAGGGAGACTCCATTCCTTTGGGAGATCAGTAAGGAAGATCTCTGAGCATATTTTCAGATCTTGGCACTTGGCCAAAGCACTTCCATCAGCTACAGCACAATCCCTTGTAGGAACTGCATCCTTTCTTGCAGATTTGTAGTGTGAGGGTCAATCCCCTCAATCTTGAGATTGTTTCTTAGGGAAAGGGCCAACCCTTCTCCCAAAAAGCTTTTAAGAAAGATCCTCCTTAATTTCTTGTATATTTCAGCTGCATGTATTTGAAGCTTCAGTTAGACTACATTTTTCAGATCCTGATCTATAGATCTATGCATCTTGTACTTGTGCTTTCATGAAACCCTTGCCGGGTTATCTTTTTGATGTGTAAAAGGAGTTAGATGTCCATTTTTATTCATGTTTTGAGCAATAAAACTCCTGATTTGATTATTAAAAAATATTGTATCATAAACCCTCTTAAAATAACATTGTGCATGCTTTAGGAACTTTATTTTTAGTCAAGTCATGGGATTTGAGTGTTTTTAAGCCATATCGAGACCGGGAGATCTGTTTAAACAAGAAAAATATATTTGTTTCTAAATATTTTCTGGGTGTGAGTCCCTAATTGCATATGCTAAGGGATCCCAGCATTAGTTTCCCCTAGTATAACGTAATTTTCTGAATATAACGTTTTTAGGGAATAAATTACTGCTTTTCCCCACTTTTGGCGATGTAATGGATCAAATTTCTTGTTTTTGTACATGTAATTGATAGCTATGTGTTTTATACACATTTTATGAGTTATTTCTCATTGCTATTCCATTTTTTTTTTCATGTATTTCTGCATTCCCATTTTGGGATATTACAGTGGTATCGAAGCATGATCTTTGGCTCAGCCTGTGAGTTCCAACTTTCAGAAGGAGAAAGATGAGAATGATGGAGAGAATGAGCTTTGTCTCATCACTTTTTAGATCCAGAAAGAACCTTTCCAAGGAGGTTAAGAAGATGAAGGAGAAGAAATGCAGTGAAACTTCTAGAGAGTTTCTAGAAGTGGAAGAGCCATGCACTTCATATTTTCAAAGAGGAGAAGACAAGAAGCATGAAGGACACTTGGAATCTAAAGTTATAAGTGAATACCTTGCTGAATACAAAGCTAAATCTAGAGCTTTCAAGGAGACTCTAGCTTTACCATAGTTCATTCAATTGGAGGAAGAAAGAAGACCCTACAACGATGGGATGATGAGAGACAATAGATTTCTATTGTCCACTTTTGATGGATCACTCTCATGTACAGCAAAGGCTTGGGTGATGAAGCTCGAGGCTTTCTTCCTACTACATCTACTAGTAGAGAGAGAGGCTGTAAAAATTGCAGCATTTCACCTTGAAGGTGAATCTAATACTTCGTGGTTCAGCCATTTGAGCCATGCAAGAGTGTCTACTCTTGCTAAGTTTTCTCAAAATCTGATCAGGAAATTTGACAAAGAAATATCAGAGGAGGAGAAGCCCTCACCACGATTGTAAGAGGCATGTGCTAGCGCTGTTATAACCACAGAGGAGAAACCTTCATCTTCAGCAATTTGGGAAGCTAACACATATAAGGAAGAAACTCTTGCAGCCTTGCAAGAAGCTTCCAAATTTCACCAAGGTATGATTAAGTTTCCATCTCTTTCCATTTCAAAAAATCTTATGGAGGGATCTACATCATTGTATACTATTGATCTAGAGCAACAGAGTTGCACTGCGCTATACAAGAGCAGTGATGAAGAAAAGAGGACCCATTCCTTATGGGAGCATTCAAATGGCAGCTTCATTCATGAAGCAATGGAGGAAGAGGAGATAGATGGTAGACATCTTGAAGTGAGAAATGCTTTCTCCTTTATAGATGACACTTTCTCGATGAGCACTCCCCAGCTCAAAGCGAAACTTCTACTTGCAGCAGATCCATAACCTTATTGGTTTTGGAAGGCCATTGATGAAGAGAAGGTCTCATGGAGAGATCTCATTGGAGGTTCACTTCAACACATCATGGAGTGAAAAGTTCTTCAACAGTTTGAGGAGGTTTTTCCCTCATCACACTTGGATCTTTGTGGATTCAAGGGGGACATTGATGAGAGGTCTTCTCTAGAAGATCTCCAAGGAGTTGCATTTCAACATCCCATGAAATGCAAGAGGAGAAATTTGATTTGGGAGGATGGTAGTCTTCCTTGGGAGAGTTCTAAGGAAGAACATGATGGGAGGCACCTACATGTGGATGGATGGGTGTGGATGATGAGCAAGAAGTTGCAAAGCTACTTGCAAATCTATGATACTAGGCAACAAGAGGCTTGGCTGCGTTGGCTACTCTTGAAAGAGTTTGGCCATCATCCTCTTTCTAAGGGCATGTGTCAGGAAACTTGCATCATTGGGTAGCAAGGAGTATGGACACATTGTGATGATATGACATTCTTCATATCAATCCCCATGTTTTCACTACATGATTTTTATGATGGAGGTATGTGGAGGCAACAAAAAATTTTGTTGCTTTGGTTGTTCTTGGGAGAGTAAGGGCAGATTTTCTCTCACACTTTGCACGATGTTGCAGGAGTAAGAGATGGCACTATCATGGTGCAAAGGGGCTACTCCTTGGCCTTAGATGTTCAAGAGTTACTTCCACCTTGGGAGGGACTTCTTATGTCTAGCAGCATTATGGGAGATTCCTTTGACATTGTGCATGTCAAAGAATGAAGCTATGAGTTGGCAAGAGCATATTTGCATAGGCCAACATCGCTGTCACTTGGGAGCTTGGGGTTATTGATGGAGTGTCCCCAAGATCACTTCACAATTGATGCACTTGGTGAAAAAGGAGGAGGTGAGAGAGATGGAATAGTGGATGGAAACATGTATTACAATTATATGATCTTATTAACTTGGGTTTCCAAGCATAAGAAGGGTGACCTTCCTGCAACATATGATTCATTCCTCTTCATGGGAGTATGTCATACCACTATGGGAGACTTATTCATGGATCCATGTATCATCTTACTTCCAGTGCATTATGGGAACTTTGTTTTTGCATATATTTATTGTCCAACACAATATTTGCATGCTCTCACCATTTCTTTGTAGTGCATTGCTCCACAAAAGGGCAAGATTTTCATTAAGCTCCATGGTCAACAATGGGCCAAATTGTATGATGGAGATAGCCATGTTTTATATGGCCTTGGGCAAGTGTTTTATTTCATGTATGTTAAGTTTATGTATCCAGACATTTAACATTCATTAGTAGATGTAATAACATACATGATTATCCATGTATTAAAAAACAACTTGCCACACTATTTTCTGAAGCAGTAGTTTCGAAAACTGCGTTGTAACTACATGGAAAACTATTGATACTTTCCTGCACCACATGATACCTTCAGTATCTCTCTCATTTTGATGCTGATCATGATTTCATTTTCTGATATTGATATTGTCTTTATGGGAAGCATGATTGGGAGAGAGACACATGGGTTGGATGTGTCCTTTTGGGAAGAAGATTCCCACATTTTCTGCATTGCATGTTCTAATGGGAGCATGGGAGGAGATATGGCCACCACAGCCAAATAATTTTTTCCTTTTGAGGTGGGCCATGTGATTGATGGGATTCCATATGGTGATGATTTCCTATCCATCACATATGGGATGATTTGGGCCAACCTTATTCACAGCGTTGGAGTGGAGATATTTTGAGATCTAGTCTTCATTTTGCCACTTAAGGGCAATATTATTGCAGCCCAAGATCAGAAAACACTCTACACTTATCATAAGTGGAGAGGAGGATAGCGTGGGGTAGGCTCCTATGTCTACCATGTTCAGATTTTCAGCCCACCTACATTGCATGAGCTCAAGGTGGAGGAGCATTTTCAGGAGTTGCCATGTTGGGAGGTGACTCATTTTGAATGGATGATTGCTTGGGGATGGAGGATCCACATGGTAATGGTGTTACCCAATACATTTCAGATCCCATACGTCAAGGGTACCTCTGGACAACACCTTATTGCCTTCTTGAGTACTTTACTTATTCATGATGATATCCATTTGGCTAGCTTGCATGCTTGGGAGGGGCAATATGGAGATTCATTGATGAGACAAAATCTCATTCCTTGGAGGAGTTCATCATATGTGGATGCTATAGTAGGAGGAAGGGAGACCCTTCAATTCTATCCTTGCAATTGCTTGAGGACAAGAAACATTTGGGAGGGGAGGAATGTAATATTCCAAAATTTGCATGCAGCAAATTGGAATATGAATTTTTGTTGATTTCACTTAGGAGATGAATAAATGGGTAAGGAGGCCCATGCATAATAAAAATCTAAATAAAATCCCTCATAATGTGAAAAGGGATCAACATAAAGGCTGGATTTCACACCTTAATGTGTGAACAGGGACTTTTGCATGTGGACAAGGTCAAGTTTGATCAAGTCAATATCGATGGGATAGGAGGTGGAGATCATCTTGTGAGACAACACAGAGATAGTGGGAGGAAGATTCCTTGGTGGAGGAAACCATAATTTAGTGGGGCCTAAGGCAAGAAGGCTCATGCATGTATAAAAGGAGGGAAGGAAGCCATAGCAAAGCATATTTGTGAATGATAATTTGATGTGTCTGTTTAGACTATTCTGCATTCTCTTGCTATTTAATAGAGTTGTTGTGCTACTTAGCACAAGGATCTCCTGTTTAGGAATCCTTATCCTTTCTTGAGAGGCCTCTTGAAGGAGTTTGTACTGATTTTCATCACATCCAAGCTTGAGGCCAAACATCCTCCTTCAGCTACAACATTATTTCTGCAACAGTATAACATTGTGTTGTAGTGAGGGTTCACAACACCACTTCCTGCACTCATTTTTCAAAGGAGGGAGTCTCCATTACTTTGGGAGATCAGTAAGGAATATCTCTGAGCATATTATCATATCTTGGCACTTCGCCAAAGCACTTCCATCAGATACAGTGTAGTCCCTTGTAGGAACTATGTCCTTTCTTGCAAAGTTGCAGTGTGAGGGTCAATCCCCTCAATCTTGAGATTGTTTCTTAGGGAAAGGGCCAGCCCTTCTCTCAGAAAGCTTGTAAGAAGGATCCTCCTTAATTTCTTGTATATTTCAGCTATATGTATTCAAAGCTTCAGTTAGACTAAATTTTTTAGATCTAGATCTGCAGATCTATGCGTCTTGTACTTGTGCTTTCATGAAACCATTGCCGAGTTATCTTTCTAATGTGTAAAAGGAGCTAGATCTCCATTTTTCTTCATGTTTTGAACAATAAAAATCTTGATATGATTATTTCAGCATATTGTATCATAAAACCTCTTCAAATGACATTGTGCATGCTTCATAAAATTTCTATTTAGTGAAGTCATGGGATTTGAGTGTTTTTAAGCCATATCGAGACCGGGAGATTTGTTTAAATAAGTAAAAGATATTTGTTTTTGAATATTTTCTGGGTGTGAGTACCTAATTACATATTCTAAGGGATCCCAACATTATTTTACCCTAATATAACACAATTTTCAAAATATAACGTTTTTAGGGCATAAATTGCTGCTTTTCCCCACTTTTGGCTGATATAATTGATTAGATTTCTTGTTGCTGTACATGTAATTGATAGCTATGTGTTTTATAAAAATTTTATGAGTTATTTCTCATTTCTATTCCAGATTTTTGTTCATGTATTGTTGCATTCCCATTTTGGGATGTTACACTCTCCTAGCACATGTACAAGGTGTTGGTAAAACCTTAAATTTGTCACCCCAATAGGTGAAAGCCATGCAGGGACCTTTGAAATCTCACTATCTATAATCCCCCCCCCCCCCCCGCACCCCTCCACAATTATGATTGGTTTACACCCTCTGTATTGTTCTAATTTAAAATATTTAAAGGGTTATATCTCTTCTATATTCATGATTCGCTCCCCTAGTCCTACCCCTTTGGACATTCTCATGGACCTCTCTTTACCTCTTTATTCCCTAGTATTCTCTTTCAACCCTCCTTTCCTCTCCTTCCCTCCCGCATCTCCCCTTGTTATTTTTTATTTACTTCTCTTTCCGTGAACTCCTCCCTAACCCCCTTTCCTCGCTACCCCCCTCCCCCAAAAAAAAAAATTATAACTTGCAATCCCATTCTCATCTTGATGAATTTGCAAATCCCCTTATCCTCAACCTTGGAGGTAGCCTCAAATAGATTAGAGACAAACCCATAAAACAATGAATAAAGGGAAAAATTACCTACTATATTTAGCTCAAAAATATGCTCATTCTAAAATTCACTCTTGGAAACAAAAATGTGTTTTAAGGGCCCTTAGAACTTCATGCACCACTTCGGTTTCCTAAAGAAGTTTATCTCCTGAAATTATAGGGGCCTTTCCAAACCTAATAATTTTTTGTGTTAAAATGTATGGTTGAGTCAAATACTCCTCATGTTATTTTCCTACATGAATAAATGATTTAAGTAGCTAAGGAAACCACTCTATTGACATCATCTTTTCCACTATTGGGACTTTGTAGCAAACGATGCGACAAGGTGGTATGGAGGGATAATTACAATATGTCACACTAAACACATACATTTGGTTTCAAATTTGGATTTTTCGAGCTAGTATCTCCTCCTTTCTCTATATGATGGACTTTGATATTTTTTTCCATGGCTTCAACATCTATGGGCTTTATGCTGACAGGAAGGATTTCTGCTTATCTTTCACAAATTTTCGTTTCATAGATTCAGGCATCTCTGTCATTTGGGGAGATTTAAATTTTTCTCTTCAGGATTCAAAGATTTGGGTATACATGGCTAAGGAAGACCTTATTTCTGATTTTCTTACCAATCTCTTTGAATCCATCATATTGTGTGACATTCTCCCAGTTAACATCCATCTAGGCTAGTCTAAGAATAGAACTAGTTCAACCCTTTTTTCAAAATGTTTGGATCATGAAAAATTTTAGGGGCTAATATTTGCAGGTGTGCTATTATTCCATGGTTTTTCCAAAAAAACGATTCGTCAATTTCCATTTTTCTGAAAATGAATTCGCCCAAATTTTATAGTATAAAATTATTATACCTTAAGCATTGCCAATATTATATATTGTCTAATATAAAATAATTAGAAATCTATTTTTTTTTACAAATATATCATCCAACATTTTAAAGTTTGATATTAGGGACTAGTAAGATTCACCAAGGTTGCTAAACTTTAAGATAAACTTCAATCCTTAAAATTTTCCCTGGTTTGGATCACTTTCCAATCTCAAAAAATATTCTAGATAAAAATATGAATTTTAAGTAGTGGGTAATTATATGAGGGGACATGGATCACCTCCCCATTATTCTAGACTTGGAAGTCTTCCCATACTAACCCCCTAGAACTTTAAAATTAAATCTTTCCTCGTATGAATATCCCTCTATTCATGAAGCCATAAAATTTCAATGGATCCCTTTTTCCCTGACCCAATTAGAATCTCGTCCTATACATTTTCAGGAAAATATTAAGATATCCAAGGCCACCATATCAAGGTGGGAAAAACTCAAAAGGGCTAAGGCATCCAAATCATTCGATGAAATCGAATTTATGTTAAAAAAACCTATTGAATTAATCCTTTCAAGGAATATCTCTACAAAACATAGAACCTACATCAAATATTTGGAGGCATAAAGGATGGAAATTCTCCAAGGTAAGGAAAATGAATGTTGAATGAAAAGTAGGGAACTTTGGTTACAATTTGAGGATGAAAATACAAAAAAAATTCATCCAATTTCCAATAATAAAAAGTCTATCAATACCATTTGGGGCATTAAAAATATGATAGATTGGTGGCCACGTCCTTCCAGGAGATCTCCATAGAGGGTTGTAAATACTTCAAATAAATATTCTAGCAAGATAACAGAGTAACCATAGGACACATATTGGATATAATTAGGCTCTTTAATAGATATGTAATCTAAGAAGAAAATGAGTCTTTGGAGGTTGAAGAATCTAGGGTTGAACTTGAAAATTTCTTGCACAATTTCTAAAAGGGAAAGATTTTAGGTCTAGAAGGCCTACTCATTTAATTCTATCTAGAGTGTTAATATTTATTGTGAGAGGATCTATGCTCGTTAGTGGAAAACTCTCAGATCATGGGCCAAATTATTTCTCCTTTTAACTCGACCTTCGTAGCCCTAATCCCCAAAGTGGACAATGCAAATTCATTTGATCTATTTAGAATAATATCCCTTGTTGGAACGGGGTTTCCTAGCCTCAATTTTGTCTATTTTTGTAATATTTTGTAATATTCAGACTAGAATAGGGTGTTTGGGGTGGGTCAAAACCCCCAATGAATTGTAATGGGTCAAAAGGGTAGACCAAGGGTCCGCAAACCATGGTTTGCTGACCATAGGATAGCACAGACTAGCATGATATAAATAAATGGATATGTCAAATCTAGAAGGGAAAAAAGTAAGAATTGATAAAGCTAGATATGAACTTGTGGATTTTTGGTCGATTGTCTGGTTAAGGGCTCCTGCTGGCTGTGTCCACGGAGACCTTGAGTCCTGCTGTGTGCGAACCCTGCTGGCTATGTGCATGGGCTAGTAGAGAGAGTTTGTAAGCTAGATCTAAATGATAATGATTAAGAAGAAGTTTTCTGAATACTAAAGTGTTCTGTGCTGTGATTATTAGTTGCACACTTTGTTATTTATATATGTTCACTGCGTACTGATGATTGTTGAGGCTTACATGGATGGGATAGTATATAAGAGGATAAATGCATAGATCTGGTTAGATTCAAATGTTGTTTCTTCATTTGATATATTATTGCATGATTTATAAGCTATGTTAGAGATATTCTGTTGGCACGCAGTTAAAGGGTCTCGGTATAGGGCATTGGTTTGATCGAGATGAACAGACCCCCTTCAGTTAACTTTCTCTCTCTGAGGGTGCGAAAATTTGGTTCCAGCACCCTCCCATACTACTTCGGGTGAGACCTTGGCCTATGCAAGCAAGTCATTGCTGAAAGGGACAATAGTATAGGGGTTTGTTGGCAAAACCATAAAGTTGAACCTAGGTCAAGACCACTCAAGCCAACAAATGGTTCTATTTCCGGCAATGGGAGCATTTGGAGAGAAAGATTGGGTAATGGCATGGGGTCATTGGCAGTCATTAAAACCTGAGTTATAAGATTTGTTCGAAAAATAGATTTAGGAATTTGTCCTGAAAGAAAATAGGAGTGAAAAGTTATCCATAAGAGAGAGGAAAAATATTTATATTTTTATGGAAGTGCACAAAATCTTATTTGTATCCTTCACACACGACTTGCAAGAGTGGTTAGCTCGACTGGAAAAATTTAAGACTTCCTGGAAGGATGATCAAGTCACATAGTGGACCCTCGAGTTGGTCCAACAATTTGAGAAAACTGATAATAATATTACCAGGACTGTGGATCATTGGGTTGATAATATATTGGGTGGATTCATGAATTTTTTTTCTTCTGTTGATCAGTTTGTCATATTCAGAAGCAGAACAGAGGTTCTTCAAAGGATTTAGAGGTAAGCTACTAAAAAAATTTCTGATGTTGATTATGATGTTAATGAGTGAAAAAGTTGTCTTGGGTGGCAACACCAAGTGAATGACCTCCGATCAGAGTGGGAGCACAAGATGAAGTGGTAAATACTACCAGGTTAATTAAGGAGACAGATTGATATACAGTCCCTTGAGGGAGTCATCTGATCATAACCAAGAAAGGGCTACGAAAGGGGGAACCAACCCCTTGGCCACAACTACATTGAATCCCCACAAGGGTAAAAAATCTCCTACGCATCCCCCGCCATCATTAGAGGACGATGTGGCTACACACATGAACTTGCCTACTTTCAAGGGTGTAGGGGACGAGGACATGGATTTATTTTGGTTTGTAGCCGAATCTGTATGGACTACACAAAATGTGAACAATGATGCTATCAAACGAGTGCATCTATCCATAGCTTTCAAAGGAAGGGCATTGGATTGGTTCATGGGACACATTGGTAAACACGTGAATACATCCATATAGGATATTAAGAATTTCCTAAAGCAACAATTTCGAAAGCCTAAGTCATACGCTCAATGTGTAGTCGAACTAAAGGAATTTAAGCAAGTACCTACAGAGTTCATCTGGGAGACTAACCAATGGTTAAAGAAGTTTATAAGTGATGGGGGATTTTTCAATGAAGATAAGCAGCATAAAGAGTGGTTCATCGCTATGCTACTACCACACTTGCGTGGGCCCATGGGATAACAAAATATTGGCTCACAAGAGGAAGTGCTAGAAATATCCATGAAGTTAGAAGCTATGCTAAGGGATGATATGCAGTTCACAACTCTCCAAATACAAAACCAATTGGAGAAATTGCACTTAGAAATTCAGAGCTTGCGAAATGACCATGGTAAGGAAGCTAGCCCAGACTTTTGGTGCATACGCTGTAAGCGACTGGGTCACACTAAGGATCAATTCCCACTATTATCAGACTACATGCAGGCTGGGGGTCCAAGCCCTCTACGACCTAGGGAAACGGCTAGCCTTAGGAGTCCTATGTTATGGTGTGCTGATTGTCGGGTGGCAGGAAGACATAATACAAATCACTGCTTGCAATTGGGTGCTTATGTACCATAATTGAAACAATAGTGGTGCAAATTCTGCTCGTATGTAGGTCATGACGAGCAAAACTGCTGAAAACTTGGCCTTATGGTAGATAGGGGCAATTTATACAGATTACAGGTCAACCCCTCATCACCATTGTCTCCTTCGGGATGGTTGGATTGCTCGCACGAGGAAGGGGAGGAGGGAGAGGGGGGAGTGTTGGTTGAGGGCATGGGCAACTGATCTCTTACAACTGTGGAGATGTGGGACATTTCGTACGAGATTTCCTGAACCCAGCATGCCAGTCTTGTAGATATTTCCACTAGTTTGATCATGTCATTGAAGACTGCCCAGTGCTAATAGAAAAAATGAAATAAAATAAATAGACACCTACGTAGAAGGTGCAAAGAGTTAAGATGGAACCACGGGACAATGGGCCATGTATCAATGTAATCATGCACAACGAAATTTCCACAGGAGGAGTTGAGGAAAACGTGGAAATCGAATCATTAATCTGGAAGTCTGAGGAAAAAGTGGAAGGCTTAGACCTAAAAAGGGAAAAATAAACCTTCATCAAAGCATAGAAGGAGGTGACTAAAAATGAAACACCTTCCGCAAAAGGAGCAGTAGATCCAAAAGAAGACGAAGCAGTTAAACCTTACCTCCAAGAACGTATGAAGTTGTTGTGCAACTAGAAGGCTGTAGAAAATATCCAAGCCATAATAGACAACTGCACATAAATAATTGCTCCATATCCCGAGGTGAAAACATTGAATAAGATATACAAAAAAAAAGGACGGGAAGAGAAATGTGCATGACTGCGCAGATTGGGGAGTAGAAGTTGGAAAAGTTTTCCTTGACTTAGGCTCAGATGCTAATGTCCTACCCAAGTAGACCTGGAAATGAATGGGAGAACCTAAAATAGAATGGTCGACTATTCAACTACGAATGGCTAATTAGCAGAATATTATGTTATTGGGAATACTAATGAAGATAATTGTAGATATTGCAGGTGTTAAGGTCCATGCAGATTTTGAGGTAATCCAAATAGTATATGACGCGAACCCTTATCCTGCATTCTTAGGTCTAGATTGGGCTATTGACATGGGAGGTATCATTAATCTAAAGAGGAGAAGCATGATCTTTGAGAACGAAGGCAGAAGGGTAATAGTCTCGCTGGACCCAGCAGAAGGAGAAATGTATACTGAATCGATACGAGAAGAAGAAGATGCCGATCACATATACAAACTAACCACTTGGGATGATGACTGGGTCAAACCCATGGCTAATTGCATGTTATGTTGGGAAAATGATAGTGAGTGTTTATCTGACTTAGATGAAGAGATCGAAAACTGGAAAAACCGACTGCATGATGTGTCGCGCGCTAAGGTGTCTTAAGATTACGAAGAGCTTCCAATGTATTTCTTCAGAGGTAAGGGAATTACCCTACTTTGATGGCTCTATTAATGTTGAAAATTTCCTTGAGCCAATAGAAGCTAACGCTCCTAAGGAGCGGTGATTTTGGGCCTTGGACTTGGCCATTCGCGGAACTTCTGTGCACTGGTGGGAAACTCATAAAGGAGCTTTCCAGGACTGGGTGGAATGCTGAAGGATGCTGACCTTATGATTCCGCATACCAGCTAACCCACCGATAGAACTCTTCTCGAGGCAAGGGGGTCCGCGTAGGCACATGACTCGTTGGCTAGAAGTAGGAAATAAGGACACAATGGGTGAATGGATCCATAGATTTGTTCACACATTAGGACCAATCCCCACCTCCTGGTATTTCGACGCAGAACTACATAAATGAACCAAGCATTGGAGTAAGATGACAGTAGACTTCATAAGGACATTTGGACTAACGGGAGGTACCAAGAAACTTGATGAATCCTTGCAGGATATAGACACTCTGGTCTTCGGTGAGGCCCGCCATAAGAAAGAACGTGCTGTGCTAGCTTGGGATGCGCAGCTACAAGATATCATAAATTGTAGAAATCTGTCAATGGAAGCATGCGATGAAGATCCCCAGAATATTATGATCGAAGATTCAGAAGGCGAATGGGTTATTGGAGGTCCGTTGTTGCAAACAATCAATGTCACCAAACCTTTGAAACTAAAAGCAATCAATATTGGCTCAGAAAAACAACCCAAGATGACCAAGATTGGGGATTATTGGGATGATGGCATGGTGGGAAAGGTCGCTGAGATGCTAAATGAATATCAAGACCTATCACCAACCATGTTCTCTGAACTTAAGGGAATCTTGGGAGATATGGGAGTTATGAGGATAAGGTTGAAGCCAGATGCGCGGTTAGTCAAATAGTGACCCTATCACCTAAACCCGAAATACAAGCAAAAATTTAAGGAGGATATTGAGAAAATGGTGGCCGCTAGTATCATTGAAGGAGTAGAGTAGTTAGATTGGTTAAGCCCCGTGGTAGTCCAGGAGAAGAAGACTAAAGGAGAGATAAGGATCTGCATCGACCTATGTAAGTTAAATGATGCTTGTATCCATGATCCATTCCCCACACCATTCTCCAATGAAATCCTAGATAACATAGGGGGTCAGAAAGCTTACTCGTTTATTGATGGATTCTCAGGGTACCATTAGATACATATTGCACCTAAATATTGCAGCAAGACAAATTTCACAATGAAGTGAGGCTCCTTTCAGTATAATATCATGCCCTTTGGATTAAATAATTCCCCTACCATATTTTAATGCATTTTTGTAGCCATGTTCAAGGAATTCATGCACAAGTTACGAATCTTCCCTCTCCCCGATGCTTCTTTTATCATTGAACTCGTTGAATTGTGCACCAAAGTCCATGCCTGCTCCTCCGTCGACCTTGATGTTGGTCGATTAGCTGGTGTGTAGCTACATGAATTATTGACCACCATCACCAGTGAAATATAGCACCGAGAAATTCGCGTGTAGCAGTACCTCAGCAAGGATGAGCAGACCATTATGACTCAAGCTTCCGAAGTAGCCAAAATACAGGCCATGCACGTCACCACCATCGTGCAGCAAGCTAGCTTAGTACAACTAATCAACTGGTTCTACGAGGACATGCCAGAACTCATTCCTGCCTCTGCTAAGCCACAAGCCAAGGTCAAAGGATTGGTCGCTGCTCTGAAGGTGTCTCATACTGAGGTACAGGTTATCAAGGCTAATTTCAAACTTTAGATCTCATCATTGCAGGCCAAGCTCCAGCCTGAGACCCCTCTCGAAGTGCACACCCAACGAGCCACATTGGTTATAGAAGCCATGATCACTATCATGTCAAAAATAAGTTAGGGCATCACTCTGCTTGAAAATGGTTTGGAATTATGGTCCTAGGTACAACACGACCCTCTCCACTAATTAATCAATCAGGAGTTAACTCAAAAGGAACAAGAATTTGAGCAGCTGGAAGCTACGATGACCACCGTTGTTTTAGCCCAGTACTTAACTCGTCTTTGAACAATCCACGTGCTTCGCACTAAAATTGTGGGGCTCAGGTGCAAGAAACAGGTACTAAGTGACCATCTAATACCCTGGTCGGACGAAGCCCTTAAGATGGGGTGGTGCGACAGTTGAACCAAACTCTAGACAGTGTCACCACTGCCACGAAAGGACCAACCTCACAGAAACTGGTGGAAATCGTGTAGAATTCCACCGTACAGAGCCTTCACGTTTTGCCCTCACTTACTGTCGCGATGGAGCAGCTCGAGGACAAGATGAAAACCCCACTAGCACTATGACTCAGGACGAGTCACAAGATTATGTTGGGGGACTATTGGAACAATGTTTCCTAGCCTTAATTTTTTCCAGTTTTGTAATATTTTGTAATATTTAGTCTAGCGCATGGGGGTTTGGGGTGGGTCAAAACCCCCAATGAATTGTAATGGGTCAAAAGGGTAGACCGAGGGTCCGCAAACCACGATTTTCAAACAGTAGGATAGCGCAGGCTAGCATGACATAAATAGATGGATATGTCGAGTCTAGAAGGGAAAGAAGTAAGAAGTACTAAAGCTAGATACAAAATTGTGGATTTTTGGTCGATTATCTGGGTAAGGGCTCCTGCTGGCTATGTGTGCGGAGACCCTGAGTCCTGTTGTGTGCAGACCTCGATGACTGTGTGCGCGGGCTAGTAGATAGAGTTTGTAAGCTGGATCTGAACGATAATGAATAAGAATACCTTTTCTGAATACTAAATCACTCTTTATTCTGATTATTGGATGCACACCGTGTTATTTATATTTTTTCACTGCATACTGATGATTTTTGAGGTGTACGCAGGTGAGATAGTATATAATATGATAAATGCATAGATCTGGTTATATTTAAATGTTGTTGCATCAGTTGATCTACTATTGCATGATTTATAATCTCTGCTAGAGATATTCCATTGGCACGCAGTTAATGGGTCTCAGTATAGGGCACTGGTTTGATCGAGCTGAATGGACCCCCTTCGGTTAACTTTCTCTCTCTCAGGGTGCAGAAACCTAGTTCCAACACCCTCCCATACTAGTTCGGGTTTGACCATGGCATGTGCAGGCAGGTCATTGCCGAAAGGGCCAGTAGTGTAGGGGTTTGTTGGAAAAACACTAAAGTTAAACTTGGGTCAAGACCCCTTAAGCCAACATCCCTCTACAACTTTATTTAGAAAATTATTTCCAAGAAAATAACCCTTCGCTTTGAAGAGTCCTCTCAAATAATATCTCCTCGGAACAATTTAGTTTCTAGAAGGAAGAAAAATCCATGAGGCAATTAGACTATCCCAAGAAGTTCTACACTCCATTCACACAAAAAAAGGAGTTACTTTCTATAAGGTGTACCTTAGAATGCTTCTCATTCATCTTGGTTTCAACCATACTTTTGTCACTTGAATTATGAGTTGCATCATCTCGCCCTCCTTTTCACTTCTTATTAATAGTGTGGCGTCACCATTTTTACATGGAGAAAGAAGCCAAAGGTAGGGATTCCCTTTTTCCTCGCTTGTCCTTCTCCTTATTATAGATTTTATAAGTGAGCTCATATAAAATTCTAGGTCTAGAGGTAATTTCAAAGCAAACTCTCTTGCTCCACACTATTCTCTAACTCATATTATCTTTGTGGGTGATATTCTTATATTTCTGATGTCACATTGGATAATTGGATTTCCTTAAAACCTATCTTAAAAAAATTTGCACTTGCCATCAGAATGTTGGTAAATCACACCAAATCCAACATCATAGGATGGGGTCTTAATAGGTTAGACAAATATATCCTAAAGGATCTTTTCACCTTCTAAATTTATGTTATTAATCGAGTAAAATACTTTTGTTTTGTCTTAAAGCCCAATAGTTACATAAAATATGACTGGAAATTTCTCTTGGAAAAGGTTGAAAGATGATTCAAAACCTGGTGCAGGATATGGCTATCCAAGGTCAGTAGGATAGTTTTATGCAAGTCGGTAATTGAAGTTATTCCAGTTTATTGGGCTCCCTTTGGATGGATTCCTTGTGGTATGCTATGTAATATAAAAGAATTGTCCCTAATATTCTTATGGTTTGGGGAAGTTGGGAATAAAACAATTTTCCTTATACCCTAAAACTCCATTGCATTTCCAAAGCATTAAAGGGGTTGGGGCATAAATTATATATTAGTTTTCAAGATCAATAGATACAAAAGGAGTACAGAAACATCTCTAGGGTTTAGGTTTATGGCCCTCAATCATATTCTCAAATTATATGAACCCTTTATTTACTCTAGACTAGATCTAATCTATAGAGAGAAAATCCACCAATGGTTCCATAATTTGGAAATCCACTATAAAATATTTTCCCTTAGTAGGTTCTCATAACAATTGGAAAGTTGGGAATCAGAATAAAAATCTCAATGGAAAGGATCCCTAGATTGGAATTGAAGGATGGAATGTGCTCTCAAAACCACTGGGGTACTCCCTATATAATGTAGTTTGATACAATTTAAACTAAATTTATTCTTAGAATCATAGGCATGAGTATTGGTTGTCCTCTACAGATCTACGTTTGGACGGTTTCAATCTTAAATCTTGGGACAAATACATTTGCAGCCTCACCTTTTCTCACATAGTGATATTTGATCAAGAGGAAAAACTGATTTGGATACTAAGCCATTATGGTGATTACTCCTTGAAATTCGTCTACTTGGCCTTAGCACACGAAATTTACTAAAATGATCAACTTGCATGGTGGAGAAAGCTTATATGAGATTTAAGTTATCCCCCCCCCCACAAAAATAAAAAATAAAAAAATCATAGTTATTCATGTGGATCTTCTCATAAATAAATAACCAACAATGGACAACTTGAAAAAATGATGTTTCGCTAGACCTAACATGTGTCCCTTCTGTCGATCAACTAGAAAATTAATAGAGCATTTGTTCATCTATTATCGCTTCATTGTTTCCCCATGGAAGGAATTTTGTAAGATGGAACAATAAATTTTGTTATGAGAAGGTCCATCAATATGTAATGTTTTGAAGATATGGCTCATGAATCTCATAAGGATCAGTTACAAGACCTTCTGATTATAACTTCCTCAATAGTTTGGTCAGGAAGAAATCAAGAAATTTTCAAGGGAAAAAAAAACATCACATTTAAAAGTTTCCAAAAGGCTTACTATAGCATGTTCCATAAAAAAACTACAAATCAAAGTCTTACTTCTCTCGATACTACCTTTCAAACATATTCACCATGGGAATTCTTTAACGAAGCAACACCAAGAAATCCCTCGGTGGGTGGGGTAAGTGGTATATTACATCTTTCTCCTCATTTCACTATAGTTATTTAAACAAACATAGGGTTTTTACCAATAACTATATCGAAATTTTGTCTCTTAAAATAATTCTTCAAATCTCTCAACATGATGATAGCATGTCTTTGGGAATTCACAACTAGTTAGCAAATGGATGAAAATATAATCTCATATAAGAAAATATCCTTTATCACCTCTTCTCCAAAATATAAAATGGTTCCTCTCCCACCTCTCTAAGATCGCTTTTGATCATGTTTACGACAACAAGAACACAAAAGATAATGCACTCTCGAGAGGTGGCTTGGACTTGCTCAAAGGAACATGCAAGGTCACTCAAAATAATAAAAAACCATCTCAGGAATAATTTCTTGACCCTTGGGTCTAATTATCTATTTCATCGTATTCTACAGTCGAGTTATGTCATTCATAGTTTTTGTAGGCTATGATGATACTACAACAATTTCTATTTTGGACTATATAGAGCTTGTATCAGGCTAAAAAGTATATGTATTTTTCGACTCAACTGAAAAAAGAAATGATGTTTTGTTGGATGATAACTGAAAGCCAAGTTTTCTCTCCTTTTTTATAATACACAATGGCCACTTTTTACGAAAAAAATGCAATCATCCATTTATATCTTATAAATATAATTACAATATTTTTTAGAAAATAAAAATAATATAATTCTAATATATCATTATATATCTCAAATTTATAATTCCAATAAATTACTAACAAATTTAGAATAAATTGCTCACCTCAAACACAAAAACATCAAACAAATTAAAAGACGTCAACCACTTAAATTACACATATATACATCAGGTATTTTATCATGTATATCACTACAAAGTGTCTATTATCTGGTTTAGTTTAACTTTACACCATAAAATAAAACTAATATTATCTAATAGCCATCAAAATACTTATTATCATTATATATAATTTTATTATTATATGATAAAATGATATCACTACAAATTTAATATCCATCAAAATATTTATATATAATTTTATTATTATCATTATTCTTACTATTATAAAAAAAATTAATATATCATTTAAACATATACAGATTAAAAAAAAAAACAAAATTCTTAACTACGAAGATTCACCCCACTATATTATGAAAAACGTTTTTTTACAATATTATGGATCAAACACATGTTAAAAAAGTCATAACTCTTTTCATATAGCACTTGTTCATAAGATTTATTTTTTAATTAATAAATTTAATTAAAAAAGAAAAAGGGGGAATAACTAATATGTTGAAAAATCTCAAAGTTTAATTTGTGAATACTATTAAGCATATTTTAGAACATTCTATGGAGGTTAATCCCTACCATCCACATTATAGTTATTGATAATTAAATTAAAATTCTGAAAGTCATATTTAAAAATAAGCATTAGTATCAACATAATTATGTACCAGTATCTATTCATGTTTAGCAATGCTCAAGTAAATCACTGAAGGGATAAAATAACTTGAGGCGTAAGAAAAAAAGGTTTTCACCTTGAAATATTTGAAAGATTTGATATCTATGGGTGCTTTCTAGATCAATTGTTAAGATGGATCTATATTGGTTTTACACAAACATACTCACACATTCACCCCGCCTGTAATTTGTCATTGCTTAAATTTCATTTTTCAATGCATAAATGGACTAACCACCTTGAAAATTTCCTTATCCACTTGGATTGTGTACACTACATAGCTTAAATTTCATTTTTCAATGCATAAATGGACTAAGCACCTTGAAAATTTCCTTATCCACTTGGATTGTGTACACTACATAGCTTAAACTTGCAATTCCAACAAATATTTTCTAGGTTTCAGACAAAATCGATTAAAAAATATACCTAAAAATAGACCAGAATATAAAACAGTGAAACTATTTAATATCTTTTAAAATAAAAATTCAGTTTTTCAATTTTTTATATAATATATAAATTTTGTTTTCTAAGCCATATATTATATGTACATAATTCACATTGAAATATTATACTTAATATAAGAATTGAAATATTTTATTTATAGGCTACATTTTCTACATTAAAATATTTTTTATATTATTTATATTTTTAAATAAAAATATTAATATTATTAACATATTAAAATATTTTATTTATAATTTACATTTATTGAATTATTATAAGATGCTACATAGTAAAATCATATTAAGAATTAAATAAATTACATATCTTTCTTTTAAAACTCAAAACATTACTTCCAAGGAAAAAATAGTTATCAATTTTTAGTGATCTAACTTGTACATAATAATAAGTCATTCAACAAATTTCTTTATAACATAATTTAAAACTTATAATTTATATAAGTATTTTTTTGCTCTATCACACCTTATTTATTTTTTACATAGTATCATAAATTTTATTTATTATGTGGTTAATAATTAAAGCGTTAATTGCACGTTGTTTTTATTTTTTTAAGGGTCATGACAGTGCAGGAAATACAAATGGATATTTCGATGCTAGACATTATAAGTACTTCAATGTTGATAAAATATGCAAATCTTTCTAGAAAACAACCATTAAAAACAATTGGACACTCTCAAACTTAAAGCAACCATCAAAGTTTTAATTTTATTGCATCTTTCAAATCAACCTTAGAAAATTGAATGCCAAAAGTCAGAACACTTCAAAAAATGTTTTACAAACATTCATCAATGCTAAGGGACTTGGCCATGCATTTATCTTTGATGTTATTGATACAACATTATATGGTGAGATACACATTATATGCTTCAACATTTGGGCAACATTATTCTATATTTTCATAAACATTAACAAAGTTTATGTCATCCTAAAATGGTACATCAAGCGTATAAAGAAAATAATTCAATCAATTATTTAATAAAGATTGGGAAATAAATCTGAATATTATTTTAACCATTAAAATTTTCTTAGAGGAACAAATTTTAATATAAAACCACAACTCTCTCAAATAATTACCAACTTTAATCAACAAATCGATAGTTGATTTTATTGGAGTTGATGCCTTGATTTTCCCTTCGGTAATTATCACGGGAATGAAAGGAATAAAGACATAAAAGAGAATCTTTCAAACCACAAATTTCTTGATGATTTATTAACTTTAGCAAAAAACTCTATAGTTGATATTATTGGAGTTGATGTTTTCGTTTTCCCTTTAGTAACTTGCATGAGAATGAGTCGAATAACGACATATAAGACTACATTTTAACTAAATGACATGTCAAGTTATATTATAAATGTCACATTATAGGGGTTCTATTATAGTAACATAATTTATACCAATAGTCTATCTCAAATAAATTTTCAGTATTCATTATTAACATTACAAATTTAACTAATTTTAATGTTATTAATTACTACAACCTTGACATCCCAATTTTTCTCAATCTTGCTCCCAAAGAAGCATAAGGTTTGAGAATTTCGTGTGAGTTTCCTTGTTACTCATCATTTACTAATGGAGCTTCACAATGGAAAGGTCTTCTATTTGAAAACATTTGGTTAAATACTGGAGTTTCACAATGGTGTTTCACAATGGAAGGGCCTTCTATCTGAAAACACTTGGTTAATATAGAACATGAGGGGATTGGATAAGGTCCAAAACCTACATTCATTTTTGTTGAGGCAATTATTGCTTCTCTAAATATACACAACTATGAGTACATTGCATACCCTCTTACTTTAAAGATTGAATGTGCAAGAAAAAAGCTCACACTTATCGTGGATGTTCTCTGGAATTACCAAATATGTCAATGACATGTCTTTGAATGGGAACATAGATAAATTTTCCAATTCAACATTGAAATCCAAACCAAAGATTGTTATTTCATTCTAAGAAGTTACCAAACAACTTATAAGAATACATACTCATAAGTTATATGTATATAACTATTTCTGGTTTGTAATAAATTTGTGGCTCTCATTCATGAATAAGACGTCGGAGTTTTTGAGAGATCCTTAGTTTAGTTTGACATGGTAATCAGTCATTAGAGCTCCTTTGCCTGACCCTCCTTCTTCCCTCCTCCTTCTCCTCAGTTTTAGTTTTTGTTCTAGTTCATAGTCATTGAGTATTTTCCTAGCTGCTCAGCTCATTATGAATGAGGAAACATTGGTCATATACAGAAGGAGATTCAGGAAGCTGTAGAGAAAATCTGACTACGACTTCTGCACCTCATTATCTGTGCATGTGTAATGTTTTTCTAGTTGTGAGATTGCATGCTTAGATTAAATCATAAAGGGAAAATTTATTTGCTACCACATTCATCAACTAAATTATTTTGGTATATGTAAGATGTTTGTTTCTATTAATGTTACTTGCAGTGATTTATATGAGTCGTTCTACATTGTGTTACATTTAATCTCACGTGATCTGTTGTAGCTCCTAGAGACAACCTTAAGTTGCAAAAGACCAGTGCCTAGGACATATTGAAATTAGTGGTTAGATGTAGACAATTTTAAGGGTGCCTTTGACATAATATTTATAAGGAGAATAATGATTGTGGTGGTTCAGGAATGGTGAAGACTTTGGAGTTTGATTCATGTGAATTTCCCTATACTGCGAGAGGGCTCAGGAGGCTGTATGGCTCGGTGGCTATTCAAGTGGGCCAAGTATGAAACAATGAGCAGATAATTTCAAAATATGCAGAGGTGTTGAGAAGGAACGGAGGAGGAGGAACATGCGAAAGATAGGCTTAAAAGTCTTAAGAATCTGTCTCCCATGAACTGAGAAGAAGAGAATGCAAGTGAAATATGACCAACAACAGATATTCATGGAGCGTGAATTAAGGGAGCACAAAAAATTTAACTCATGAGCATTATACATACATGAATTCATGGATATAATTTTTTTGCCACTGGTAGCTACATTAAACAAATCATCAAAGCAAGAGAACATTGAAATATAACTATACATAAACAGGAGATGACTGATAAACAACAGAATACTGATACATACTACTCATTTCTCCATCTAGAATCCAAATAAACAAAGATGTATATTATATTATGTTCAAAACAACTCTCCCAAATATGTGTCTCAAAGCATAAAGAGCACAGTCATATAGAACTATAGAAAAATTTCCCCAAAATTTAGAACCTTTATTTCATCTCTGAGTTCTCTATATATAGAGTTCCCTTTGAGGTTCTATGATCAAATAAACATTCATGATCGGCCCACACATGTGAAATCAAAATATCCTAACTAACTCATGGAGCGTGCATCAAGCAATCACTCCTGTAATCAGAAAATCAAAACAGAATCAGGTGAAATCGAGATTTCACCATCAAATCATCATAATCAAATAGTAAAAGAGAAAACATGGTTGGCCACGGAGGACAAATCTTGGAATCTTCAAAATGGGGCGGTGAGTAGTGGTTGTGAACAAGTGGGTAGTCTAGCTTCCATCACTTGATTCCACCTACTGTGGAAAGCCTCCACTCCCTTGTTCTCATGATCTCCAATAACCATTATGGAATGAACAGTCATGTTGCATGTGCCTCTCTCTTTGATAGGGAGTTCTTGGGAAACTTAATAAACCATAATTGCGCTTGTTCCACCCAAAAAAATATGTTGTGTAGGATTTTCAAAGCCGAAGACCAGATTTTGGAGGGGGGCCTGTCTGATTTGTGGTATTGGATGGGGGGGGGGGGGGGGGTTGTGAAATCACTATGGGCTAACACATAGCACCATAGGAGGTTTATGAAACTGGCCATTTTGGACCCCCCCTGCCCCCCAGGCATTAAACTTCGGAAGGTGAGGGGGGGGGGGGGGGGGGAAAAGACCATGAGCCATTGGATGCATGATAAGGAGTGGAAATGAAGGGAATATGGTGGAGGTTTAGCGGTGATGGTTAACAATGAAAAGAGCAGGATCGAGGCTATGGGGGGACTTTGATAATGTGGCATGGAGTTGGGACCAAAATTCATATCGCAAATCACAAGTTTTACATATGATCAGCGAAGGGTAAAGGTTATAATCAAAGAAGTGCAATTGCAGTGAGTAGAAGATGACATGGCATGACAAAGGTGGGGCCCAAGTTCATATCGCAAATCAAAATCGGGAAGTTTTACATATGAGAAGTGGGAGGTAAGTAGTAAGAGTTGCAATGTGTGGAGTGCGATGAGAGGAGGGGGACGTGCAAGACGGAGGTGGGGCCACCCACACATCGCAAATTGAAATTTTTACATATGAGCGACGAAGGGTAAATGTTATAATCTGAAGTGCGAAGTGCGATTACAGTGAGTGGAAGATGATGTGGCATGACAGAGGTGGGGCCCAAGTTAATATCACAAATCACAATCAGGATGTTTTACATATGAGAAGCGGGAGGTAAATGTTAAAACCTTCGATGTGCGATTTGTGATGAGCAGAGAGGTTGGTGACGCGAAAAGATAAATGATAAGAGCTCTTTCATCTTTTAACTACGGGGCGTCCTCCCGACCTGTGCTTGAAGTGTCTGGCTTTCACTTTAGCCACTCCTGCTCTTCATTTACCAACATTGATGCTACCTTATCCGTTCATGAAAACCACAATCCCACATTGGCTCCACTAGGGACAACGCACTCGTTCGAGTGTGTCGAGAACTCGTAGACCACTTGCTTGTGTTCTTCTTAATGTGCCTGGGATCATCGTTAGAAACGTTTTCAAACAAATTTAACCAAAAACAAAATAGGAATTCATGTGGAAATAACAAACGACATATATAGAATTTGAGTATATGTACAATGGGTCATATTAGTGCTGGAAGTAAGGCTTGAGAAACCGTCCATTGACAGGCATCTCAAGTGTGTATCCTTCCAAATTCTCCAGCGCAAAAATATTGTTGCCTTTGACCTCTGCCCCCTGAATGGACCAAACCAAAGGGGATCGAACTTCCCATGTTTTCCTTTTTCTGGCCGCCTGACATTCCATTGTAGCACCAAATCGCCTACTTGAATTTCCTTGTCTTTAGCTCTTTGATCAAATAGGCCTTTCATATTTTTATGGTACTATGCTAGTATCAGGCTTACTTGTTCCCGTGTTTCACTTAGATCAACCAATTGGTTCATTCTCTTGATAAGGTTGTTTGGCTGTTCCTCGCTCTCTTGTAAGAATCAGGCCATGCTGAATAGGGAAGATTGTTGCTCTACTGTACACCATATTATAAGGGGACTTCCCTGTGGCTCTTTTAGTGGTGATGGGATTTATCCATAGTGCAAAATTGAGCTGGGAATACCAGTTATTTTGGTTTTCATTGATGTTATTTTTCAAGATACTCACCAGTGTCTTGTTTTATGACTCTTCCAACCCATTCCCTTGTGGGTAATATGTAGTGGAGTGCCCAGACTGATAACCAACATAAAATCCTGGGAATTATTTGTTATTATTTTAACATGGCATCTAAACCTGGCTATTATGTTTTCCTCCAAGAAATTAATCACCACCACATCTATGGAATTTCTTGCGGGCATGGCCTCAACCCATTTAGTGAAGTAATCTGTGGCAGTGAGGATCCATCTATGTTGGTTGCTAGAAGCTGGGTGAATCTCACCTATGAAGTCGATTCCCCACTGTTTTAACAACTTTTCAACATGAACTGGGATCAATGGGAGAGGTGTGAACCTTTTATTTTCAGTGAATTTCTAACACTTTTCGCAAGCCCGGATGCGAGCATATACATCACCAAACAACTTGGGCCAAAAGAAACCTGCTCTCAGGATCTTGTGAGCAGTGGATCGCCAGCCATAATGCCCACCACATATTCCTTCATGGAACTCTGTCATCACTTCCTCAAGCTCTTGCTCTGTTAAAAATAATAGTAAAATCCCAGCCGAGTCTCTCCAATACAATCACTTGTTTTGCACAGTATACCTTTGAGATCTTAATCTTAAAGTGCGATATTTGGTCTTTTCATAGTTAGGGGGGAACCTCAGGGTTAACAGGTACTCCACTATATCTTTACGCTGTAAGAATAGATGGTAATTTACATGTGTCTTTTGTGTGGAAGATTCTATGCCCTGACGTGCACCTGTATCCTCCTGTGCCTCTCCTCCTATCATAGACAGATTTATCCCCAGAGCTTGACAGTTCGATTCAGACATAATTTTTGCATGCCCTTGGCCTTTAATGAGTTTGGTAGGATTTATCTCCATCTCATACTCCTAAATATTAGCTATCAATTTTCCCCTTTTCCCTTCAGTGACGCCCTGCACTCGAATATGCTTCATTGCTGTAGTGGGTACGTAAGATGTTATGACAGACTGTAACATGTACAGCCGAAATGCCTTAAGTGACTTGACCAAAGTGTATGATTTCTTTTTGAGAATGGTATATTTTAGTTCGGCATCTCAGAGGACCTGGCTAAAGAACGAAATAGGTTGTTCAAGCCCTTCATCATTTTTTTGTAGAAGCATCGCAACTATTGTGTGACGGGAGGCGAAAAGAAAAATAATGAATGGCTTTCCATAATCTGGACCCGCTAGTACTCAAGCTTCTGCAAAGGCCTACTTGATCCTATTGAAAGAATCCCTAGATTCAAGAGTCCATTTCAGTTCATTGTTCTTCTTCAGCATTTCGGTGATGTTTTGGTCGATCTCGTCATAGTTTGGGATGAACCTTATGAGGAAATTTATTCTTCCCAGGAATACCTGTACTTCCTTCTTGTTTCTTGGTAGGGAAATTTCATTATCACCTCCACCCGCTTCGACTCAATATTTACCCCTTATTTGGTTACTATATTCCCTAATAGATTTCCTTCTTCCAGGGAAAATATGGATTTTTGGGGGTTATTAGACAGACCATACCTTCGACATTTGTCAAAAATTTGTTGAAGATGCTCTATATGCTTACCATCGCTCTTCGAGAAGACGATGATTTCATCCAGGTAAATCACCACAAACGTATCCTGGTCTCCTATGAAAGCGATTTCCATAGCACGCTGGAATGAGGCCCTGGCATTTATCAGGCCGAAAGGCATTCGTGCGTACATGAAGATTCCCCAAGGCGTAGTGAATGCCATCTTCTTTTGGTCATCCGAGAGCACTTCTGCCTGATTATATCTTGAGAAAACGTCCATCATGGACATGCGGGAGGATCCCACCACCTTTTGCAAGATGTGGTCCATCCTCGGGAGGGAATAATTGTCTTTGAGTGAGGCTCTATTCAAATTTCAGAAATCCACACAAAGCCTGACCTCATCATTTTTCTTCCTTACGGGCATCAGGTTCACCACCCATTCGAAGTACCTCAGAGGGACAATGATATTTTCCTGCAACAACTTATTTATTTATTTTTCAATAGCTGGGAGAATAACATGGTCGATCTGCCTCAGCTTCTACTTATGCAGCTTAGCATCTTCTTTTAGGGGCATCTTATGTTGTATGACATCAATATCAAAGGTCTTCAAGTCCTGCTTGGCTAAGAGAAGATGTATTTATATGATCGAAAGAGCTTTAGGTACCATCCTTGATATTGTTTGGGGACTCCTTTCGATAGCTTCACCACCTTTGGGTCTTCTTTTGTCTCGATGTTCAAATCCCTGACTAGCTTGTTGGGGGTCGGTTTGTTGTGGTTCACCGGGATATCATTTTTATCAAACAATATCTCCAATGGCACAAGACCCTTGGGAATAACATTTCCCTTTAATTGCAAGACTCGGTGGCTGGCTAGTGTCTCCTCCCATTTGGTTTTCGTCTATTCACTATCATCCTCGGTCATTGAGTCGATCACCAAATTATAGAATTCGCCCACCATCTCCATAAAACACTTTACTTGCTCTTCGTCCTCGAATACCTACCAATGTTTTACATTTTCTAGAATGGAGGGGCGATATCTCACTTCCACCTCATATCTAAGAAACGGATTCTACGAAGGGCAGAAATTCCTAGCAGCCATAGCTAGTGAGTATGTCATTCTGTTCTTATCCCTCGACATGAACTAAATTTTAAGAGTTGTGAAGATGTTCTCAACCAAAACCCATACCTCATTCCTGTAAGCTCTGAGCTGAGGGTGCTTATCTTGGCATTGGCTCCTGACTTGCCTCACTATTAGCTTTGGATCTTCAAACACCTTGAGATTATGTATGTTCATATTTTGTGTTGCATGTAGTCCTAGCAACAGGGATTCATATTCGGCCACGTTGTTTGTGGCTTCAAATTACAGCTTGAAAGAGAGAGGTACTAAGCATCGTTATGGCGATATCAGGAGTACCCCAGCTCCATTTCCTTCTGATGAATAAGCTCCATCAAACTAAAGGGTCCAAATTTTGTTATCCATTCTACTTATGGGATTCTCTTGTATTAGAGGAAAAACCTTTGTTTTTTGCAGGAAATTTTCATCCTCCTTGAGAATAAGACAAGATAATTCACCTTCCTTACCATATACTAAAGAATTTGTCGAACCATCAGATTTGGTGACCAAATTCACAAACCTGGATTCATGGTATAATCTTCTTTCCTTCCCACCGAACACTGGAATAGTGGCATAGGTGAGGTCAAGGTTTTTTTATCCTCCAACCTTGGAATCCTATGATCTAGACAACAACATTTCAAACTGAGCTGGGATATCTGCTACAACAATGTCCATTACAACACTTTTGGCTGGAATATGGGCTAAGTTTACTACCAGATCTTTTATCATACCCAAGAACTTCACCCTCTTGGAATCAAAGGAATACAAGTATTTATAAGGCCTTGTAATCTGCAACCCCAATTTCTCCATGACAGAAAAATGAAATAGATTATGTGAAGCCCCGGAATCCAGCATGGAATTGTGCAACAGTAGGTCATGTATCACTAGAGTCACACAGAATGGGGGAGTGTCTTAGTCTTGTTCTTCTACATGAGGTCCAAAAACTACCATGGGTAATTCTTCTTGGAGGTTGAGGTTGTCAGGAAATGGGTTTACACCATGGGGTTGCATGAATTGAGACACTTGATCTTTGTATTAAGGCTGTTTAACGAGTTCAATTAGGGGGATGAGGACCTTGAACTTCTCTAATTCTTTCTATAGATTAAAGTATGTGAGCCCTTTTTATATAGTGGCTTCCTTGAAATGTTCTTTAGGAGGGTCAGTTAGGTCCAAGGGTATAGACGGATATTTCTCATTTTTGGGAGGATCATAACCTTGTTTTATGGAATTGAATGCATTGGCTTTATGAGGGGCTGAATCTTCTAATGAATTTTCCCCCTTATTGGAAAAAATAGGAGGGGTTTGTTCTCTTGATATTGACTCTTTATTTTGTTCTTTCACTCGAGTTCTCTTCTTGGAGGACCTAAGATCATACTTCATATGGAGTTGAGCTTGCATGAATTCCAAAAATTCCCTGTAGTAATTGTCAATATCTTGGTCTTCTAAAAGGACTTCCTTCTCTTCTTTCTCCCCTTGCAGGGTGATTTCACCCTCCTCATCATCGAAGTAAGAGATGAATTGATTCTCTTAGCTGTCTGTGACTTCCTCGGCCTATTCCTCCACCTCTCCTTCCAAGTATAGAGGAGGTTGGATGTGATCTTGTTGTTCCTTCCTTTCCTACTACAACAATTGTAGAGGGTGCTTCCGATACTGGGGATTAAACCCCCAGTTAGGAATCATTTCATTGCGACGAGGAGGGGAATTATTGGCCTTCAATTAAAGCTTAATCAAATTATTTTAAAGGTTCTTTATTAGCTCATTCATTTCTTCCATTCTATACTCTTGTGATTCCCTCTCTTGATTTGAAGTATAAGCCTCCTCCCTTTTCTTTATTCTCACTTCATGTTCTGTCTTCCCCTTGAATTTACCAGTAGAAGCAAATTTTTCTTCTACCTCCGATGCATCATTCTGGATCTGATCCAGAGATGTGGATTTTCTTTCTCTTAGGGTGAACCCAAACTCCGGTTTGAAAGCTCCTGTGAAGACCACCTTAGAAACTGCTTGGGGAGGCTTTATTTCAGTAGGAATATTATTATAAAGGTTATTGAACCTCTTTATGAATTATGTCACATCCTAATTGTGTGTATTTTTTAGAGAATTGAACTCAGTGTGAACATATCCATGGTCCCTCTTTTCTCCCCATTTTAATGTGAATAAATTCTACATATCTTCCCATGTGTGGACTGTGTTATCGGCTAGAGACTTGAACCACTTCCGAGATTTTCCATCCAAGGATTGGACGAAAAGCCTTAACACCACATCTAAGTTCTGTACATTCACATTCTCAAAAAAGGAACTAAAATGTTTCAATATGTCTCTATGCCGAAGTATTATCTTCCCCGATGAACCAAGGAAGGAACTTTAGATAATCTTGTGGCATGTCATTCAGTATTTAAGGTAGAGCTAATGGAGCATACTTTTTGAGGAGGAACCAGGTACAACCAAGAGGGGCGGTTGTGGTAAATTATGAGGATGAGTTGGTTGATGTATAATAGGTATGTGGTGAGTAGAGGTTTGGATATTTGTCCGTAAAAAGCTTTAGAGTGGTGCAACTTCTATAACTTCTTAAGCTTGGAGAGTAGGGTGTAAGGGAGGTAAGGAAGTTTCAGTGGATTTGGCTTTGTCTTTTATGGATGAACGGGCTAAAGTAGAGGCTTCTGGAGAATACCCAAGTACACGAGTTTTCGAGCTAGACCATAGATGTCAGCTTTCTGAGATGAGGAAGGAGAATATTCTAGAGAAAATGAGGGTAGGTTAGCCTGGTTGGGTTGCTTCTCCTTCCAGATTCTCTTAAATATGATCTTTTCAGGATCATATACAGAAGGGGTTCTCTGCTGGGAATTATTTGATCGAGTATGAGGCATTGTGAAAGCCAATATTACAATTGATTTGAACTTTGATAATAGTGGAGTCACCAAGGTGAGGGTTATGCAAATCTCAACCCTTCGTGCTCACCTGATTTAAGGGTGAATATAATGTTGTATCCCAGAAAAAAGAAATTCTAATTCGTCCCCAACAACGGTGCCAAAAATATGTTGTAGCTCCTAAAGATAGCAGTGATTTGCAAAATACCAATGCCTAGGGCATCCTGAAATCAGAGGTTAGATGTAGACTGTTTTAAGGGTGCGTCTGACAGAATATTGATAAGGAGAATAATGATTGTGGTGGTTCAGGAATGGTGAAGACTTTGGACTTTGATTCATGTGAATTAACCTATACTATGAGAGGGCTCATGATGATGTATGGCTTGATGTATATTTAAGTGGGTCAAGAATGACACAATGAGCAGAGGCTTTCAAAATATGCAGAGGTGTTGAGAAGGAATGAAGGAGGAGGAACACGCGAGAGACATGCTTAAAAGTATTAAGAATCTGTCTCCCATAAATTGAGAAGAAGTGGATGCAAGTGAAATATGACCAACAACAGAGATTCGTGGAGCACGAATTAAGGGAGCACACCAAATTTAACACATGAGGATTATACATACATGAATTCATGGATAAAAATGCTTACCACCAATAGCTACATTACAGAAATAATCAAAGTAGCAGAACATTGAAAGAGGATTATACATAAACATGAGATGATTGATAAACAAGAGAAGATAGATACATACTACTCATTGCTCCATATGGAATCCAAATAAACAACGTTGTATATCATATTATGTTCAAAACAACTCTCTCAAATATGTGTCTTAGAGCATAAAGAGCATAGTCATATGGAACTACAACAAAATTTCTCCAAAATTCAGAACCTTTCTTTCATCTCTAAACTCTCTACATATAGAGTTCCCTTTGAGGGTATACGATCGAATAAACATTCATGATTGGCCCACACTTGTGAAATCAAAATATCCTAACTAATTCACAGAGCCTGCATAAAGAAATCACTGCTGTAATTAGAAAATCAAAACAAAATTGGGTGAAATCAAGATTTCAGTAGCAAAAAATCATAATGAAACAGTAAAAGTGAAAACATAGTTGGCCACAGAGGTCAAATCCTGGAATCTTAAAAATGGGGTGGCAAGGAGTGGCTTTGAACAAGTGAGCATTCTGGTTTCCATCACCTGATTCCACCTACTGTGGAAAGCCTCCACTCCCTTGTTCTCATGATTTACACTAACCGTTACAGAATAGCCAATCATATTTCGCATGGCTCTCCCTTTGATAGGGATTTCTTGGGCAACTGAATAAACCATAACTGCATTTGTTCCACCCAAAAACCCATGTTGTGTAGGATTTGAAAAACTGGAGACTGGATTTCGGAGGGGGGCCTGTCTGGTTTCTGGTACTGGATAGGGTGGTGCGGGTGGTGCGAAATCATTGCACACTGACACATAGCATCAGAGGAGGTTTCTGAAACCACCCATTTCAGAGCCCCCCCCCCGAAGTTAACCTTCGAAAGGTGGGGGGGGGGGGGGGGGGGGCAAATAGATCATGAGTCGTCGGATGCATGATAGGGAGAAGAGATGAGGGGAAGATGAAAAAGGATTAGTGGTGATGTTTAACACTGAAAAGAGCAATATCGAGGTCGTGGAGAGACTTTGATGACATGGCATGAACGTGGGGCCTAAATTCATATCACAAATCGCAATTTTTACATATGAGAAGCAAAGGGTAAATATTTTAATCTGTGAAGTGTGATTACGATGAGTGGAAGATGACGTGGCATGATAGAGGTGGGGCCCAAGTTCATATCGCAAATCACAATGGGGAAGTTTTACATATTAGAAGCATGAGGTAATTGGTAAGAGTTGCATTGTGCGAAGTGCAATGAGTAGAGGGGTGTCATGGCAGGAAGGAGGTGGGGCTGCTCGCACATCACAAATCGCAAGTTTTACATATAGGCAGTGAAGGGTAAAGGTTATAATCTGCGAAGTGTGAAGTGCAATTGTGGTGAGTGGAAGATGGCATGGCATAAAAGAGGTGGGGCCCAAGCTCATATTTCAAATCTCAATCGGGAAGTTTTACATATGAGAAGTGGGAGGTAAATGTTAAAACCTACAATGTGTGATTTGCGATGAGCGGAGAGGTTGGCGATGCGAAAAGGTAAATGATAAGAGCTCTTTCATCTTTTGACAATGGTGCATCCTTCCGACCAGTGCTTGAAGTGTTTGGCCTTCACTTTAGCCACTCCCGCTATTCATTTTCTTAACTCTGATGCTGCCTTATCCGTTCACAAAAACCACAAGCCAACATGATCCATAATCTATTAAGATTACCCATAGTGATTATATGAGTTATTGTATGTATGAATTAACAAAAGTATTATAAAATAGTCTTCAAACATAAGACAATCCATGGAGAGCTATGGCTTAACATTATCGAGGCAATGTCTGGTAGTGTAGCTTGTTTTTACTAAAGGATGCAGGTATAGTTTGGACATATCCATTTCTTGTTGGGATAGATCGATAATCCAAAACACTTGTCTAATATAAAATGACTATTTAGTGTATTAAATATTGTTCTACAAATGAGGATTCTAATGCTAAAACTCAAAAAGGTGAGAGAAACTCGAATCATGGTTTTTCCCTTGGTTAATACCAAGGTGGAGTACACTGTGCATATCTTCAATTTTAATTTCTCCATATATTGGTTGAATTTGTATGCGAACCTAGGTGACTGCATGGAGACTATCATGTATGTGGTAGGAAAAGTGATTTTAATTTCATTATTTATTTTTCAAATATAAAAATAGGAGGGTCTCATTTCTCAATTCGTTTTGTGAAAGGAAGAGGAGAACCAGATGCAGATGAAAATTGATTGGGATGAACAAAAAGGATAATACAAATGGAACTCAATATTGATCTGCTTGTGGCTTTCAATTTGGATGAAGAATAAAATTTGATGAAGTGGAATCGTTGATTCCTTCATTTCTTGTTTTCTTATCCCTATATTCTTATAAATAGTTACTCATGCATTCTTTTGTACTAACTCAATTCGTTTCGTGCAAGGAAGAGGAGAACCAGATTCAACTAAAAATGAATCAGGCTGAACAAAAAGGTTGTCACAAATGGAAGTTGGAACTTAATATTAATCTGCTTGTGGATTTCAATATGGATGAACAATACAATTTGATGAAGTGGACTCATTGATTCCTTCATTTCTTGTTTTCTTATCCCTATATTCTTATAAATAGTTACTTGGGCATTCTTTTGTACTAACTTGTATCATTAGGTGGTTTGCAAGACTATTTTTGGCATACTCAATAGGTTTTGTCGAAGTTATTCAAGCATTGTTAAATGAAAAATGCATTCACTAAATTCCACAGTTTCCATAGACTTAACTGGAAAGGGAAACTATCCAGAGTGGTTTTGAAAATAAAGAGAAAATTCATTTTTAATGACCTATGGGATGAATTTTATTAAGGAGAAGACACAAAAAAATCTTGCAATGAATTAAAATTAGAAGTGGAGCTAATCGAAAAAGGACCAACCAAGCGTACATCTGTTGGAGACCTTGCCATATCAAAGAGCATGGAAAAAAAAACAAACTCCCTCATTAATGATACAATAAGCAAGGAGGTATGCATACACATTATCCTAGTCACTGATTCATATGGTTTACTTAAGAAATTGAAAGGTATGAATGATTTTCATTTAGAATTAGAACTCATATAGCTGCTTGTGAATATTTTTAAACTTCAACTAAAATATGATGACGCCATGGCATTGGTCTCAGAAATAAAAGCTATAATGCATGATATATATTTCATCAATTTTAAGATATATATGCTTCTCCTAGGCTTCATAAAGGCCCTCTATCTACCAACTATGACTATCTTCAATCTTTGCAAGCAAGTGGTAATATGAAAAACATGAAATTTGACTCCATCAATAAGAAAGTTGTAGAAAGAGAAATCTTCTTTGGAGATAAGAAGCAAGCATCATAGTCCACTAAAGAGACTGTATGCATTGCCCAAAAAGGAGATAGCAGCAAAAGAGGAAGTGGGAGAAGGAACTTTAGATGAAGGGGGGGGGGGTGTTGATGGAATCAGATAGAGAGACTTAATTTAAATTGTTTCCATTGTGGGAGAAAGGGACATGAAGCCAAAATATGTAGAATTCCATGGGAGAAGATAAAAGAAAAATAAGGAAAATAAAAAGCTCTAGAATAAGAAAAAGGTAATGCACCATAGTCAACTCATTATATTGTCGCTCACTATAACATTGGATTGTATAAGGATGTGTTTAACACTGCATTTTCTTATTGGAGAGACATGTGGCTGCTTGAAAGAGGTGCCACTTGCCACATGACATTTCAGAGAGAAGCATTTGAGTATTTCTATGAAAACATATATGGCATGGTATAGTTTGCTGACAGATCTAGTCTCAAGCCTTCAGGGATTGGTACAATAAGAATCAAGATACCTATACTATCATATTTTGTCCTAACTGATGTTCTCTATCTTCCTAAGCTGCAGAGGAACCTCATATCCCTTATGTACATTCACCAACAGGGGCAATCCATTCATATATTTGATGGAAAGGTTGAGATAAGGGGGACTTTCGACAACATTATCATAGTGATTCGAGAGGACTAAGACAGGTTGTTAAAGTGAAAGGTGACATCTATATCTTCAGCACAACATTTTTCCCATCTCACTCAACATAACGAAGGTATAAAGTATTCAAGTCTTTTATGGCATGCTATAATCAGACATATTAATTATTATAGTCTCTGTTTGATGAAAACAAATGGTGTTTCTAGTTGTCTAACTATTCCTAGGAAACTAAAGTAATGGTCTTCATGTATTCTTAGAAAACATAGAAAACAACCATTCCTTGATTCCAATTTTAGAGCATGTAGAAAACTTAGTTTGATTAATTCTAATTTGTGTGGTCATATTCTTGTACCTTCTATAAATGGAAATAAATACATCATGACATTTATTCATGATTACACCAAAATGTGTTGGGTATATTTGTTGAAAGAAAAGTCTAAAGAATTTGAAATTTAAAAAAAAAATCATGTATGGATTGAAAATGAAGCACAAACTAAGATTGATGCCCTTCGTACTAATAATGGAAAATAATACATTAGTAATTAATTTGAATCCTACCTTCGAAAATGTGGGATCTAACATTAAACAATAGTTCCATACAATCCTCAACAAAATGGTGTAGCTGAGAGAATGAATAGAACATTATTGAATATGGTATTCTCCATGATGTTCCTTAAGAATGTAAAATTGATGTTCTAGGTTGAAGTTGTTTTCTGTCCAATCTATGTAAACAAAAAATTCCCATCACATGCTCTTTGAAACAAGAATCCTTATGAAATGTGGTATGGCCACACCCCTCCATCAGGCATCTTCAGGTTTTTGGTTCCACTTTCTATCCTTGATTCCAAAACAACAAATAACCAAACTTCATGCAAGGAGTCGTAAATGAATTTTCTTGCGGTACTTGAATACCACCAAGGCGTATCATATTTACAATGAGGAAAATAAGAAAATCATACTTTCTAGAGATGTCATATTCCTTGAGTCCTCCAAAAGTGATGACTCTATTGAGAGACAATTTGATCATCTAGAAAGGATTTCTATGATGAAGACATAAGATGAATTTGACAATGGTATTCTAATTGTTGAAGGGGGGAGACTAATTCTGGGTCAATATTTGGAATATCCCTCTATAGAATAAATTCCTCCTCATGAAGAAGTTACATACACCTCATCAAATTTGGATGATATTATAAGAAAAATTGAGAAGTTCAACGTTGATCATGTCACACCCTTAGAGGAGCCATCTAATCCTTCTCCAAAACATCCAAAGTAGTTGATCAATACATTTGAAAGTTTCCATCTTGATGAGATTGGAAATAATAGAACTAGGAGATCTACTAAAGATGACAATGGAGGTGAAAATTCAGGTGATGTGGATGACACAAATATTTTGTGTAGTTGTGAACTGAATTTTTCCATGACTTTGAAATCACTTTCGTCAAAGAGGCTACTTCTCATGATGAATGAAAATAAGGCATGCAAAAGGAATATGGTGCACTAATAAAAATTGAGACCTAGAAGTTGGTGAACCTACATATGGAACCAAACTGACTGGCTCAAAGTGGGTCTTCAAAAATAAGTATAAATTAGATGGCTCACTTGAAAATCACAAAGAAATGCCCATGGAAAAAAGTTGTGCACAAAAATTAGGTGTTGACTATGAGGAAAAATTTTCTCCCACAAAAAAAATTGGCAACCATCTGTAACATATTCTCTTTGGTAGCACAGAAAGGATGGAAAATCCATCAAATGGACATAAAGGAAACTTTCCTGAAGGGGGATTTGAAAGAAATTTTTTTATGTCTCATCCTGAAGAATTTTTTGTGAAGGGCCAAGAACAAAAGTTATGTAAGCTCATCAAATCCTTGAATGTCCTAAAACAAGCACCACGAGCATGGTATGAAAAGCTAAACGAACATATTTTGAAGCTAAATTTTAAGAACTATAATCTTAATGATGCAACATTTTTTGTCGATAAGGTTGGAAAAATAGTTTTGTATCTTGTAGTTTATGTAGATGATCTATTAATAACTCGAAACAATGAAACCTATATTTCATTCATAAAGACATAACTAAAGGACTGAAGAAATTTTTTGAAATGACAAAATTGGGACATATTCATTATTATTTAGTGTTTAAGTATTTGAAAAACTAAAATATGTATTTATTTACCAAAAAAAAAAATTGGAGAACTATTGAACATATTTGGCATGGAAGAATGCAAATCTCTCTCCACTTCAATGGAACAAAACTTGAATCTTACATCGAAATAAGGGAATGAATTTGGGGATGCAATGAAGTACATATGTCTTGTAGGAAGTCTCATTTACCTCATCACAACTAGATTAGATATTGCATATGTTTTTAGCATCCCTTCCATATTCATGCAAAATCCATGTGAGGGACATTTCTTTACTACAGAAAGAGTTATGAGATACTTAAAGGGAACTAGAGATTATGGAGTCAAGTACACCAAGGTGGACAAATTCAATATTATTGGAAATTTTGATTTATAATTTGTTGGGGACAAAGAAAATGGAGTATAAACTTCAAGATATCTCATGAATCTAGGACTAGAAATTGTCTCTTGGACGTCATGAAAATATTCAATTCCAATAGATTCCATAATAGAGGCAGAATATATAGCAACTGTAACAGCACCAAAGGAAATTGTTTGGCTCAAAAAAATACTTGAATACTTGGAGGAGAAACAAGTGAAATCAACTCCTCTACTTGTCGATAATAATTTTGTAATCAAGTTGGCCAAGAATACCAGATTCCATGATCAAACCAAGCACATCGAGACTAAGTATCATTTGATTCGATCACATGCACAAGAAAAATCTATTCATTTAAGATATTGTTCCATGAATGAGAAAATCACAGATATCTTCTTCAAAGCACTTGGTAATGAAAATTTTGAAAAGTTCAGAATGATGCTCGGGTTCACAAACACCCCTTAAAATAAGGGGGAGGGATGTTAAACACATAATCCTTTAGGATTAAGGTAAATTGTAAATAGTTATAAATATGAAATTTAAAAATCGTTGGGAAAACTAATAACAAACATAGTTGGAGAATCGTTTCTCATTTGTAATAAATTTGTGCCCCTCATTCATGAATAATATATTGGATTTTTTGAGTGATCCTTATTCTGACAGGATCTAAGAGAAATAATACATAATTCATAGACATATTCAACAAGTCATCATTCAATAGTTAGTTTTCAAAGTAGTATTACATGAAGAAACATTTTCCAATAAAAAAAATTAAAACCCATTGTGATTTCATATGATACAATGGATTGCATATCAAATCCAAAGGATGATGTTATGAACATCACACCTTAAAATCAATAAGAAACCAATAATTACAATCCTCTTTGAGGGGTGAACATCATTTTTCAATGAATATAATGTAGAAGAAAATATTTGATGATCCTAAGATTAGGTCTGCTTACTATATATAAAAGACAAAAGGTACAGTTATAATAAAATGGAACCATGAAAGGTTCTATACTATGTAACAATATAACAATGTAAATGTAATCACTCAATATCTATGTCTTCTATGGTTAACATGGGGCTTATATATGGCTTAACGTGCCCCTAGACTTCAAAAAAGTTTTGTACTCAACACATAATTAACTATTAGTGATTTTTCCTAAATAGATTGTAGAAAATATCTAACACAACTCTGATACCATTTAGAAATTACACCAATGGATTCAATCTGATTATGCAATGTACTAAAACAAGATACTAAATCCTTATACAATATTTGCAAAATATAAATTACGATTTCTCAATCACATGCAAGTAAGAGAAAGAAGTAAATCAATCGCACAAGACAAGACTTTCCTGGGGAAAGCAATTGCTCGAAACCCCTCCATATTTATTTTATAATCAACCAAGGAATAATGAAACAATACAATGCATGTGCACTCACCACAACCTCATACACTCTACCAATAGTCTCACACTGATATAGTAAAAATTGGACCAATACATAGCCAATTTCCTGCCCACCTTCAGCCTTCCTTGCTCACGCAATCCCTAGGAAAAATAATTCCTATAAAATACGAATTCCAATCTTCCTTGACTTCACAGTCCATCACAGGCTTCCTATGGCTTTATAACGTCACCTGGGAAGTTTTCTACAAAGATAAATGATAGTTTACTTTCCTTTAACCTTTCTCTCAACTATGTCGTCATCATAATTTACATGCATGCAATTATTTATAGTGGATGACCAGTTACTTGGTAGATCACTACTTGTGAATCAAATATATTTTAATTCACTTGATCTTCCACTAGCTCATCAATCAGTTAGGACTAGTTAAATTTATTTTAACTCAGGTAATTTTATTCTATTGATTGCACTCACACCACACTAGTGCTACAACTGCAACTGGACCCTGTAAATAATAGAATCACTCTACATGCCGATCCTTTGACCATCAACTCGAAATTATTGAGCTAAGTAACTCTATCACACTTAGTTAACTATTACAAGTTGTTATGAGATAAGATTACAATTTATTTTCCAATTTATTTAAAAATTGGATGCCCACATTCTCACTAAGGTGTCACTGCATTCCTCACTCATATGTGACCTAGAATCCCACACTATTATGTGGTGCATTTTCTTGTTGAATTTAAACACTCCCCCTCAACAAGAAAGGGATTATATACTACCTTGATCCTGCCTCTGTGGTATTCGACTTTTCTGTTTTCAAGCGCCTTCTTTAGGATTTCTGCATCTCGATCTTTCATGGGAATGTACTACAACAACATAATGCGCCTCTGAAAACAATATCTGAGATGGTAGTACCATATTTCAATATGCTTAGACCTATCATGTAATATCAGATTAATCGAGAGTTTTATGCAACTCTGTTTATCACATTGTATCACCGTTGGATCCATCTGATGACCCAAAAAACCAACAAGAATCTTCCTCATCCATATGGCCTCACATGCAGCTCGACTCTCTGCCATGTACTCTGCCTTGGCTGAATTGAGTGCAATTGATCTCTCCTTCCTATTGTACCAAGAAACTATTATTGATCCTATGCTGAAGATGCCCCCTGATGTGATCTTCCTATCTGATGGACTACCTGCCCAATCTGCATTGGTGAAGCCTTGAAGCTTGAATCCCTCTGTCTGTTTGTACCATAATACATACTATGTAGTTCCCTTGAGATATCTCAACACATGCTTCCCCACCTTCCAAAAGAGCTTGCTACACTTAGCCATAGCTTGACTAAGCTGGTTAAATTCGTAGCATATGTATGGTCGTGTGTTCACCAAATACCTAAGTGAACCCACAAGCTGCCTGTAAATAGTAGCATCCACTACCTCACCTCAAGTAGCATCCTCCTTCCTCCAATTTCCTACAAGAGGAGTCTCCATGGGTTTGCTGCCCTCCATGTGAAACTTCCTCAGAATCTCCTTGGCATACTTGCCCTGAGATACAAATACCTCCCCATCTCTTTGCCGTATTTCCAAGCCAGGGAAATAGTGCAAGAGCCCCATGTCCTTCATCTCAAACTCTCTTACAAGATTCTCTTTGTAAGAAGTTATGAGTTGCTCATCACCTGTCAGTATAATATCATCAACATAAAATAAAATAATAAAAATCTTACCATCAACCACAATATGATATAGTTTCGCATCTGCTTCACGCTTTGTGAAGCCCAAACCGGAGAAATAGTTGTCGATCCTGGTGTACTAAGCATGAGGTGCTTACTTCAACCCATACAATGCTCTCTTGAGTTTGCACACATGTGACTCCCTGCCAAAGGTCTCAAAACCTTCTAGCAGCTCAATGTACACTTCTTACTCAATAAATCCATTGAGAAAGATTGTCTTTACATCCATATCATGTATCTTCCACCCCATCTGCGCTGAGAGTGCAAGGATAGATCTAATCGATGAGTACCTTGCAACTGGTGCAAAATTATCCTCATATTTAATCCCCTCTACCTTTTAGAATGCTTGGGCCACAAATCTAGCCTTGTATTTATCCACCCTCCCATCTGATGCTTGCTTCACCTTGTAGATCCATCTCGATCCAACCACTGACTTCCCCACTATTCTTGGAACCACTTCCCATGCACTATTTCTGATAATGGAGTCAGAATCCTAAACCATGGCATGAACCTATGTTGGTTGTTGCACTTCTTCCTTGGAAGAGGATGGTTCTGTCACAATACACTAACTCATAAGAGTCATGTATCTAGTATACCTGTATGGGGACCTTCTTTGTCTGTGTTGTGATGTAGATGCACCTACATGCTCTGTCACATCTAGCATCAATCTGTCAGCCTCTTTGGTGTGCTTCCTACCATTTTTGGTGGATAGCTTTGCATGAGTGGTTTCTGCTACTCCATGATCCTCTTCTTGTGGCTACTCCACATCCTGAGGTTCATCCTTTGGAACTAGGAGTTCCTCATTTGCATGTAAGTCAAGCTCCCTCTCAAGGGAAAATCACATGGTTTTCTCCTCCTCAAATTTAACATCTCTCCTGAAAACTGTCATCCTGTTAGCCAACAAATACACTTGATAGTTGTGGGGAGTATCAGTGTACCCCAAAAATATCCCAAACTCTGTTGTTGGTTCTAGCTTCTTCTTGGGATCTTTGGTCACATGGAAATAGACACATGAGCCAAAAATTTTAAAATATGAAACATCCGGTTTCTTATCTGAAAAATCCTCCTCTCGTGTACTCATGCCAAGTATCCAATGAGGACTACGGTTCTACACAGATAACATTGTGTTGCATGCCTCTGCCCATAGATGCAACAGAAGGCCCTAATCATGTAACATAGCTCATGATGCTTGCACAATTGTTTTGTTCTTTCTTTTTGCAACCCCATTCTATTGTGGGTTATGAGGTGAAATCAATTCTCTCTGAATTCCTTCTTTGGCACAGAAGTTATTGAATTCATTAGAGATGTACTCAACACCAATATCACTCCTTAGAGCCTTCACCTTCTTCCTTGTATATTTCTCTACCAGTGCTTTGAACTCACAAAACTTGGAGAACGTCTGATCTTTCTTTTGTAGAAAGAATATCTAACACTTTCTAGAAAAATCATCAACAAAAAAACATAATATTTGTGCTTTGTTGTGGAAGGTGTAGAGAATGGTCCACACAAGTCTGAGTGAACTCTCTCAAGGATTGTCACTACTCAGTTCTCCTGATCATGAAAAGTGGTTTTAGTATAATTCCCCATGGTACATCCCTTGCATGTGTCTATCTGCGAGAGAGTAACCTTTGTAAGACTTGTACAAATCTACTACATGATCCTCAAAGCACTGTGGTGTAGATGGCTCAATCTCCTATGCCATAACTCACCTGTATCCTGGCTCACCATGTTCCCTGCTTTACTGCTCAATGTTGCGCAAACATCTACATCAATTTTGTAGAGGTTCTTTCCACGAACCCCAATATTTTTTACCTATCCTGTGGCTTTGTGATGAAGGAACACCTTTCCTTCACTGAAAACCACATCATATCCAAGATCCTCCAACGTAGCAACTAAAACTAAATTATTTTTCAAGCCTAGTACATGCATGACATATTTTAATATGAAAGGTTTACCTAATTTTCTCTAGAAAGTAATTGTACCAATCTTGGTAGCACTATACCTCCTGTCATCACCCATCTTGATCTGCATTTGAAGATCCTTATCCTCCAAGCTACTAAAGAGTTATTTATTTCCCGTCATGTGGAAATATGCTCGACTATCCAAGTACCACATAGATCCCATCATAGTTGAAACCATGCATGTGATGAGAGAGAATTTCAACTCAAAATATGAGGCCAAATATTCACCCGCTGCAGCTCTCGGAGCCTTCTTGTTGTTATTCTTCTTTTGTGGACAATTTGTGGCATTGTAAATGATCATGACAGTGAAAGCATTTCACCTTTGGTACGTTACGCTTCTTGCCTTCTTTGCCGATCTTAGATTTGGAATGGTACTTCTTTCACATCCCCTTATTTTCCTTACCAATTTTCCTCATATCAGTCTTGGATGAGGATCCATCCTTGGTATTCTATCAAAACTCTGCTTGTACCAAATCTGACCATAGTCGCTCCAAATCTGGTAACTTCTCCCCCCCATTCACATAGTCTTAGTAACTTGCTAGCTCTTGGGAATGCCTAGAAGTTCTACGCTCACTAAGTCATCATTAGCTACAGTAATCCCAACACTTACAAGCTCATATAGACATTGAGTGAACATGGTCAAGTATTTCTAGATTCTTTCGCCCTTCTCCATTTTGATTTTCCTGAGCTTGTCCTTGAGTGCTAGTTTTCTGTGGTCACTGTTGCTTTGAAAAAAATCTTTCAAGGTCTTCCATATAGCATGTTGAGTTTCTTTTCCATGGATATTTGAGACAATATGATCTCGGACTCCCTCTAACAAGATCCTCCTCGCCTTTGCTACCTTCTTCTACCATGCATCAAGAAGTTGTGAATCTACTACTATGGGCTTGGGTATATCATTATCTATGAATTCCTTCAACCCATTTTCCTCCAACACTGCCTCCATACTTTCCTTCCATGCAATATAATTCAAACTGTCCTAAAGTGAAGATTCGAGTCTCAAGCCATTGAAATACATCTTGATTTGCTTCTAGCTCCAAAGAAAGTATATGCAAATTTGAATATTTTTCAACACAAAATCAATTTCTTCTACACTATTGTGTTTCCTACCACTCTGATACCATGTAAAAAATCTCTAACACAACTTTGATACCATGTAGAAATTACACCAATCGATTCAATCCAATCGTATAATGTACTAAAACAAGATACTGAATCCTTCTACAATATTTGTGGAATATAAATCACGATCACTCAATCACATGAAAGTAAGATAAATAAGTAAATCAATCACATAACACAATATTTTCCTAGGGAAAGAAACTGCTCAAAACCCCTCCAACTTTATTGTATAATCAAACAAGGAATCATGAGAAAATACAATGCATCTGTGATCACCAAAAACGGATACACTCTACCAATTGTCTCACACTGATCTAGGCAAAATTGGACCAATACATAGCCAATTTCCTTCCCACCTTCAGCTTGCCTTGCTCATGCAATCCCTAGGAAAAATAATTTGTATTAAATAGGAATTGCAGCCTTCCTTGACTGTTCAATCCTTCATGGGATTCATGTGGATTTATAAATGCATCTGGGTATTTCGCTAAAAATACAATTAATAATTTACTTGCCTTTAACCTTTTTCTCAACTGGGTCATCAGCATAATTTACATGCATGCAACTATTAATAGTGAATCATCAATTACTTTTTTTTTTTGGTAAGTTGAGCTAATCTATTAATTTCAAGAACATAATATTAGATATTCTACAGGCAGGGTTGGTAAGCTATGTTTAACCAATCCTCGCCTTTGTAACGCTATTTCTGGGCTACCTTGGGGGAGGAGGCTGACCCAGACAAAACTTGAAAACAAGTCTTACATTGTGCACAGTAGCGTTGATCCATCTAAAAGCAAGAGAGTAGAAAATAACACAAAAGTCATGTGGGCAAAAATGACATAAAATAGAGTAAAACTAAGCAGTTGTGCAGAGGTTATTCATCATCATCATCACTATTGTTGGGATTCTCCTCTTCAATTGGCCAGGCTGGAGCCTGCGCAAAAACAGCTTCCATAGCAGATTCCACGTCAACAAAAGTTCGCTTGGGGAAACTTGCAGGAGCGCAGAGGATGGGGGAGTTCGAGTCTAATCCATTAGGAACCTTCCTCCAAACACCGTCAGATCCATGATCCATATGTCTGTTTCCTCAACATCCTGAACAGGAATGGTCAGGGGAGCCGATGTCTGATGCAGAGAGGGAGGTCTAGGAGAGGAGTTGGACCTCCTCGCGCCTTGACTTCCTCTTTGTGTTGATTTCTTGGAGGATTCTACACACTGATCAAGATCAGATTGATGGCTTGCAAGGGTGTTTTATGATGATCTATCAATCGATTCAAGGTGGTTATCCTCGCCGTGGTGGTAACGACCTAGGAGGGCCCCTCTCTGACCACCACGAATAGTGTGTTGGCATAGTCTGGGGGCCATTACGCACCTAGGAGGGGATGTAGGAATGACACTGAGGCTGAAGAGGCTGCAAATACTAGGGGTTAGGTTCACAGGGTGAAGAGAAGAAAGCGTAGGGAGTCTACTCAGCTCCAATCTGGGACTGAGGCTTCGCAGCTGATTGGAATCAATGAGAATCCAAATCATAAGGAGGAGAGCGAAATGAAAAGGTGACCAGATGAGTGAGAAAAGGGGCAGAAATCTAGGGTTTATATAGATGTGAGGATGAATTTTGTGAGGGTGGAAATGAGTGATAGTCGCACGAAACTACGTGTGGAGCTGAAGCAGCTGAGCAAGCGCAGGGGAGCAGGAGTGGCTGCAATGTTGATTATTCATCATGGACATTAATGGTGGTATGGGTGAGGTGATGGTCAAGGTCAAGTGACGCAAAACTTGTCCTCTCGATATTATCTCTGGTTCTACGAAGAACGTGCAAGGAGTTAATGGTAATTGGGTCCGCCGTAGGTGAAGAATTGCGTTGGATATTTCCGCAGTCTGTATGGGTTGAGATTTGATATTCACTTATGTCAGGAATGTAACCCACATTCGAGGGAATCATAAATTACTTGGTAGATCACTACTTGTGAATTAAATATATTTTAACTCACTTGATCTTCCACTAGCTCATAAATCAGCTAGAACTTGTTAAACATGTTTTAACTCAATTAATTTGAGTTAACTGATTACACCCACACCACACTAGTGCTACAATTGCAGCTTGACCCTGTAAATAATAGAATCACTCTACATTCCTATCCTTTGACCCTCAACTCAAAATTATTGAGCTAACTAATTCGATCACACTTAGTTAACTATTACAAATTGTTATGAGATAAGATTACCATTTATTTTCCAATTTATTTAAAACTTGGTTGCCCACATTCTCACTAATGCATTGAATTCCTCACTCATGTGTGACTTGGAATCCCTCACTATTATGTGGTGCATTTTCTTTTTCAATTTCAACATAAATCATCTTCTCGTGTCACATATTCCACTAGTAGGTTCCTCTATATAATGAGGCACTCCATAAATGTTATATTACTCAACAACTTAATCCTTGTTTAAAGGATTGTTTCTACTTCTAACATGATTTTCCTTTCTTCAATTATCTCTGGTACAATTCCAAGCTACAAATGAATGTCATAGTCATGATATTGACCATGAGTAAGACCCTTATGGATTACTCCAATTATGTTGGAATGATTGTTGATGACATTATGGATATCCTTTGTCATAGATGATATGCTACATTTGAACATTTAGTGAACATAATTGTGTAATTACACCCTAGTGCCCTTGTTTGAGTAGTTATGTCATTCCATTAAATCTTATCACCTTATAGGGTTTCCCTTGGATACATTTAAGCCCAATTTCCTTTCCTCTTAAGGTAAATCTCATGAATATATCTTGAAAATTAAAGGTTAGTCTTCTCAATGATTGCAACCATTGGACCCCTAATACAACAATAACACCACCTATTTGTACTACGATCATAGGAGCATCCAATAAATACTCCCCCATATTGAGCTTACTAATATGACACTTCCTTAAACAATTGATGGTACCTCTATATGTAATCATTACTTGCAATTCTAGTGCAAGATATATGAAAGAATTGATAAATTGTGCTAATTTATAATTGATGAAGTTATGGGTACTGCCATAATCAATAAAAATTGTTATCTTTTTATTTTTAACATGTTCTTATATCTTCTGAGCCTTTTAGTATTGGTTTCACCTAATTCATGAATAGATATTGTTAGATTAGTCTCCTCTACTCTAGATCTTTTACTATTTATAATTCTTGATCTTCTTCCTTTTAGTATTGGTGTCAAGTAATTCATGACAAGATATTGTTGGATTAGTCTCCTCTACTCTAGATCTTTTATTACTTATAATTCTTAATCTTCTTCTTCTTCAGAGTCCATATAGAGTAAGAATTTACACCAAATTTATGCCTCTTACTTTGTTTGTTTCCACAATTAAAACATAGTCCTTTTCTTATTATTTCATCCATTTCCTAAAGTGTCAACCTTATTGGTTGAGTGAGGTTATGAAAGGGAGCATGGTGTTCTCTATAGTTTTTGGTGACCAATTTTCTAGTAGCCATGGTTTTTCTTTCAAAGTTCCTCACTAGACTGAAAGAATGCTCTCATTAGGGGAATTTTGAGGTCTAAAATGGGACTCCTAACGAAATTATAAAATAATAGTGGGCATAATAAAATAATATTAACTTACATCATCAAATTTTAGAGGGGAAAAAGAGAAAACTATTTTTTCACCTCCTATTTTCAACTTATCTCCCTGTGGGTTTACTCAAATTTCGATTCAAAACACACATTGGATGTAGAATTTGATTTCTCAACCAAGGAGTAACCATGCTGCATACTTTCCATGGAACCTACTACATGAAAATTAATAAATACATGAAAAACATGATTGCAATCACACTTTTTCATGTATTTCTCCTTTTTCTTGTAGTAGGGTCCATCAAAAGTATGCAGCATGGGTACTCCTTGGATGAGGAATTAAATTTTTCATCCAACAAGTACTCCCGCTTGAAATTTAAGTAAACACTTGGTGAGATAAATTGAAAATACAAGTTGAAAAAATAGTTTTATTATTTTATTATTTTTTATTATTTTTACTTTTTTACTCCAAAAATGGCGAATCATCCCCCATGGTTGACATCATCATCTTGAATGCTATTGGTTCTTATAAAGTTTACTTTGGTTGTACATTTTTCTAAGGAGCCCCATTTTAGACCTCAAAATTCCCCTAATGAGAGATTTAGGTTCAAATATAAATACCTTATGTTTGATTATTTCCTTTAAAGTTCTCATAAAGAGGTCTAACAAATTATTTTATGTAATGTACTTTACCCTAAGACTTAACTTTTGGAATTATTGAAAGTTCTCTGTAATTGGACCTTTTCGTTGAAGATTTACCGATTGAATAAATAATATGTTTCCTTAGTACCCCATTATGTGTTATAAATTCCTCTACAAAAATGTACCAAGATATAATAGAATCCCTTTCTCTATCATACAACTATTAATACCATACATGTAGGTATTGTTCTGAAAAGATGAATGCAATATTTATCTTTCAAAAGGATTCCACTTGGTATAGATCAAAATATTTATTCATCTAGAATATCCATGTTATTGGATGATTACGATCAAACATCCTCATATCAATATGTGGAATGTGTTATTTCCTTGGTGGTAACTGTAATCCCTGATGATGTGGATCTTGGATTGAAAATCCATTATTATGGTTTTGTGATTCAATATTTGTGCTCTCCAATTGTGATAATATAATCCACATATGTGATTGAGTCTCAACACTATGGTTCTCCATATTTTGATGGTTTCCTTGAATCTACGCATCCTTTTTAGGGAGAATTTTTAATTGAAGGGCTTGTAATTATTTGATTTATTCCTTGATGGATTTTTTTTATATATTCATTGACATTTTGCATTTATTCCTTATTTTCATTCATATTATTTTCGATTTTTTCCATATCTGTTTTAATATTTTATTGAGAACCTAATAAATCCACCTTTTCAACATACTACCATGCATTTCATTAACTTTCTTCTATAATAAGAAGAACCTAAATTCTAAGTCTTCACTTTCTTCATGAGTCCTAGATGAGCCTTTAGGAGTTTTAATTGGTATAATAGCTTTCTTTGGAGAGATGTTGCAAAAAAATACTAGTACTCCTTTTTATCATAACTTTCAGTCGCAAAGAAAAATGATCTTCTCATCAAAAGTTACGTGAATTTAAATTACGTACCTTCAAAGCTTTAATTTGGAGAATATATGAATGATTGAAATTTGTCTTGATATATCTTTGAGATTTGATCCCTTTCATATACGAAAATATTGACTTGTAATAGAATGATATGTCTTCTCTAAAATTCCATAAGTCTATCCGAAATTTGATGTGGCCACTGAAAGTTATGATAACTTTCCCCAAACTTTCTAATTTTTGGCTTCTTCCTAAGAGAAAACTTGTATACCTTGCCACATGTCAAATTATCCAAATATAATTATACAACTCTTACTTGAAGTACTTCATTATGTCTCCTAATATATCTTAAAATTACATAGTCTTAAGATATATCTTCATTATGCCAAGCATACTTGTTCAAAACCTATTGCATGACCCTTCACAAACCATATATGACAACGAGTATATCTTCAAAATTATAGGAAAATAAAATATAAAATTTTAACCAAATATTTCAAGAAATGTCTCCACTATATAGTCAATATTTCACTATCTAAAGCATCAAAAAACAAATTTCTAGTGAAAATGACGAGCTCACTTGTTTGAAAATGATTTTAGAACCTTTTAAAAACACCAAACTCCACATAGTATATATCAAAAAGTATAGCAACAAAAAATCTAATTTTTTTATCACATGCACCTATGGATCTCACCTCTATCCCCTCAAAATTTCATAGTCTACAACATCTCCAAAAAATTATAGAAAAAATGTCAAACTGACTTGTTTGAAATTGATTTTAGGAGCATTTAAGACCTCTAACTTAGAGGATATCTCCGAAATAATAGAAAACCAACATCTAAAATATTAACTAGATGTTCCTCATGATCACTCATCAATATGCTCCAAATTTTACCATTTTAAGCATCTAAAAAAATTATTATAGTAAAAATAAGAGACAACACGTACAATTATGATAACATAGGGCCATGAAAGATTCTATTCTACATAATAATATGATCCATACATATTTACTTCAAGGATGCATATTGTTAGCACCCTGTAATTAGCAATATTGACAAAAGTCCAACTGCAGGGAGAACATTATTTCAACCACTTTGGGATTCTAGGATCTAGCCCTCCTGAATCCGGAGAGGGATCTCTCCAAATAAGTGTAAAGATGGATTTGTCTTTGAAGTCTTGGGTAATGATATTAGGCTAGTTATGAAGGCCGAGGGTTTTGTTTGTTTTTGGATGGTTGAGCATGATTATTATTTGTGGTGGAAAGTTCTAAATGCAAAGAGTTTCAAAGGTGAGAAGTTGCAAGCAAATAGAACAAGCTTTGGCCAGAAAGATAGATAATTGCAAGTTTTAGTCCATTGGGCTATGGAGTCATGATAGGATTTTAATTGAAACAATCAGGTTCAAGAGTGGTCTATGGGGCAAGTCATCTATGTCTCAAGATCTCTTTAAAGTTTGATTTTATGGGATGAAGTGTTACAAAAGGAAAGGGATTTAAACAAATGAAGAACAAAGAGCAGCCCAAGATCAGGCAAGTACTTCTAAACTAGCCTGCTTTCGAAATACACTTAAGAAAGACATACAAGTAATCTAAGATCATGTAAGTACTTCTAAACTAGCCTGATTTTGATGTATTTTCAATAGAAAAACATATTTAAAACAAAGGAAAACTTGAAGGCAACTGTTGGATAAGAAACTAGAGGGCCAGGCTTACCACAAATCCTCTCCTAGCTCTGCTCTACTTGGTAACTTTCAAGACAACACAAAGATAACAAAGAATGGCCTAAGATCTGGTAAGTGCTTCAACACTAGCTAGCTTTCAACACATTCCAAGGGAAACATTCAGACAGTCTTTGGGGATAAAACTAGGACCAGGGCACACCATATCTTCCTTAGTTCATCTCTACTTAACTTATACTGAAAATAACATTTAAGAATAATGATTAGCTAAGGCAATAGGACGAGGTAACGCCAGCATTCCTATGCTTAGAACTGAATTAAATCATTCCTAAATAACACGAATTGGAAGAAAACATGTAGATAAAGATTTTCAGCCAGAGAAGGGTACTGATATACAGTAGGTCCTAACTCTATGCATGCTGTTTTTTATAAGAGAAGATGAACATAGTGAAAACAGAAATAAAATAACAATTCACAATAAGAAATAACATCGCCGTCAACATAGATCAGGATCCCATAAATCAGCTTGTGTTGATGCTCCAAACTAGTTACAGCTTTAAGTCCAATGATGTATCTTAAAAATCATCTACACCTTCCTCAGCCTAACTTATCTAATCACAAACAGAGCTCCAAGAGCCAGTGAACACTATTTACAAGTAGGAGTTTCAAGCTCAAGTATATTTCAAAATTCAGCAACCAACCTGTTTCTCATCTTCTCCAGTAGTATTTATAGAAGAATGAGGAGGTGGGATCTAATAAAATATCTCTTGGGTCAATTAATATAGACTTGATGGCTTCTCGGCCTTTGAGGGGCTCAATGAAGAAGTTTACAAATGTTCTCTATCTGTATTAGTTGTTTTACATTTAAGATTAAGCTCGATGGGAGCTCTTACTGATTTTTGAGGCTCTCTGTTATGTTAATATAACTCTGTTGATATTTTTTCATTAAATTTATGTGTAGAATTAACTCTCTGGCTGTGCTGAGGAAAATATCTGATCCTGATCAATAACTTTAGCCTCTATTTGAATGCCTTGAGGCACAGGTGGCTTTGTGGTAGCCGGGAGGAATCAGTTTTCCTCTGATGTGGCGGTGGAGGCTTTCCTGTCTGATAAAACAATTATGATTTTCTTTTAACTGTGTCTTAATTGGGAGGATTAGGCTTTTGATAATCAATCTTAGCCATAATCCCCACAGATCTGTCTTCAATATCAAGTTCCGGTGCGTTCTGTCTTTGACACTGATACTCTTTGATTGTGATTTTATTCACAGTGTTTGGTTGATGTGTAGGATGTGCAAGGCTCGCGAGGCATCAATGCCTTTGAAGCTGATCTCAGGACCTCTTGTGTTATGGGCCCACATACACAATCGATGAGTTTTAATTAAATTCACATGCCATACCTTAGTTTATCCCCCGAGCTCTTTTGAGTGCGATCACCGTTCGATGAGCCAGTCTCAGATCGGACTGCATACGCCAATATCGTGCTGAGCCCACAGTCGACATTTAACGCATGATGAGGGAGCGATGAGGCGGTATTGTCTCGTCGATGTGGCAACTTTTCACAGGATCACTTGCCATTGAGTGGTTTCCTTTCCGTACCAAAAGCGGTGCAATCAAAACTACTACTGGCCTTTGATCAGTAAAGCCTTCGGCTTTCTCTTTAATATTATGGAAAAAACCTTTTAATAACCCTTTATCAAATAACATACCCCGAACTTCAAAAATCCCGATAAAACCAAGCTGCATAAACAATTTTAGGTGACAAAAGGTGCCCGCTGACGTCATGGTGTTTGTGACTCGAAACTTTTATGAAATCTGCCCTAAAAAGCGTATCAGGTCTGTTTTGGGGCCTGCTGACGTCAGCCCAAGTGTGACTCGAAATTTTTATGAGATCCGCCCTAAAACAATTTCGGGTCGGGATTTATCGACTATGCGAGCAACCAAACAAGACCCACTCCAATCAGTTGCTGCCGCGTAGGTGCTGACGTGTATGCTGACTAGGCGTCGGGGACCACCAATTATGTGGGACTGCTGACTGCTGTCATGGCCATGGGCACCAGGGTGATTGATTTTGGGCCATATGATCAGCCTTAGATCAACGAAGGAGATGGTTTGAGAAATGGGCTGGCGGAAAACTTTTCAAACCATATGAAAAACCCAAAAAATTTAATATAAACAAAGGTTTTATGCGTCGGGATGATTTTATATATACGAAGTGGATAGGCGCCCGACTGTGGGGCCTTGGTCTATATGGAATGATAATAGGCCCAGGGCTTATATAAGAGGGTCAAATAGCATTGGAGTTTTTTTTAAACACAAACAAATGCGCTCTGTGAGTTGCTCTGACGCGATAAGCGCTCAGGACCCTAGCACTTGGTTCTAGTGCTGGGGCAAATGGAGGGGAAGTAACTTTAAGACTTAGCCCAAAGGGGCTTAAGTCTGTGGTAAACAAAACTTATTTTTTATGAATTTTTTCAAGTTTTCAATGGATTTTGGGGGTTTCGGCAGAGTTCAAAAATGAGTTTTAAACATGGAAAATGATTTTCATGAATGGAAGAAGAGGAAGCATGAAAAATAGAGGATTATTATGGAGGAAAAGGGGAGTAAAAATGGGTTTAGTTTTTCAAGTGAGGAAAGGGAAAAAGGGTGATTTTGTAGTATTTTATTCTCATGAAATCAGCAGAATTCCAGAGTGTAAAATGGGCATAGTAGGGAAGATTCTAGACAGAGGCATGAGGCCTTCAAGAGTCTTCAAGAGATAACACTTTTTGCAATAAAATTTGTTCCTTGAAGGCTCCAAAAAATTTCATAGGTGACTAACAGTGGCTCCACTTGGGGATGGCGCCTTCTTGAAGGCATCAAGAACTTCAGACTTGCATTCTCTGGGAGGCTGATCAATGCCTCATCCATTGGGTTGCCTTTCTTTCCTTGAATGATCTTCTTTTGCTCTGAAAACATATTAACAACATTTAAAACTCTTTTACAACATTTTATTCTTTTGAAAGCAGGAAATCTAATCTATTTCTACTCCTTATTTCTCCATGGACTCAGATTAAATAGTTGAGTCCATATGTTTCTCTACCTAATCTACTATCTGTTGGGATTAAACTGTCCAACAGATTTTATTCACTAAATCCTACAACAGAAATTTAAAAGCATACAAGTCAGGATTGAACAGTCTAACTTGTTGCTGATCTATGGAATAAAAAACAAGCTACACATAGATCTTATTTTGTAGAAAATTAAAACAAAATGGAAGTCTTAGGATCTGAAATTTCAAAGCATTTCCTTCATCTTTTTATAGCTCTGATTTGACTTTTGTTTGAACTGTCTTTCCTTTGTCAACTGGTTCATATTTTGAGCTAATTACATCTTTTTTGACTCGGAATTTGAAACAGATTTGAGTCATTCTCCTAGGAAACTTAGGTTCATATTATGAGCATGTTTGAACCTTTAATTTCTATCCTACACTATCTACTGATAAGCCAAGATTAAAATGTTTGGCAAATAGAATTCACTATCCTATCAGCAGAAAATTTAAAACAAATTAGTCAAGATTAGGTTGTTTGACTAACTAGAAGTGTGTTCTTTAGGAGTGGCATTTGAGCTTGCACACTTTCATATTTGTTTCTCTTTTTGGTATGGGGCCGTACCTTTCTTGTTTTTACAATCTGCCCTCTTTTCTTTCTTTCTTTCTTTGTTTTTGTATTTTCGATTTTTATAGCTTTGAATGAAATGATGGGTGAAGTATTTATAATGAGAAAAAAGATAAAAAGGCTTTCAGAACATAACATGGATCAACAGAAGTAATTCTTGAGCATCCTACCATTGACAGGACCCCCAAACAATTCTGCCCCATTCAACTCTTGCAAAAAATAGGCATTATTACTAGTAGCTGAATGGATAGAGTAAGGGCCAAGCCATAAGTTGTCAAATTTTCCAAGCTTGCCCTTCTCTTCCCTCCTTGAGTCCCACTTCAAAACTTTGTCCCAAATATTGAAATTGTTGGCCTTGGTTCTTCTGTCAAAAAACTTTTTAATGTTTTCCTGCTTCTGCAATGCTTTGTTATAAACCTCCTCCCTGGTTTGCTAAAGATGAATGGTTTGATTTATTCTTCTGATCATGCCATTATCTTCAGTTTGTAACTCTTGAATCAACTTCATCACTGGTATACCAAGGCTAGTTGGAAAATTTGCATTAGTACCATACACAAGCTGGAAAGGTGACATCCCAATAGATTTATTCAAAGTCAATCTGTCAGCCCAAAGTGCATGAACTAGCTTTGTGTGCCAAGAATTTTTGTTGTTCTCCAACAATTTCTTGATTATGTTCACTAAACTCTTGTTTGAGGATTCTGCAAGTCCATTACCTTGAGGGTAATAGGCCGTGGAATGCCCCAATGTTATCTGATATTTGTGACAGAATTCAACCATCTTCTTTGATCCAAATGCTGCTGCATTATCAGTGATGATATTTGTAGGACATCCAAATCTGGAGAGAATGTTAGTCTCCATGAATTTTATAATAACAGAATCATTGGCCTGCCTACAAGGTATGGCTTCTATCCACTTAGTGAAATAGACTGTGGCAGTGAGAATCCATCTATGCTGAGCAAAAGATGGAGGATGGATTTCCCCTATGACGTCAAGTCCCCACTGTTGAAAAGGAGCTTCAACAATGATTGGATGCAGAGGTAGGGGTAGCAATTTTATTTTGCCTTAAAAAAGTTGACATTTATGATAGGCAATGATCATCTTGTGTATATCAGGAAAGAGAGTAGGCCAATAGAAACTAGCCCTCAAAATTTTGTTGGTTGTTGTCTTCCAGTACAAATGACCTCCACACTCTCCTTCATTGAACTCGTGCTTAACCTTCTCTGCATCATACTCAAGCAAACATTTAAACAATACACCACTTTCATTTTTCCAATAAAGACATCTATCTATAATGCAATAGTTTACAGCTTTTAACTTTAGGAACCTTGCCTTTGTTTTTGCCAAACCAGGAGGTGTATTTAAATTAAGCAAAACATAAATAATATCAGCATACCAAGAGGAATTTGTAAAATGGTCTGCAACAATGGGAGTTGAGATTTCCTCTTGTTCATCCAAAGAATTAATCATATTAATATCGAGAACCTAAAAATTGGATTCAGCCATTAATATAGCTATACCTTGGCCTTTGATGAGTTTAGTGGGCTTTATCTCTAAATCATATTCAAGAATAACAGCAATCCACTTACCTCTCTTACCATCTGGGTCCTGTGTTAGAATGTCTTTAAGCACTGAGTTTGGGACAAAGGAAATGATGTGTGAGTGAAGGATGTATACACTGAAGTCTTTCAAAGCTTTAACCAAAGCAAAAGCTTGCTTCTCCATAATGTTATATTTCAGAGGGGAATCCCTCAATGCCTTGCTAAATAATGCAATAGGCTGCTCTTGTCCTTGTGGATTTTTCTGTAAAAGGACAGCAGCTATACTATGTTCTGATGCAAACGAAAAAATATAAAAATATTTTGAAAAATCAAAACTTATTAGAACCGATGTTTTGGTTAACGCTTGTTTCACCAGCTCAAATGACTTCTTTGCTTGCAAGGTCCACTTTACCCCTTTCTCCTTCTTCAACATGTTTGTTATATTCCTAAGGAGCCCAGCTAAGTTGGGTATGAACCTTCTCAAAAATTTAATCTTTCCAATGAAATATTGCAACTCCTTGATGTTTCAAGGATGAGAGATTTGCAATATGGCCTCAATCCTTTTGGGATCTATATTAATGCCCTTTTTTGAGATAATGTGCCCAAGAAGTTTCCTTCTTGGAGACCGAAAAGTGTTTTCTTAGGGTTCAAATATATCCCAAACTTTCTGCATTTCTCGAACACTCTTCTTAAATGTGCTAAGTTCTCTTCATCTGTTTTTGAAAACACCGTGACATCATCAAGGTATATAATAATGAAGTAGCCTAGTTCTTCTGAGAATGCTATGTCCATGGCTCTCTGAAAATTTTCTCCACCATTCATTAGACCAAAGGGTATTTTCACATATATGAAAGTAACCCATGGCGTAGTAAAGGTTGTCTTCAACTAATCAGCAGGGTGAACTAAGATCTGATTGTACCCTGAGTAGCCGTCAAGAAAAGAAATTCTTCTAGACCCTACCACCTTTTGTAAAATATGATCTATCTTAGGTAAAGGGTAGTTGTCTTTCAATGAAGCTTTGTTTAAGTCTCTAAAGTCTATACAAAGTCTGATCTCTCCACTTTTCTTCTTAACTGATACCAGATTAGACACCCACTTAGAATATCTAATAGGGACAATAATACCAGCTTCATACATTTTCCTGATTTCCTTCTCAACCAAAGACAACTGAACAGGGTTAATTCTCTACAGTTTCTGTTTGAATGGCAGAAAACTCTTTAAACAACTCTATCTATTTGAGTTTAATGTGAGTTGTTAAAGTCTTAGACAGTTTGATCATTTTCGGTTTAAGTTCACTGCCTATATTGTACTCTTCCACTTCAGTCTCTATAGGTTCCAGTTTTGGCTTCCTGGACACATCGTTAAAATCAAACAACTTTTCTAAAGGTGCCAGACCCTTTGGCAAACTTTCATCTTTAGAGTGCGGGGTTTCTAACTACTCTGTTTCTAACTCTGCGTTCATCTCTGTTTCATTTTCAAGTTTTCTAGATAACAGATTTACCCTAACAAGTTTAGGAGACCTTTCTTCTTCATCAGGAAAATTTTCTTCACTAGGGCAGTCGGTTTCATAATCGGAATCTGAACTTCGTAGTTTGAATTCGTGTCTGAACTGCATGAAGTCTTCTATTTGTTTGTCTCCGTCGAACACCTGCCAATATTTTTCGTTATCAGGAACGACTGGTCTAAATTTTATCTGAGTTGTGTAGTCCTCGGTTTCATATGGTGTTAAGCATGTTCTAGCTGCAAAAGATAAATTGTGGGCCACAATATTCCCTTTTATTGGGACAAAAATCAGTTTGGAATCCTCGAAAGTTTTTAAAAGGTCCATGACATCGTTTCGGTAGGCCCTAAGTCTGGGATGATTTGCGTTATACTCTCCATTGACTTGCCTAATGACTAACTCTGAATCCCCATACACATTGATTCTATTGGCTCCTAACTTTTTCAACAATCGTAAGCCTAAGAGAAGGGATTCATATTCTGCTATGTTATTGGAACACTGGAAGTTTAATCTATAGGAAAGGCTTTCTGTGTGGTCATTATCAGTGTTGCATATCCAGACACCTACACTACCGTTGGTTTTAGTGCAAGACCCATCGAAGTGCATAATCCATAGAGGACTAGTGTCGAGTTTATCATTTGTGTTACTATGCTCCTCAATAAGTGTGCTATCGAAATTTTCTTGGAGGTCAGCACACTGCTGAACTTGTTCTAACTCCTGAGATTTTTTCTTGGGTTGAGGAATACTTTCTTGACTCTCAACGTTTAAAAGAAAATGACATATGATTTGTAGCTCAAGACCTATGTTTTGTTTGCTAGAGTTTACAGGTTTAGAAAACTTTTCTGACACTCCTACGTTATCTTCTTCCTCCTATCTATCTGTCATTAAATCAGACAAGGTCACTTGTTCACTGAAAGTTTCATCATTGAAAAGGATAAATGAATCCAGGCCTGTGTTTACAGAATAAAGGGGAGAGTTATGTGGTCTGTCTTGGCTTGTCACCATGTATTGCATATGAGACTCCCTGTAAAGTCTTCTTGTCTGATTGAAAATAGGGATAGTCGCATAGGTCATGTCCATCTGCATGGTTCCTTGTAACTTAGCTCCCCAAGACGTAGATAATAGCATTCCATAATTTGGGGGAACATCATCCACAACAATATCCATGACTAAACATTTGGCTGGAATTTGAGCTAAGTTAACACAAAGGTCTTTAATTAATCCTAAACATTTTACTCTGCTTGAGTCAAAGGAGTAAAGGTCTTTGTAAGGTTTGGTGATTTCAAGGTCTAGGATTTCCATGACAGCTTTGGGCATTAAATTATGAGAGGCGCCTGAATCATGCATAGCGTTATGTAAAATCTTTTCATGAACATTTAAAGTTACATAAAAGGGAGGAACAGGTCCCTCTTGATATCTACCTTCAATCTTAGGACCAAAAATGAGCTCTAGCTGGTCATCATTAAGATTGACTGTGTCATTATCATCCTCAATATTTAAAGCCTTCAAAATTTGGGTCCTATATACATTCTGGGCAGCTAACTCAGTCAGGGGAACAGAGATTTTGATCTTTGAAATTTCCTGCTCTAGGCTGAAAGGAATTTGGTTCTTCTAAGAACTTGTCTCAGCCTTACTAGCTGCTAGTCTATCAGCAACATCAGCTTGCTGATTTGTTCTATTTACATTTGACAAAATGGTTTTAATAGGGGTACTAGCTGAAGTGTTAGTACTACTAATGTCCGCACTCTGTTTTTCATTGTTTTGAGTGCCTTTCTCTCTACCTTTATCAGAATTCACAGCTACTGTTTTGTCCTTCTATTTGACAACTTTAGGCTTGGTTGGAGTGTTGTTTTATGAAGATTTGTCAGAGGTTTTGGTGTTGGGAGTTTGTTGACTGGTTTTTCTTCTAAGGTCATATTCTCTTTGAGACTCTATGATGACATTTTCCATGTCTTGATAATAACTTTCATCATCATCTCTTTTGTCATCATAAGGTGTTTATAGACCTTGTTTTTTATCATAATGAATATCAAAGTCATCATTATCTACCCCTAGCATGTTGATATCATCTTCCTCTGTTATCTCATCTATTTCCTCAACCTTAGTTACATAGTTTTGATGAAAGGGAGGAATGATATGTTGATCATCTTCCCTAGGTCTGTTTGGAGGTTGGTTCCTTCTAAAATTCTGATTCTGGTTCTGGTTTCTGTTTTGAGGAGACGTTTGGTTTTGATTGGCTTGTGCTCTCTCAAGGATTCTCATTTTCTTCATCATTTCCTCTATCATTCTCTCCATCTTTGAGTTGGAAGTAGAGGGTGTACTTTCTTCTCTAAAGGACACTCTCTTCTCATTTTTCATTCTTTCTCTCTTATCCATCAAGTTGACTTCCACAACAAGAGCACCTTTTTGCATCTTTTCAAGAGTTGCAAGATTTCTCTCTCTCAGCTGACAGGCCATCTCAGGGTCAAACCCTTCAGGAAATTTGTTTAAAGCTGAGCCTTGTGGAGGTTTTAGATCTGGGGAAAGTGCATTATATACACTGTTAAATCTGGTACAATAAGCTTGTACACTTTCCCCCATGTTTCTATGGAGGTTCTCGTAATTAGAAAGGACTTGGAGAGGGTTCTTCTTTACTTCCCATTTTTTTAAGAATGTCTGATGGAAGGCTTGGAGATCATTGATACTATGGGGGGTTAAGCCTTTAAACCATTTTCTTACTTCTCCCTCTAAGCTTTGAGAAAATAATCTAAGCTTGACAGAATCATCATCAATTTCATTTCTGTTGAAGTAGTCATTCATCTTATCCACATGTTGTGATGCAGTTGTAGCATTTTTAGCATCATATAATGGAATTTTGGACTGATATTCCTGTGGAAGATTGACTAATGGTACAGAAAGGACTAAGGGAGCATACCATGCTGCCATGATATGTGGTGGGGGTGGATTCACAAGAGGTGGGTTAACAAAAGGAAAATCGGGCTGAAGTGGAGTGGTTTGGACAGTGAATGGAGGATGAAGGGATGTGGATGGAACAACAGTAGATTGCTGAGCTGATCTTGGATGAGAGACTCCTAAATTGTGAAGGAAATGTAAATCAGGAGGTGTTGTTTCTCTACTACCAGGATGTTCACTTGTTTCAGGGGATGAAAGTGAAGACTCAGAATCTAGCTGAATTATATCATCAAATGACCTGGTTCCAAAGGGATTTACTAAGTCAACTTATGATTGTTGTAGAGCTGAAAGATTTTCAGGAATTGAATTATCTCTCAAGGATGATATGAAAACATTTGATAATTTAATCCTAGGATACTTCCTAAGGATACTTTCTGGGTTATCAACTATCTCAGGTGGATCAAGGTTAGGATAGGCTCTAGTGTGAATCTTTCTAGGAGCCACTATGCTATGTTTTTTTAGACCCAAATAAACAAGAAAAATTTCAACCAGGTATGATAGTCTTTAAAAGGTCAACTAATCTGTTTACACAAATTTTAATCCTACAGTCCTCTAACTAAGTTTGAATGATATTACAATGATAAGGGTTCTTCCTAGTGGAGTCTTAAGGTCTGTTAGGGATTGTGGAGTCGCCAAGTGGAAGTTTTTAGCTCCTAAGGAGGTAAAAGGTTTTACGGTCCACCACCATGTTTATTGTATACCAATCTGAAATATTTTTTGGTTTTTTGAGTTATTTTTCAGTTGTGTGGTTTCTAATAATGTCCTAACTCTGTTTCAAAACTTAGGTATGGTTTTGAGACAAAGTCAATCACTTTTATGGATAAGCTGGCTGATTTTTCAAGGTTTAGACAACTCTTATGAGAATCCTAGGTTTTGCCTAGTTTGTCACTGATATTGAGCATGAGCAAGACCCTTATGGATTACTCCAGTTATGTTGGAATTATTTTTTATGACATTATGGATATCCTTTGTCATAGATGATATGCTACATTTGAACGTTTAGTGAACATAATTGTGTAATTACACCCTAGTGCCCCTGTTTGAGTAGTTATGTCATTCCATTAAATCTTATCACCTTATAGGGTTTCCCTTGGATACATTTAAGCTCAATTTCCTTTCCTCTTAAGGTAAATCTCATGAATATATCTTGAAAATTAAAGGTTAGTCTTCCCAATGATTGCAACCATTGGACCCCTAATACAACAATAACACCACCTATTTGTACTACGATCATAGGACCATCCAATAAATACTCCCCCATATTGAGCTTACTAATATGGCACTTCCCTAAAAAATTGATGGTACCTCTATATGTAATCATTAATTGCAGTTCTAGTGCAAGATATATGAAAGAATTGATAAATTGTGCTAATTTATAATTGATGAAGTTATGGGTACTGCCATAATCGATAAACATTGTTATCTTTTTATTTTTAACATGTTCTTATATCTTCTGAGCCTTTTAGTATTGGTGTCAACTAATTCATGACAAGATATTGTTAGATTAGTCTCCTCTACTCTAGATCTTTTACTATTTATAATTCTTGATCTTCTTCCTATTAGTATTGGTGTCAAGTAATTCATGACAAGATATTGTTTGATTAGTCTCCTCTACTCTAGATCTTTTATTATTTATAATTCTTGATCTTCTTCCTCTTCAAAGTACATATAGAGTAAGACTTCACACCAAATTTATGCCTCTTACTTTGTTTGTTTCCACAATTAAAACATAGTCCTTTTCTTCTCATTTCATCCATTTCCTAAGGTGTCAACCTTATTGGTTGAGTGAGGTTAGGTGTTACACCATTTTTTGGTCATCTAATTCATTATCATTAGATGAACCCAAGTACACCATGTAAGACCAATTTTACTCTAAGTAAAATTGCTTTCACCATATAAAATAACATTTATCTATATTTCCTGGTCATATTTAACCCAAAACAAGGAAAAAATAAATCATTATTTATTTAAGTATTTCCTAAGAATAAGTTATTCAAATCATTATTTAAATAATATTCCTAGTTAAATTTGACTAAATCATTTTTAAAAAATTAAATAAATCATTATTTATTTAATTATATTCCCATCATGTCCCTAAAATAATAAATAAATCATTTATTTATTTATTGTTTATAAATAAAGGAATTGACCGAAGTCAAAAGACCTTTTCCCTCCAACAAATATAATAAAAATATTCCTAAAGGCTGATTCTAGAATTTGATTAATAATATTTTATTCATGCACCGAGTTCTAGAACACCCCAATATTTTGTTATAAATAGAAGGGTTTTCCCCATTCATTAGTCACCTTCATTGCATTAGATCACATTGGATCTACTCTTGGTCACCATTTTCCATTTTTGCCTTGTGAGCTCCCATTGAGGTCTATGTTTTTCTAGGTTTTCTACCACAATAAGAGAGAGGAATTTTAGATCTAAAACGCTGAGGACTTTCAAGAACCCATCCCACTGAGGAGAATCGGAAAACACCTTTCTTGTTTTCCTCTCAGGTGCCCCATTCTTTAATATAATATAAAACATTCTTTTAAACACATTTTTCTTGTCTTGTCTATTGGATGCATGGAGCCATATTGTATTTTATCTACTTAATGTCTTTTATGCTTAGATCTAGATTTGCACAGTATTATTTGGATCATCTAATTTCAGATTTAAAGATGTTTGGCAGCCATAATCAATGTTAGGGCTATTTTTTATGCGTAGCTAAAGTGATCTTTTATGACGAAAGAATCATACTAACATTAGGAAAGGGAGCATGGTGTTCTCTATAGTCTTTGGTGACCAATTTTCTAGTAGCCATGGTTTTTCTTTCAAAGTTCCTCACTAGACTGAAAGAATGCTCTCATTAGGGTAATTTTGAGGTCTAAAATGGGACTCTTAAGGAAATTATAAAATAATAGTGGGCATAATAAAATAATATTAACTTACATCATCAAATTTTAGAGGGGAAAAAGAGAAAACTATTTTTTCACCTCCTATTTTCAACTTATCTCCCTGTGGGTTTACTCAAATTTCGATTCGAAACACACATTGGATGTAGAATTCGATTTCTCATTCAAGGAGTACCCATGTTGCATACTTTCCATGGAACCTACTACGTGAAAAATAATAAATACATGAAAAACATGAATTCAATCACACTTTTTCATGTATTTCTCCTTTTTCTTGTAGTAGGGTCCATCAAAAGTATGCAACATGGGTACTCCTTGGATGAGGAGTTAAATTTTTCGTCCAACGAGTACTCCCGCTCGAAATTTGAGTAAAAACTTAGGGAGATAAATTGAAAATACAAGTTGAAAAAATAGTTTTATTATTTTATTATTTTTTATTATTTTTACTTTTTTACTCAAAAAATGGTGAATCATCCCATATGGTTGACATCATCATCTTGAATGCTATTCGTTCTTATAAAGTTTAATTTGGTTGTACCTTTTTCTAAGGAGCCCCATTTTAGACCTCAAAATTCCCCTAATGAGAGATTTAGGTTCAAATATAAATACCTTATGTTTGATTATTTCCTTTAAAGTTCCCATAAAGAGGTCTAAAAAATTATTTTATGTAATTTCCTTTATCCTAAGACTTAACTTTTGGAATTCTTGAAAGTTCTCTATAATTGGACCTTTTCATTGAAGATTTACTGATTGAATAAATAATATGTTTTCTTAGTACCCCATTATGTGTTATAAATTCCTCTACAAAAATGTACCAAGATATAATAGAATCCCTTTTTCTATCATACAACTATTAATACCATACATGTAGGTATTGTTATGAAAAGATGAATGCAATATTTATCTTTCAAAAGGATTCCACTTGGTATAGATCAAAATATTTATCCATCTAGAATATCCATTTTATTGGATGATTACGATCAAACATCCTCATATCAATATGTGGAATGTGTTATTTCCTTTGTGGTAACTTGAATCCCTAATGATGTGGATCTTGGATTGAAAATCCATTATTATGGTTTTGTGATTCAATATTTGTGCTCTCTAATTGTGATAATATAATCCACATATGTGATTGAGTCTCAACACTATGGTTCTCCATATTTTGATGGTTTCCTTGAATCTACGCGTCCTTTTTAGGGAGAATTTTTAATTGAAGGGCTTGTAATTATTTGATTTATTCCTTGATGGATTTTTGTATATATTCATTGAAATTTTGCATTTATTCCTTATTTTCATTCATATTATTTTCAATTTTGTCCATATCTGTTTTAATATTTTATTGAGAACCTAATAAATCCACCTTTTCAACATACTACCATGCATTTCATTAACTTTCTTCTATAATAAGAAGAACCTAAATTCTAAGTCTTCACTTTCTTCATGAGTCCTAGATGAGCCTTTAGGAGTTTTAATTGGTATAATAGCTTTCTTTGGAGAGATGTTGCAAAAAAATACTAGTAATCCTGTTTATCATAACTTTCAGTCGCAAAGAAAAATGATCTTCTCATCAAAAGTTACGTGACTTTAAATTACGTACCTTTAAAACTTAAATTTGGAGAATATATGAATGATTGAAATTTATCTTGATATATCTTTGAGATTTGATCCCTTTCATATATGAAAATATTGACTTGTAATAGAATGATATGTCTTCTCTAAAATTCCATAGCTCTATCCGAAATTTGATGTGGTCACTGAAAGTTATGATAACTTTCCCAAAAATTTCTAATTTTACGCCTCTTCCTAAGAGAAAACTTGTATACCTTGCCACATGTCAAACTATCCAAATATAATTATACAACTCTTACTTGAGGTACTTCGTTATGTCCCCTAATATATCTTAAAATTACATAGTCTTAAGATATATCTTCATTATGCTAAGCATACTTGTTCAAAACCTATTGCATGACCATTCACAAACCATATAAGACAATGAGTATATCTTCAAAATTATAGGAAAATAAAATATAAAATTTTAACCAAATATTTCAAGATATGTCTCCACAACATACTCAATATTTCACTATCTAAAGCATCAAAAAACAAATTTCTAGTGAAAATGCCGAGCTCACTTGTTTGAAAATGATTTTAGAACCTTTTAAAAACACCAACCTCCACATAGTATATATCAAAAAGTATAGCATCAAAAAATCTAATTTTTTCATCACACGTACCTAGGGATCTCACCTCCATCCCCTCAAAATTTCATAGTCTAAAACATCTCCAAAAAATTATTGAAAAAATGTGAAACTGACTTGTTTGAAATTGATTTTAGGAGCATTTAAGACCTCTAACTTAGAGGATATCTCTTAAATAATAGAAAGCCAAGATCTAAAATATTAACTAGATATTCCCGATGATCACTCATCAATATGCTCCAAATTTTACCATTTTAAGCATCTAAAAAATTTATTATAGTAAAAATAAGAGACAATGCATACAATTATAATAACATAGGGCCATGAAAGATTATATTCTACATAATAATATGATCCATACATATTTACTTCAAGGACGCATACTGTTGGCACCCTATAATTAGAAAGATTGGCAAAAGTCCAACTACAGGGAGAACATTATTTCAACCACTTTGGCATTCTAGGATCTAGTCCTCCTGAATCCAGAGAGGGATATCTCCAAATAAGTGTAAAGATGGATTTGTCTTTGAAGTCTTGGGTAATGATATTAGGCTAGTTATGAATGCCGATGGTTTTGTTTGTTTTTGGATGGTTGAGCATGATTATTATTTGAGGTGGAAAGTTCTAAATGCAAAGAGTTTCAAAGGTGAGAATTTGCGAGCAAAGAGAACAAGCTTTGGCCAGAAAGATAGATAATTGCAGGTTTTAGTCTATTGGGCTATGGAGTCATAATAGGGTTTTAATTGAAACAATCAGGTTCAAGAGTGGTATATGGGGAAAGTCATCTATGTCTCAAGATCTCTTTAAAGTTTGATTTTATGGGATGAAGTGTTACAAAAATAAAGGGATTTAAACAAATGAAGAACAAAGATTAGCCCAAGATCAGGCAAGTACTTATAAACTAGCCTGCCTTCGACATACACTTAAGAAAGACATAAAAGTAATCTAAGATCAAGTAAGTACTTCTAAACTAGCCTGATTTTGATGTACTTTCAATAGAAAAACATTTTTAAAACAAAGGAAAACTTGAAGACAATTATTGGATAAGAAACTAGAGGGTCGGGCTCACCACAAATCCTCTCCTAGTTCTGCTCTACTTGGTAACTTTCAAGACAAACACAAAGATAACAAAGAATGGCCTAAGATCTGGTAAGTGCTTCAACACTAGCCAGCTTTCAACACATTCCAAGGGAAACATTCAGATAGTCTTTGGGGATCAAACTAGGACCAGGGCACACCATATCTTCCTTAGTTCATATCTACTTAAAATATACAAAAACTAACATTTAAGAATAATGATTAGCTAAGGAAATAGGATGAGGGAACGCCAGCATTCCTATGCTTAGAACTGAATTAAATCATTCCTAAATAACACGAATTGGAAGAAAACATGTAGATAAAGATTTTCAGTCAGATAAGGGTACTGATATATAGTAGGTCCTAACTCTATGCATGTTGTTCTTTATAAGAGAAGATGAACACAGTGAAAAGAGAAATAAAATAACAATTCACAATAAGAAATAACATCACCATCGACATAGATCAGGATCCCATAAATCAGCTTGTATTGATGCTCCAAACTAGTTATAGCTTTAATTCCAATGCTCTAGCTTAACAATCATCTACACCTTCCTCAACCTAACTTATCTAATCACAAACAGAGCTCCAAGAGCCAATGAACACTATTTACAAGTAGGAGTTTCAAGATCAAGTATAGTTCAAAATTCAGCAACCAACATGTTTCTCATCTTCTCCAGTAGTATTTATAGAAGAATGAGGAGGTGGGATCTAATAGAATATCTCCTTGGTCAATTAATACAGACTTAATGGCTTCTCGGCCTTTGAGGGGCTCGATGAAGAAGTTTACAGATGTTCTCTGTCTGTATTAATTGTTTTACATTTAAGATTAAGCTCGATGGGAGCTCTTACTGACTCTTGAGGCTCTCTGTTATGTTAAAGTAACTCTGCTGATATTTTGTCATTAAATTTATTTGCAGAATTAACTCTCTGGCTACACTGAGGCAAATATCTGATCTTGATCAATAACTTCAGCCTCTGTTTGAATGCCTTGAGGCACAGGTGGCTTTCTGTTAGCCAGGAGGAATCAATTTGCCTCTGATGTGGCAGTGGAGGCTTTCCTGTCTGATAAAACACTTATTATTTTCTTTTAACTATGTCCTAATTGGGAGGATTAGGCTTTTGATAATCAATCCTAACCGTAATCCCCATAGATATATCTTCAATCTCCTGTTTTGGTGCGTTCTGTATTCGACATTGATACTCTTTGATTGTGATTTTATTCACTGTGTCTGGTTGATGTGCAGGATGTGCAGGGCTCACGAGGCATCAATGCCTTTGAAGCTGATCCCGAGACCTGTTGGGTTATGGGCTCACATACACAATCGACGGGTTTTAATTAAATTCACACGCCATACCTTATTTTATCCCCCGAGCTGCTTTGAGTGCGATCACCATTCGATGAACCAGTCTTAGATCGGACGGTGTACGCCAATATCGCGTTGAGCCCATAGTCAAAATTTAACGCGCGATGAGGGAGCGATGAGGTGGTATTGTCCCGTCGACGTGGCAGCTTTTCACAGGATCGCTTGCGATTCAGTGGTTTCCTTTCCGTACCAAAAGAGGTGCGATCAAAACTGCTTCCGGCCTTTGATCAGTAAAGCCTTCGGCTTTCTCTTTAATATTATGGAAAAAACCTTTTAATCACCCTTTATCAAATAGCATACCCCAGACTTTGAAACTCCTGATAAAACCAAGCTGCATAAACCATTTCGAGTGACAAAAGGTGCCCGCTGACGTCATGGTGTTTGTGACCCGAAATTTTTATGAAATCCACTCTAAAAAATGTATTGGGTCTGTTTTAGGGCCTGCTGACATCAACCCAAGTGTGACCCGAAATTTTTATGAATTCCGCCCTAAAACAATTTCGGGTCCGGATTTCTCGACTATGCGAGCAGCCAAACAAGACCCGCTCCAATCAGTTGCTGCCGCGTAGGTGCTGACGTGTATGCTGACTAGGCATCGGGGACCACCGGTTCTATGGGACTGCTGACTGCTGTCATGTCCGTGGGGACCAGGGCGATTTATATTGGGCCGTCTGATCAGCCTTAGATCAACGACGGAGATGGTTTGAGAAATGGGCCGGCGGAAAACTTTTCAAACCATATGAAAAACCCAAAAAATTTAATATAAACAAAGGTTTTATGTCTCAGGATGATTTTCTATATACGAAGTGGATAGGTACCCAACTGTAGGGCCTTGGTCTATATGGAATGTTAATAGGCCCGAGGCTTATATAAGAGGGCCAAATGACATCGAAGTTTTGTTTAAACACAAACAAATGCGCTCCGTGAGTTTCTCTGACACGATAAGCACTTAGGAACCTAGCACTTGGTTCTAGCGCTAGGGCACATGGAGGGGAAGTGACTGTAAGACTTATCCCAAGGGGGCTTAAGTTTGTGGTAAACAAAACTTATTTTTTATGAATTTTTTCAAGTTTTCAATGGATTTTGGGGGTTTCGGCGAAGTTCAAAAATGAGTTTTAAACATGGAAAATGATTTTCATGAATGGAAGAAGGGGAATCATGAAAAATAGAGGATTCTTATGGAGGAAAAGGGGAGTAAAAAGGGGGTTAGCTTTTCAAGTGAGGAAAGGGAAAAAGGGTGATTTTGCAGTAGTTTCTTCTCATGAAATTAGCAGAATTCCATAGTGTAAAATGGGCATAGTAGGGAAGATTCTGGATAGAGGCATGAGGCCTTCAAGAGTCATCAAGAGATAACACTTTTTGCAATAAAATTTTTTCCTTGAAGGCTCCAAAAAATTATTTAGCCACCTTTTGGTATAACAAATTTCATAGGTGGCTAACACATACATAGCCATAATATGCATAAACATAAAAAATGTAGAAATAAAAGGAAACAAATAGAAACAAAGTCACACACTAGTTGATAACTAGGTTCACCCAGTGTGGGTTACATCTTTGGGCCCTGCTAAATGTGGGGAAGCGTATTTCATTAATATTTAGTGAAATAAAAATGCATACTGTTAGCCACCTATAAATTTTTGTCAAGCAAACAAGTGGCTAAAAATGTTCCGAGTATTCAAGAGAAACATTTCCCTTGAAAATATTTCATCCTTGAAGCCTCCATGTGTCTTTTTCCCTTTGAAAAACTCCTCACTGCTGTTTCCATTGAAAAAAGTCCTGCTGGTTAGTGAAGAAAATGCTCAAAAAGGCCTCCATCTGCTCCACTTTACCACTTTAAAATCCTCATTTTTTACCCTTATTCTCCCAAAAAAATTCCTCCAAAATCCCTTCATTGACCCTCCATTTCATCTTAAAACCATGTTTAAACCTTATAGCTCCCTTTATCTGGTTTAAAAACCCCCTCTTTCCTCTACCGGAACCCCTCATTTGGCCTGAAAAAACACTCTTTTGGCCTAAAAAACCCTCTGTTATACACTATAACAGAGTTTAGCCCCCGAGGGCTTACACTCTGTAGCCCCATTCCTTTGTATAACCGCTGCCCACAACCGAGCGCTAAAAAGGCCAAAAATCCCTTTAAAAAGGTTTAAAACGTGTTCTCCGGTCTATTGGAAAGTTAAGCCCCTTCTGCCTTAGCCCTAGCCCCTTCTCCACATAGAACCCGGCGCCAGAACCAAGCTCTAGCCCTCAGGCGCTAATCCCAATCAGAGCTTTACGTGAATTCCTTTCCTTTGTTTTTTCCAAAATCTCCGATGCGATTGGTCCTCCTCCGCTTGACCGCAGATTCAACCTCCACCGTTGATCTACATAGATCGACGGCCATCGCGCGTGATTCATCTCCGCCCATAACCCCTCTCCATTACCCCTCGATTGACTATGGACCGTTGATCTACCATTTTAATCCGATGACCTTGGTGTAATCGCACAATCGCAAAAGCCCAATCCCGTGCATTTGACCTCTGCTGATTTGCGAGCCCCAATTAGATCTTAACCGTTCACCCATTCAGATCCAATGGTCAAGATTATTTCGCACACCATATAAATTTCTCCCCCTTTGTAATATTTTCGCGTAAGTTTTAAATCTCAGCCATCCAATGTATAGATCCAACGACTGCGATGAAACCTGATGATACGATATGCCTCCGCCTGACAACGAATCACAACCATCCATCTCGCATGATCCCACGGTCCACACTCATCCCGATGAATTCACCTCCACCTTGCGTCTTCCCCCATCATGTTGTCTCCTCCACCATTAGATCTCACCGCCCCACATCCAACGGCCAGGAGGCATATCGTGTTTTTCTGGCGTCCGGACATTAACGGTTTGAAATCGCGCGATATAAGTGGTTTTTTTCTGCCACGTGGCACGCAGTGTATGGAATCGCGTGATTTTTTCCAATTCCATTTACCGCCTCCGACCCCGCGCAAAAAACATCCTAGTTTTCCACCCTACCACCTTTTCCCCTCCACAATGACATTTTATGTTCAATCTCTGCCGTCCATCAAACTGATCGGATGGCCAGGATCTAACCTTTACCCGTCCCTGTTCTCCATTCAACTGACCTCCAAACTAATTCCTTGACGAACCTCCGTCGTTGATCGCCTTTAACCTGGTCTGATCCAACGGCTCTAATACAATCCCATCCCCCATTCACTAGTTTCTTCGTCCACCCTCCAAGTAACTTCATTGACCAATCTTGACCATAGATTTCCTCCACTAACTCTAATCCGATGGTCCAAAATGCGCATCACCCTAGACCTTCATCAGATCAGCTTTTTCACCATTGCACATGGTTTTCACCCGTTTTTCACCTGCATCCACTATTTTCTTCACCACGCCACCATTTCCTCGGCCCTCCAGAGTAATATTCCTCCACTCCCTCCAGATTTCATAAATTTTTTATTGTATTGTGCAGGGTTACAGGTGTTAAACTCACTCTGTTTCACAATCACTATCAATGGAGACATGAGGCACTGGAAAACTGTCTCAGAGCCAAAGAAACAGTCAGAGAAGTGGAAAAAAGTATCTGGGAAGAGGATCAAGGGATTTAAGGCTCCTTATTGAAGATTTAATTCCTATAATCCAATGTTTAAAGCTCAAAGGACACAGGTGAAGACCATGAGGATGATTAAGAGGCTTAATGAAGCCTAAAACACATGAAATAAGCCATATCCTAGTTTGAATATCAACATGACACTTTTTCTCCTGAAGGACACATTCCTACAGCATTATCCATGCCTCCTCGAGCCTTTACCAGTTATGTACACTGATAGAAGTTTCTAAACTGTCAGGACAATAGTTATGAAGTATGGAGAGATCTAATAGACCTTCAGTCACCTTACTGACAGAACATAGTACTTACAGTCAGAAAGTACTACAAAGAACATACCTGAAGAGATTTTTAAGCTAACAAAGTCTTCTAACCAGCCTAAAGGGTACAAAAATTCAATGCAGAGCCATTAAGCAGAGTGGGCACGCATGCTTCCATCCCCTCTATCTTAATGGACCATTTAATTTTACATATACTACTCCTCCTCTCGATTCACCTATAAGTGTTCATCGAAAATTCATTGTAAAAGGTTGTTGCTGGTTGCTGGGACTTCATTCCCTGTTAGAACTTTTATTGGGGGAAGTAGCTGCGTAGTTTGTAATTTAGTAGGCTGGGAGGAGAAGTTTGGAATATAAAGAGCCATTGAGCTCAAAGTATGTGACTAGTTTTGTACATCAATTGAACAAGAAAATTTCATAGGATCCTTGTCTATATTACTGGTGATGTTTTTCTCACTGAAATTGTCTCATTTCATGCTTTTCATACTGTCCATTATTCTCCGATAAGAATCAGTAATATGGCTTAGGATATACTGCTACAAAGTACCCTAATGCTTCTTGCTCTTCTTATCTTTGATGTTTTATGTTGATTGTCTATCTGAGATCAAATTCACATAATTTAACCAGTCAAAGACGTTGGTCTGCACATGCTTACTAATGTATGAATTTAGGGTTTGCTTCTTAGATGTTCTTGTTTGGTTTCAGCTAGAAGAATTGGGATACTGGGGATATAGAGTTAGTCCTGTCTACTAGGGTTCTTTTCCAACAGTTGGCCTTTCTAAGATCCTTCTGAGTTAGTGTCAAAATAATTGGAGGTTAAAAGTCCTTCTTTGATCTTAGGCCTTACTCTTTGTTTCATCTTAAAAAAAATTCTACCATTCTAAAAGTGGTTATGAGGACTGTTGGATTGTTTTCCTTGAGAGTATGCTGAAAGCAGGCCTGGATTTAAATGAAATCTAACCTGATCTTAGGCTGCCCTTAGGCTTCCTTCATTCTTTCACCCACTCTTAATGTTCCATCTCACCATCTATCTAAAAGATCCTTTATTATTGATGACTTGCCCTATGAAAACCCTTGGATGGTTGTTGTGTAAATTAAACCCTTTCATGAGTCCATAACCCAATGGATAGGCATTTATTTGACTTATCTTCCCATGCTAAAACATCCTACTGCTTTATTCCTTTTTATTCCACATAACCTTCTCATTTAATGTTCTCCAACCAATCCAACCAAACAAACAATCAAAAACCCCTGTGCTTCATACCTAGCCTAATACCTCAGTTTGAGCTTCAAAGATATATCATTCTTTGCATTTATAGAGAGATCCCTCTCTGGATACAGGAGGGATAGATCGTAGGATCGCAAAGTGGATTGATGTTTTCTTGTCTTTTGGTCTTGCCAATCTGGACAAAACACAGAAACATAAACGTGTACAATTTACAAATGACACCTTATACCTCCACTTCCGGAGATGGCCCGAAAATTCACACTTATGCTGAAGAAACAAACTGCAAGATTGAATTCTTGGAAAAAAAATCATGAAAAATGACTATAAAGTTGACCTTGTTCTATGTTGGTGACCTCTTTAGCTCTAAAGAATATTTTAGATTCCCTACAGATTACCTCACAAGAATATTCCAATGATATTCTTGGAATATACTAGGGATTATTTCCTCTCTCGGTTTTATGTAGGATTGTTTCTATATGTCATCGGGGTTCTGTATCTTGCTCTTGAAATGTGTTATTTATTGGTTTTTATATAATCTGGTGGGGCATTGGAAACAATGGCCAGGTTGGCCCAATAGTCGTCCGCCAAATTTTAAGTCATAGTGGGCAGGAGGTCATGGGTTTGACCCCCGGACCCCCCCACTGGTTCAAATTTAATTACTAAAATACAAAAACCACCAGTCAATGGTTCTACTATCTAACCATCTTCGCCTGTTATTTAATGTTAAATGGTTGGGTGTTTGTTGTTAACGGGTTAGTGGTTTGCGGTTAGTCTTCCAACGGGTTCAACTCATGCCAACCTGACCGCCAATTATAACATTGATTTTGCGGGTCCACTAGCTTGGTGGCCCACCAACCAAATTTAGCTACTTTTATGATGACTTGACACTTGTCTGCTAAATTGCCTCCAATATTAGCCAAATTTCCAAACTACTTTTCATCAATTTCCCGCTAGTTCCTCTACCAAATATAGATGGGGCCAGGCCCACTGGCCAATCATGGGGTGCCACATGGCCCCCTTGTGATTGGGACATGTGATGGCCCCAGATTGGGTCTTATCTAGCCAATATTAGCCTAACACACATAAGTTTCATATTGGTCAGGAATACTATCCATATTATTTTATTAGGTTTTACATATATTCCATGTGGAACTGTATGGACATGCCAAGTGGGACATGTGGATCTTGCACATGTAATTTTTTTTTTGTTTCCCAAGAAATTCAGCGTGCCATAAATTTCACATACGGTGTTGGAATGAGGTGTCATTCACACCTTTGGATTCATAATGACAAACTCTTTTATTTGATATAGGTTTCATTAAGTTTTTATGACTTCAAAAACTTGGACTTCTAAGATCCTCCTAGATCATTCCTCCTCACTAAACAACATTTGGTCCTCGAAAAGCATGAACACAATCTAAATTTTTTTTCACTCCCTCATATACATAACAAGTGCCCTGTCAAGCCACATTTCCTTCTCCTTCACCTTTTTACTTCAAATCCATAAGTGATGAACCAATACCTGCATTTTATGAAAACCTGTAGTACATTCTTTGCAAAGTACATGTTCTTAATAAAATACCAATCATCACCCAAAAAAACCCATACTTTCCAATAGTTTATAAAAAAATATTTGGTAAAACTTGCATCAAAATAATAATAAAAATCAATACCCCATCTATCAACAAAAGTCCAAAAAAACATCATGTTTCATTGTAATATTCTAAATCTAGAATAGCACATGAATCATGCACTAAAAATGCATTTCCAGCAACATTTGCAATAAAATACTGAAATGGACCCCTGGATCCTACAAATGAATCAATATACAACCTAAATCCAATAATAGGGCTGAAACAAATCAAAATAGGTGGGTTAAACAGATCTCCCACACCTAGGATTGCCAAAATGTGTTAAAACCCCAAACTGCAAAATACCGGAGTTACTGCATAAAAGGTACTGTGCAGTCTAAGAGAGGGTTTACACATAAAAATGATAGCGATAAATATATCTGCAGTTATTTTAGACAATATGCTTAGAAAATGAGATCTAGTCACCTTTATACAAAATACAAGATAACCCGGCAAGGGTTTCTTGTCAAACACTCTGCATACAAGATGGGATATTCATTAATTTACTGAATCACCACTGAAAAATTGAAGTACATGATTTTAGAGGGCTGAAATATGTCTGATCTTTTTTATATCCCTCAAGGGCTTCCTTCCATGAAAGGATGAACCTCTCAATCACAAGGAAACACTGCAACGGAGCCACCAAACCATGCTCTGAACACTGCCTCCATAATAACGTATTTCCTAGATGGAACAACATTGGGAATGTATGGGAAATGTGTGGTATGATACCAAAGATCTGAAATCAGCTCTGGAGCTCTCCAAATGGATCCCTCAAGTGAAGGAAACCTTCCTCCAATGAGAAACTAGCTCAGAAATCGGGATTCCAATCCCTTCCACTGCTGCACCTAGCAACACTGCACAATCTCCGGCAAAAACTGTGCTGATGAAGTTGGCTAAAGCTTGGCCTGAAAACATGATGTCTAATAATGAATACAAAATCTCCCAAGAGAATCCTCAAGGAAAGAGGTGGGATTCCTGCTCAGGAACACCCTGTGCTAAACAACACTGCTACTATGCTAAACAACAAGAGGAAGAAAAAGTCTGAGCAGACATGAAAAATAATATAAGCCATGAAGAATAATGCTTCCATCCTCTTCCTTGTATAAAATATGAGTTTTCTTTCCCTTGGCCCCACTCAATTAGGTCATCTCTATCCAAAGATACATCTCCCTCCAAAACTGCATTATTCCTCCTTGTATTTCTCCTCCACCACAACTGCGATGTTGACTTAGTCAAAGTAGCTTGATTTTATCCCTGTTCACACATGGAGGTGTTTTATTAAGCTATAAAGAGTGTTCCGTTTCACACTTGGAGTGTTTTTATCCTCCTTAGGGGACTTATGGGCTTTTCTACCCATTTATTCATTGGCTAAAGTTGTTGTTAACTCTAATGTTCCATTTAGCTTTGAGGCTAAAATTTTGGAACATTACAGTCCTCCCCTCCAAAATATTTGCTTGTCCTCAAGAAAATGTACAAGGAGAGAAAAATTTCTCCCCTCTCCCTCATGTGGCTTCCCATTAATAGCCTCCATCACTCTATCAAGAGAATCTACAAATAAACTATAATCCAATGTTTCCTCCCAAGTGTGCAAAACCAAATGGTCCACATCAATCAAAGGTGGAAAGTGTGAGTGGAAACTTGCTTGCTATTTCATGGCCTCCACAAAGTATGAGTGATGATCATCATGGTGAATGAGTGCCTCCCTCACCCATGCTATCATCCAAATGAAGTGAGTCACCCTCCAACATGGTAACTCATGAAAAGTCTCCTCCACCTTGTGCTCCTGAAATGTAGGTGTTGAGCCTCAAAATTGTGCTTTCTTTCATTCCACTTTACCTCATTTTCCTTTGTCCATTTCTATCCTAGACCAAATTGATCAATGAATTTAGTTAAAATTACTTTTAGAATGATTTACATGACTGACTTGCTAAGTTTTGTGATTTTTTCCATTGTAAAGCATTTTGACCGGAACTAGGCCCTATAGAATACGGTGATGCATCAATGTGCTCATGGAAGTGATTACTGCAGTACAATGCACGGTTGAGTATGTTCCGGAGTGGCCTCTAAGAAAAACCGCATATGGGCATATTCCATCATGTCTGCGTTGGGTTATCTCACCATGAAGGAAGAAACGAATTCTGGGTATGGTTTTGGAACGTGGGAACATTTAGGAAGACGGAGACCAAGTGGTTGTCTCGGTCAGGATGTCTAGTGTCTTTTTCCCTTTTACGCAGCCACTTCAAGAGTCCTAATGTGATTCCGATAAGGAAAGACAGTGTTCCTGAAATTGTTGCAAGTCTTTTTATTTACATTTGTTATATAAACACTTGGGAAACCGAGAGCTAGGCTAGATTTTATTCCAGATTTTGCTTAGATTCTGTGCTACATTTCTGAAGACGCAGAGTGCTCTGTTCAAGTTATTTCATCTTTAATGAAGCAGACAGTGTTTTTTTGAAAGCGTTGATTTGATTTGGAGTTAGATTCCGTCAGGTGGTAGAGGGCCCCTGCCTCTTGCACGGATTTATTTGCGTAATTTAGATAAGTATTCTAGCTGCCTTTACGTTTCTGAAGTTGAATTTGTAGTTGTTTTTATTAATTACTGTAGTTATACTCATTCTAACTCTTCCAAAAGAAGAAGCTCTTCCAAAAGATTATAATGATGAATGGTAAATGGCTATAGTATTGTAGGGTTTAATTGTAGTCTCTTTTATTCACCATCACAGTTGTACTTATGCTCAGCACTCTTCCACAAGAAGAAACTCTTCCAAGAAATATTTATACTGTCTTAAGCATGATTGTGATCTTGAACGTTTTAGTTGTGTGTTTTCACTAAGTACCATAGTTGTTCTTGCTCTTAAACGCTTGTCAAAAATATCATAATGATGGGTAGGATATGGCTATGATATCTTAGTTTTTCATTGCTTTCAATCTTTACATTTGCATTTGCACTCAATTACACAGTCAGGATTGTTCAAAAAACTCTTCCACAAGAAGGAACTCTTCCAAAATACCAATCATGATGGACAAACAAACTGTATAATTCCATAGAATAATGCATGATAGCTTAGTTAGGATGCTCCGGAGTTTAATTGCACTTAACTCATGTTCAGTTGTTTTGCTTTAAGTTTGATAATGACTTGTAGTTCAGCATTGTTTTAGATTAGTGACATTTTAAGTTCAGTTTTTCATTGCATTTGCACTCCACATTCAGTTGTCTTTCATTGCACATTAGATTACTTCAGTTGTTAAGATTAACAAAACAGCCTTCATTATTTACAAACCTCTTCTTGTTCTAAAATCCATAATTGATTCATCACCATATGAACAGAAGACAATATCATTTTAAGGCCTGAAGTACCTCTGCAATTTCCTTATCATTTCATAAACAGAGCCCTCCCTCAAAAGACTACTTTGAAAAGAAATCAATAACTCTTGAGTAAGGTTTTGTGACATTCAATTAAATTGCATAATAGAGTTAGGAATTAGCTTTAGAGTAGAAGATCTTATGATGGTATAAATGTTTTGTTCCAAATATGCTTCAACAAATCTCTAATCAAGGATAAAATGTTGCATCATTATAAGTTAGTTGTTTAAACTGTTTAGTTAGGAAGATTTGCATACTTAGTTGACCATGTTTCAAGCTCTCTCTCAAATGCCTTTGATGAAAGAATTTGACAAGTTTAGTTTGTGTTTTGAATCATTTTCTTAAAAGTCATTATCAAGCTTTGCTTTTGCTTATTCATAGTTTAGATTTAATTCTGTTTTTAGTATTGCATTTGCATTTACCATTTGACATCAACCAATTAGGTTTCACCCTGTTTTTAATCATTAGCTTCCTTCCATTAGATTTCTAGTCATTTTCCTTGTGAACATAAAACCACCAAAAGATCAAAAACATCAGAAATCATCACAAAAGACCAAAAACATCATAAAATACTACACACAACACATTAAGAAACAAACACCTAGGTATATACAATACACTTCACTTCAGCAGTTTACCAACCCTGGTTGACAATTAAATGAGCTCAATTTAGGAGACTAGATTGAGACCAAACATTTTGGAGCCGTTGTCGGGGAAGTGAAAACTAGGTAACATTTGTTTCTTAGCATCCAAAAACAATTATATGCGTAGGGAGAGAGATTCAAGGGGAAGATTTATAAGCAGCAAAGGCAGAAGTTTGATTTCTAGAACACCACTTGTTTCATCTAGATCCATTGCTAGTACACCTTCAACTCATACCCATATTCCATCTTCTCTTGATCCTAGACTTCTAGAAGATCTAAGGTCAACTATTCCATTAGAGAAACCTTCTACTTCATCCACTGAACCTACCATAGAAGAAGATCTAAAAACTCCTGTTAGGGACACAAACCTTTCCACTTCCACAGGAGAGTCAACCATGGAAGAAGAAGGAGGAGGAGGAGTTTTTAATGGAGAAAACACACTATTTGGAGGTAGAGGTAGAGGTAGAGGTGCAAATGGAGGAAGAGGTAGAATAGGAAGCTCTTTTGGGTTCCCTATACTTGATGAAGAAACCAATACAACCATGAAAAACATTTCACCCTCTGTCCTTCCAAACTTCTATGGACTTAAAACTGAAGATCCTGAAACTTTCTTATTCGAATTTGAAGTGCTTTGTAGAACTTATGACTACTTACAAGATGCTCAAAAATTGAAATTATTTCCTTCAACTTTAAAGGGAGCAGCATTGAAGTGGTTTATGAGTCTAATCAGTAGTTCTATTAGAACATGGGAAGACATGAAACCAGCATTTCTAGAGAGATATTTGGATTATTGTATGCCGGTTAATCATAAGGAAGAAGTGTTCAAGATGTTACAAAAAGAAGATGAAAATTTGGAAGATTTGTTGGAAAGATTTAATTACAACATCAAAAGGGCAAAAATGGAAAACCTAGATCAAGACACTTTAAAAGTTCTTTTGTTGAAAACAATTAGGGATGAATGGTTGGATATCCTTAACATGATGGGAAAAGGGGATATATCCCAACTCACATTACCTGAAATATCTGAGTTATGTATCAACCTTTCAAGAGGGAAATCCAAAACTGTCAAAGGTCCAAGAGATCCTGCTCTTGCAAGGGCAAGTAAGTCTGCTTCTGGGACAGTAAGTAGATCAGAAATAGGACATATGCTTGATGATTTTAAATCTGGAATCTTAGGGAGTCTTAGTGAACAAATAGACACCCTTAAGATACAAAACAAGCAGAAGGCTGAATCTGATGCTTTGGCAATCTTTTGTCCCAAATGTAGAAAGAAACATGCCTTGAGAGAGTGTCCTTTGGATGTAAAAGTTGTAGAAACCTGTGTCATTTGTTCTAAAAAACATGAGACCAAGAATTTTCCTTCTCTTCCTGGTCTCAAAGCTGTCTTTCAGGAGGAAACTCCTACAGATTCCACAGAGTCTCTCAATTTTGTATCTAGAAGACCTTGGCAAGGACCTCAGACACAAGGATTCCATGATCAAATGTATAATCAACCTCCACCTTGGAATTCTTGGCAGCAACCTTGGCCCCAATTTCAAAATCAATCTCAATCTTGGGCACAAGGAACACAAAGTCCTTATGGAAGATACTCTCCATACTATCGGTATCCACCATCCTATCCACCATATCCACATTTTTATCCTCAAAATCCTCAACAAAATTTTCCTCAAAATCTTCAACAAAATCCTCAACAACATCATCAGAACCAACCACATCAAAATCAACCACTTTCATTACCATTCCCTCAAAAATCAAATCAATTGCCGGCTCAACCCATACCAAACCCCAATAATAAGAACCCTCAGAATACATACATGATAGAAGGCCAACAATTTCCAACTTATTTAATCACTCCTTTAGACCTTAGTGATGTTCAACTTAGGTCTGGAAGAATACTTGAAAAGAGGAAACCTTCTGTGATCATACAAGAACAAGATAATTCTGAGGAAGACTCCCTACGGGTGAATAAAAGTCTTGAGGAAGACACGTCCTTTCAAGACCCACACATTGAAAAACTAAAAAAAAAAAGATCCAATAAATCCAACTCTTGTATTAGAGCAACCATCCACATCTACTTCTATACCTCCCTTTCCGGAAATATTACAAATTGATAGAGGTGTAGAAAAACAAATCATGGTGCCTAATTATGATTTCTTAGATGAATTGAGAAATGTTTGCATTAAAATTCCATTATTGCAAGCCATCAAGGAAATCCCAATTTTAGCGAAAACAATAAAGGAGTTGAGTATGAAAACAACAAGAAAAAGAATAAGAGAAACAAAGAAAATTCAACTGGTAGGACAAATAGCAGACATTATGATGGGAAAGATTGCTATTCCAAAGTATCTTGACCCAGGAAATCCAGTTGTCAAAATTCACATCAATGGAATTGAAATTCAAAACACACTCATTGACTTAGGAGCAGCGATAAATATCATGAGTAGACAAATCATGGACAAACTGAAACTTCCTAATCTTCTCTTTACACCCACACTATTACAATTAGCAGATAGATCTGTGATCAGACCAGATGGGGTAATAGAAGACATTCCAGTGTCCCTAGACTCTTGGGAGTACCCTGTGGATTTCATGATCCTAAATCCTAAGAATAATCTGGGAGGCCATCCTGTTATACTAGGAAGACCTTGGTTGGCTACAGCTGATGCTTTTATTAGTTGTAGGTCCGGTGATATGTATATTTCTGATGGTAGTTCAACAAAGAAATTCACTTTATATCCTCCAGCTAGGACAATTACGGATCTAGATGACACTCAATGGATAGAGGATGAAGAATATTTACAACCACTCTTCACAATTTCAGAAATTAGTGAAGATAATCAAATTCTGAATACTCTAGAAAACTTTGAATCCTCTCCAGAACACAAACATGAATCATTTCAAGAGGGATCCAATATTGAATTTTTGTCATCTAGGCAGATGTCTCTTCATTCTATGGACAAATTTGGTAGCTCTACAAGTGAAATTTTTCCAGGAAAAACTTTGAACATAAATAAGAACCTAGAAAAATCTCAACAAGAAGAGTTAGTCAGAGTATTACAGAGACATTCTTCTGCATATGCATGGGAATACACTGACATGAAAGGGATAAGCCCCAAGACTTGTACTCATCACATCTATATAGAGGCAAATTGCAAACCAATCAGACAACCTCAAAGACGGATGAATCCAAATATTAGGGAAATTGTTAAAGAGGAATTGCAAAAATTGTTAAATGTTAATTTCATCTATCCTATTTCAGATAGTCAGTGGGTTTCTCCTTTGGTAATTGTGCCAAAGAAAAATGGAAAATGGAGGGTGTGTGTTGACTACCGAGAACTAAATAAAGCTACTCTTAAAGACCATTTTTCCTTACCTTTCATAGATCAAGTATTAGATACATTAGCTGGCAAAAAGTACTTCTCATTCCTAGATGGGTTTAGTGGTTACAATCAAATCCAAGTAGCACTTGAAGACCAAGACAAAACCACATTCACCTGTCCTTGGGGTACCTATGCTTACCAAGTATTGCCATTTGGATTATGCAATGCACCTGCAACATTCCAAAGGGCAGTATTAGGATTTTTTTCGGATCTAATACATGACTGTGTAGAGGTGTACATGGATGATTTCACAGTTTATGGGGACACATTTGAAGAGGCTTTAGAAAACTTGGAAAAAGTCTTAAAAAGATGTCAAGAAGCGAACCTTTCACTTAGTCATGAAAAATGTTTTATGATGTTTACTGAAGGTATTGTTTTAGGGCACCACATTTCAGGGGATGGGATTAGAGTTGATGAGGCAAAAGTTGAAGTCATTTCTAACCTATCCATTCCAAGTTGTCAAAGAGATGTTAGAAGTTTTCTAGGATTTACAGGGTATTATCGGAGATTTATAGAAAACTTTACCAAGATAGTATCTCCACTCTTCAAATTACTCGCCAAAGATTGTGAATTCAAGTGGACTTCTGATTGCCAATTAGCTTTTGAAACCCTAAAAACCAAAATTTCTGAAGCACCTATATTAAGGGGACCTAACTGGAAGTTACCTTTTCATATCTCGACAGATGCTTCCGATACATCTCTAGGAGCAGTATTGGGGCAGAAAGACTTGATTCCCTATGCCATCTATGATACCAGTAAAAATTTGACTCCTGCAAAGTTAAACTATATTGTAACTGAAAAAGAGTTTTTAGCTGTTGTTCATGCCATAAACAAATTTAGACACTATATAACAGGCTATGAAACTTTTGTTCACACTGATCATTTTGCAATTAGATATTTAATCAACAAATCAATCACTAAAGGTAGAGTTATAAGATGGCTGTTACTCTTACAAGAATTCAACATTACTATTCTAGATAGGCCTGGAAAACAAAACACAGTAGCTGATTTCCTATCTAGACTCCAAAATATCAAAGATGACACTCCGGTTGAAGATCAATTTCCCGATGAATATCTTTTTGCAATCTCTACTCAAACTCCATGGTTTGCTGATATTGCTAATTATTTAGTTTCAGGAAAATTTCCTTCAATTATGAATGCAAGGGATAAAAGAAAAATCATTTGTGATAGTGCAAAATATTCATGGGTTGCTAATGAGTTGTACAAGACAGGTCCGGATTTGATCATTAGAAGGTGTGTTCGTGAAGATGAGATGCCTGAGATTCTCAAGGCATGTCATGATGAACCTTGTGGCAGACACTTTGCAGATAAGAGGACAGCCTATAAGATCCTTAACTTAGGATATTATTGGCCATCCTTGTTTAAAGATGCTAAGGAGTATGTCAAAAGGTGTGACGGTTGCCAAAGGGTAGGGAAACCTTCTCCTTCAGGTGAGATGCCATTACAACCTCAGGTACACATTGAACCTTTTGAAAAATGGGCTTTGGATTTTGTAGGACCTATTAGTCCTCCATCAAGACAAAAGAAATATATATTAGTTTTCACTGATTATGTTACTAAATGGGTAGAAGCTAAACCATTACTTGTTGCTAATGAAGCATCTGTAGTTGCTTTTCTTTTTGAGGATATTTTTACTCGTTTTGGTGTCCCAAGGGAAATTGTTACAGATCAAGGAACTCAATTTACATCAAGGCTATTGGAGAAAATGATGGAGAAGTACAAAATCAGACATAGAAAATCTACTCCTTATCATCCACAAGCAAATGGTCAAGTGGAATCTACTAATAAGGTCATTGAAGGAATCCTAACAAAGACTGTTCATTTACATAGAAGAGATTGGGTAGATAGGCTTCTTGAAGCCTTGTGGGCCTATAGAACTACATGGAGAAACACAACAAGCCATACTCCTTATGAACTTGTTTATGGAAAGCAAGTTTTGTTTCCCATAGAGTTCCAGATTCAAACTTTCAAAATGGCAGTTCAGCTAGGACTTGATTTAACGGAGGCACAAAATCATAGACTGGAGAAAATTAATGAATTGGATGAGATCAGACAAGATGCAGTTCAGAAAACAAGTCTAGTCCAACAACAAAGGGCTAGATGGCATGACAAGTACATCAAAGAGAATAAATTCAAAGAGGGTGACTGGGCTCTCTTGTTTGATTCCAAATTCAAGGATTTTCAAGGTAAATTTCAGACACATTGGCTTGGGCCATATGAAATTGTTGAAATTTTTGATAATGGGGCAGTAAAAATCAGAACTATAGATGAAGAAGAGGTCACTTCTCTTGTGAATGGTCATAGATTGAAGCTGTATCACAAACAACTCTCAAGAGAAGAATTTGTCAAGAAGTTCCAAGAAAGCAGTGATGTGAAGTTAATGAAGAAGAATTCTTCTTCTTCATCAACTTGATTAAATTTTCTGAATTATTTCTTTAAAAAAAAAATAAAGGTATAAACATGAAAACCAATCATTGATTGGCATGTTTATACAAAAAAGATAGGGTGAAAATCAGAGTCTCTCTGACACTCTAACTTTTCCCATTTTGTTTTTACAAGCAGTTGTTACAAAATCATAAGTTCAGATCCATAGTTCTTATGATCCAGCTCATTCTCATTTCACTCCACTCACCTATCCATCCATACTCCATTTCATTCATTCATTCATATTCTACTTCATTCCATGTTTCATTCATTTCATTCCATCCTCCATCCATCTCATTTTCATGTCAAAATTTAAAGTTTGATGTCTTGCTGTAAATAAATAAAACATGTCATGGATTGCAGGGCAGTTTTTATGTTCTTCCACTCCATTTCATAAACTGAATCCATTCCATTTCATCATCCACTTCATACACATCATGTCTCATCATCCATCTCCATTCATACCATATAAAATTTCACCTATATTCCAAAAACACTCCATTCCATGATCAAAATGCTCTACAGGTACATTCTGCATCTTAACAGACATTCTGCAGCTGTTCAGACTTTCCGCAGCTAGCCAGACATTCCGTAGCTACAAATCCTGAAGGCATTAGTCAGCAGACATTAGAATTGCAACAAAATGATCCAGTTTATCCATGAATAAGAATCATTAAGAAGAATTATGAAGACTCTTCCAAAGGAGAACAAAGAAGACAAAGACTACAAAAATCAAATGAAAAGCAGAGGTAACAAGTTTAAATTATAATGGCATTTCATAAAGTTTAGCATAGTTTTAGTTATGAATTGTTCGAAAAGGTTGTTTTAATTATTTTTATTGATCAAGACCAATAAACCCTCCACAGACTTTGGATTAAAATCTCTCATTTCAAATTCCATGCCCGACATCATTTAAGCGGTTAAAATGGCCGAAGTATTTGAATTCTTCACGTCTCTTAACCAAATCATTCAATGATGATTCTCTTTGCCGTTGTAAAATCTCCGCTGTCTTTTCAATCATTAATTCGTTTCCTCCACCTCACTCCATTACCTAATTCCTTGACCACTGCCATCACTCCATTCTGTAGCCGGCATTTCATTCCGTAGACAGAGATATTCTGATCACCGAGAGCAGAGCAAAAGGATATCAGTTTGAATATCAAAAAATTATCACTGTAAACGCAGAGGTATAGCATTGAGCATTATCATTGTAAACGCAGAGCAGAGAAAAAGGGTAAACTCAGAGGTATAGCAGCGTGAGAATTTGAAGCCATTTGATTCCGTGGGCAGACAAAGTATCACTGTGGGCAGAGATTGAGCATTATCACTATAAACACAGAGGTATAGAAGAGAAGAATTTGAAGTCATTTTTCATCGGGAGACAGAGGTATAGCATTGAAGAATTTGAAGCCATTTGTTACCAAGAGACAGAGATATAGCAGTATGGGAATTTGAAGCTATTTTCCACCGAGATACAGAGGTATAGTAGTGTGGAAAGTTTGAAGCTGTTGTCACTGTCAAACAAAGGCATATCAGTCCAAAGTTCCATTGTCAACAGAGGCATATCATCCCGAAGTTTTGAAGCTGTTTTCATTGTCAACCAGAGGTATATTAGCTCGAAGTTTGAAGCTGTTGTCACTGTCAACCAGAGGTATGTCATTCCGAAGTTTGAAGCCATTATCATTAAGAACTTGAAGCCATTTCAATTCGAAGGTGAAAGTTATTGTTTCTGTGGGTAGAAGAGTGTTAATCTGAACATTGAAGAAGCAATTATGGGTTTCATTGTAAGAACTGAACCAGTGGGTTCAAAATATTTAGAAGGCTACCCTCAATGCAAAGAAATGTTGCAACAGATAGGATGGCTTCAATTTTTGGGGAAATTTAATGGCTTCCACAAAGAAGTCACTAAAACATTTGCAAGATCATTTCAAGGAACTGAAGTTGAAGTGGGAGATGTCAAATTTACTGTCACTGAAGTTTTCATTGCAGAAGCTATAGGGTTGCTCATAAATGGAGAGAGATGGTTCAAAAACAGAGAATTCCACAATGAATCCTAGAAGTAAATTCTAAAATCACCATGTATGGATGTCACTGTATTTAAGAAAGGAATTCCAAGTTCTGCATTGAAAAATAAATGGAGAAACATACTACTTCTTCTGCAAAAATTTATTACATGTGAAGGTAGATATGGTACATTTTATGTCTACCACATTAGACTGATAATGCATTTTCTGGGGGAAGACTTAAACCTACCCTATTTCTTGCTTCAAAGCTTGAAAAATATGGCTTCCTGTGTTTAAAGAAGGGTTCAATTTTTAGAGACAACTTTATATCATCATGGTTTGGTTAAAATTTTGATTGAACATCATTTAACCAAAACAAATGATACATGGGACAATTTCTTGATAAGAAATCATTTTGAAGAGCCAAAAGAACCCTCACCGGAACCACAGCCTACAAGGAGAAGTAGAAAATGGAGAGCTTCAAAAGTTGAAACTGATAAAACAATCCAAGAAAGTAGTGAGGAAATCATTTAAGAGAAATTGACTCAAATCAAGAGATAGCTTAAGGAAGAAAAGGTAATCAGGAAATCTGCCATGGAGAAAGGAGAGGGATCTTCTCAGCTTAGAAGAAGCCATAGACTAAAGGGGAAACTGAAGAAAACACTAATCAAACAAACAGGGGTGATTAATATAGAAGATGAGGAAACATCCACTGAAGAAGATGTTGAAGAGGATTTTAATGAAGGAACCCCTGAAATTGACCCTGCTCAACAAGAAATTTATGACTATGTGGAAACATTGGAAAGGAGAGCTTCAGAAAGCAAGGAGAGAACCCCTAGTCCTCCACTGTCTGAAATAGATGTATTAATAAGGGATAGGTATGAGTTGGAAATACTTAATAGACACATCAAAAATGAGAATGAAATTCTCAAAGATCAAGTCAAGCTCAAAACTGATATGAACTCAACCTTATCCCTACATATAGTCAAAGTGGAAAAGACCAATGAAAAGTTGAAGCAAAAGAACAAGAAGCTAATCAGGGCACTTACCAATCTAAGGTTCAAACTTGTTATCAGAAAACCCAGAAGATCTTTAGCTTCCAGACAAAGGAGAAGGAGAGGATTAGATGTTCTTGCAGAAGCCTCTGAGTTCATAGGATAATTTGCATGAGGACATGCAAAGAGACAGCAGTGGGGGTATGTTGAGCCTCAAAATTGTGCTTTCTTTCATTCCACTTTACCTCATTTTCCTTTTTCCATTGCTATCCTAGACCCAATTGATCAATGAATTTAGTTAAAATTACTTTTAGAATGATTTATATGACTGACTTGCTAAGTTTTGTGATTTTTTCCATTGTAAAGCATTTTGATCGGAACTAGCTGCAGAATGCAGACATTCCGTAGCTAACCGGCGATTCTGCAGTTGTCTTCACGTTTGAGTATGTTCCAGGTGGCCTCTCAAGAAAAACCGCATATGGGCATATTCCACGTCATGTCTACATGGTTCGTTGCTCACCATGAAGGAAGAAACGAATTCTGGGTATGGTTTTGGAACGTGGGAACACATTTAGGAAGACAGACTTCTATTAGGACTGTCTCAGTCCAGATGTCTTTTTCCTTTTCACGCAGCCACTTCAAGAGTCCTAATGTGATTCCGATAAGGAAAGACAGTGTTCCTGAAATTGTTGCAAGTCTTGTTATTTACATTTGTTATATAAACACTTGGGAAACCGAGAGCTAGGCTAGATTTTGTTCTAGATTTTGCTTAGATCCTATGCTACATTTCTGAAGACGCAGAGTGCTCTGTTCAAGTTATTTCACTTTTAATGAAGCAGACAGTGTTGTTTTGAAAGCGTTGATTTGATTTGGAGTTAGATTCCGTCAGGTGGTAGAGGGCCCCTGCCTCTTGCACGGATTTATTTGCGTAATTTAGATAAGTATTCTAGCTACCTTTATGTTTCTGAAGTTGAATTTGTAGTTGTTTTTATTAATTACTGTAGTTATACTCATTCTAACTCTTCCAAAAGAAGAAGCTCTTCCAAAAGATTATAATGATGAATGGGAAATGGCTATAGTATTGTAGGGTTTAATTGTAGTCTCTTTTATTCACCATCACAGTTATACTTATGCTCAACACTCTTCCACAAGAAGAAACTCTTCCAAGAAATCTTTATACTGTCTTAAGCATGATTGTGATCTTGAACGTTTTAGTTGTGTGTTTTCACTAAGTACCATAGTAGTTCTTGCTCTTAAACGCTTGTCAAAAATATCATAATGATGGGTAGGAGATGGCTATGATATCTTAGTTTTTCATTGCTTTCAGTCTTTATGTTTGAATTTGCACTCAGTTACACAGTCGGGATTGTTCTAAAAACTCTTCCAAAAGAAGGAACTCTTCCAAAATACCAATCATGATGGACAAACAGACTGTATAATTCCATAGAATAATGCATGATAGCTTAGTTAGGATGCTCCGGAGTTTAATTGCACTTAACTCATGTTCAGTTATTTTGCTTTAAGTTTGATAATGACTTGTAGTTTAGCATTGTTTTAGATTAGTGACATTTTAAGTTCAGTTTTTCATTGCATTTGCACTCCACATTCAGTTGTCTTTCATTTCACATTAGATTACTTCAGTTGTTAATATTAACAAAATAGCCTTCATTATTTACAAACCTCTTCTTGTTCTAAAATCCATAATTGATTCATCACCATATGAACAGAAGACAACATCATTTTAAGGCCTGAAGTACCTCTGCAATTTCCTTATCATTTCATAAACAGAGCCCTCCCTCAAAAGACTACTTTGAAAAGAAATCAATAACTCTTGAGTAAGGTTTTGTGACATTCAATTAAGTTGCAGAATAGAGTTAGGAATTAGCTTTAGAGTAGAAGATATTATGATGGTATAAATGTTTTGTTCCAAACATACTTCAACAAATCTCTAATCAAGGACAAAATGTTGCATCATTATAAGTTAGTTGTTTAAACTGTTTAGTTAGGAAGATTTGCATTCTTAGTTGACCATGTTTCAAGCTCTCTCTCAAAAGCCTTTGATGAAAGAATTTGACAAGTTTAGTTTGTGTTTTGAATCATTTGCTTAAAAGTCATTATCAAGCTTTGCTTTTGCTTATTCATAGTTTAGATTTAATTCTGTTTTTAGTATTGCATTTTCATTTACCATTTGACATCAACCAATTAGGTTTCACCCTGTTTTTAATCATTAGCTTCCTTCCATTAGCTTTCTAGTCATTTTCCTTGTGAACATAAAACCACCAAAAGATCAAAAACATCAGAAATCATCACAAAAGACCAAAAACATCATAAAATACTACACACAAACACCTAGGTACATACAGTACACTTCACTTCAGTAGTTTACCAACCCTGGTTGACAATTAAATGAGCTCAATTTAGGAGACTAGATTGAGACCAAACAGTAGGTGGGCTAAATAAATGAACATGACAGGAAAGAGGGCCTATCCCACACTATCCTCCTCTCCATTGATGATAAATGTAGAGGGTATGCTGATATCGGGATGCAACATGATTTCCCTCCAATGGTAAGAAGAAGATTGAGTCTCTAAGGACCCTCCCTCCAAAGTCATGAGTCATGTCAACCCAAATTATTCTATACAACATGAATGGAACATCATCACAACATGGCATCCAAATCAGAAAATGGCTGAAGGCTATGTGTAGTTTTGGATGATACATATGGCCTCTCTAGTGGATGCAGAGCAGTCCTTTCAACTGTTGATTCAAAGCATCAAGTGGCAAGTTGTTCTTCAAATAATTTGCTGCTATGCATGTTATCTCATCTACTATAAAGTAGTAAGCTACAATATATACCAGCTGTGTACAATAAAAGCAATACAACACTTACCCAAATTCAAGTAGATATGGGTTATCAATATTACAAGATTTGGCCCTAAAGTGACCATGAAACCCATAAATAATCTTGCTCTCTTGTGGAGCAATGCAATGTTCACATATGGTGAGAAAATACAAATACTCAATAGAGTAATCAACAAGCACATAAATGTATTTCTTACCATGCTTCATGTGTGAGCTGAGGGTGAGGTCCATGAGTGAGTCCTCCCATGAAAATCCCCTCATAGAAATCTACAAGAGGAGAGGGTGTATACTCCTTTTGGAACACTCCATCAATAGAAACATGCTGTCAAGTGACAGCGCTGTGGGCCTTAGTAAAAAGGCTCTTGTCACTCCATGACTTCTCCCTTTGACATTCCACATGCCAAAGCCATCCACCATCATGCTACTAAGTGAGAAGATCTCCTTCCGACATGGAAGTTTCTCATGATCCTCTAATGTTGAAGGGTAGCCTCCTTGCACCATGAATGTGCCTTCCTTCTCTTTACAAATCTCATGAAAAGTATGGGGAGAATTTTTCCCATACTCTCCCAAGTGCAACCATAGTAACAAAAACTTTTGTTGTTGCCTCATCTCTCCCTCATACAAGCCATAGAGTAAGATGATATGGTCAACTTGTATGATGTTCCAACAAATAGTTCAGCCATGAAGTGCCTCCTCAAGTTCTCCAAGTGGTTCCTCCAACAAGAGGAGAAAAAATGTGATGTGGCAATCATGCTTTTCCCATGGTTCCTCCTGAAAGGTACAACATATAAAGTGGGGAGAATCATGCTCCCAATGGGCATCTTTCCTCTCAAGCCCACTCTCCAAACAAAGATCCCCATGAACATAAACATGTCAGCAATATATGGAAGCAAGGTACAATAAAAAAAAGTTGCAAATTAACAACTGGAGAGTGAATCATAGTTCCACTTAAGGAACTAGCATAGTGCATCCTTTGTCTGCATCAAAATAAGAAATAACAAGTGCTTTACCAGCCACTTGTTTGCTGCCACAGTCATCTCACAAGATGAAAACATGAAGTTACAAGATGGTGCCAATGGTTCACACCAAGAAACATGTGGCTTCCCCCACAAACCATAAAAAAGATAGCCAAAGTCAATGCCACAAGTAGCTGCAAGTACATCATCATACAATATGCAAGAAGAAGAAAATCCCCTTGATACATCATGCTACTCAAATAAGGAAAAGAAGTACAATACAAAATGTGAAATGATACCTCCTCCATCATGTACTTGAGGTCTTGAGCTGAAATGGCTCCACTGGAAATTCCCCCGTACTCCCAATGAGTAGGAAGGTGGTTGTGACCTCCTCTCTATCACCATCTGGGCTCTGCATCTCTCCATATGTTGATATATGTCTAGCTGGATGGCCTCCCGAGTGAACTCCTCCATCAAATGGAAATATGCATCAAAGTGCATAGAAGAGAAGCCCCCGTGTGCTGCATGTAGTAGCTTCTCCTTGAGACTAGAAGATCTAGTCAAGAATATCCTTCCATATGAATAGATGACCACATCATCCACCATGTATCTATCATCTCCATCCGGGTCATCGAGAATCATGCATGCACCAAGATCCTTGGAGTACTCTACCAAGAGCTGAGATCTCCAATAAGGATCAATCCTCCTAGGAGACAGTGTTGGTGATCTGGCATGTGAAGCTCTCCTCATGTTGCTGCCTACTACTTTGACATCCCCCATGCCAAAGTCTTCCTCCAAACTCTTCACCTCTCCAGAATCCAAGAGTGGTGAATCCAAAGAAAATATTTCTTCCACCAACTCCAGATCAGGTGGCCTCCCAGGTGGAATGCCTCCATGTAGTGAGACATCAATGTCAAGAGTAGACTGCTCATGTGGCTGGGCAACCTTGCCCCTGCCCTTACACCGCAAATCAGTCTGCCTCTTCCTTGCATTGGCTCTATGAAATAGAGAAGGGTGTGTGCCTCTCATAAAGTGATGCTACTCTTCCTCCCTACCTCCTCCTTCCAGCTGTAATGATGCACAATCATGCTGCTCACTGATTGTGCTTGGACCTCCATGTATGAGATCCTAGGGAATTTCTTGTAAGAATACAAGAACCCCTCCTATTGTAGCATGTGCTCCTCCTCCCTCTGCATGAGGTACTGGATGTAATCTAGATTTGACAGTGATTTTTCCCTCATCATCCTCAATGTGTATGGGCAACATCTCAATAGTTGGATCTCACAGGCTGAGCCAGAGATCATGCTTTGATACCACTCTAGTATTCTAAATCTGGAACAGCTCATGAATCATGCACTAAAAATGAATTTCTAGCACAATTTTCAATAAAATACTAAAATGTATCCTTGGATGCCATAAATTAATCAATATGCAACCTAAATCCAAGAATAGGTCTGAAACAAATCAAACTAGGTGGGTTAAACAGATCTCCCACACCTAGGATTGCCAAAATGTGTTAAAACCCCAAACTGCAAAATATCGGAGTTGTTGTATAAAAGGGACTGCGTAGTCTAAGAGAGGGTTTACACATAAAAATGATAGAGACAAATATATCTACAATTATATTAGACAATATCCTCAGAAAATGAGATCTAGTCACTTTTATACGAAATACAAGATAACCCGGCAAGGGTTTCTTGTCAAACTCTCTGCATACAAGATGGGATATTCAGTAATTTACTGAATAACCAATACAACAATAAAATACATGAGTGTATAGGGCTGAATGATGTCTGATTTGATGTAGATGCCTCAAGGGCTTCCTCCCATGAGCCACCAAACCATGCACTGAACACTGCCTCCAGAATAATGCATTCCCTGGCTCGAAAAATGCTAGGAATGTATGAGAAATGTGTGGTCTGATACCAAAGATCTGAAATAATATTTGGAGCTCTCCAAAAATATCCCTCAAGTGAAGGAAACCTTCCTCCAACGAGAAAGTAGCTCAGAAATTGGGATTCCAATCCCTTCCACTGCTGCACCTAGCAACACTACACAATATCTGACAAAAACTGTGCTGATGAAGTTGGATGAAGCTTGGCCTTAAAACCTGATGTCGAATAATGAATAAAAAATCTCCCAAGAGTCTCCTCAAGGAAAGAGGTGGGATTCACGCTCGGGAACACCCTGTGCTAAACAACACTGCTACTCTGCTAAACAGCAAGAGGAATAAAAAGTCTGAGAAGACATGAAAAACAATCTAAGACATGAAGAATAATGCTGACATACTCTTCCTTATATAAAATATGACTTTTCTTGCCCTTGGCACAACTCAATTATGTCATCTCTATGCAAATATACATCTCCCTGCAAAACTACGTTATTCCTCCTTGGATTCCTCCTCCTCCAGAACTGCATTGTTGACTTAGTCAAAGCAGCTTGATTTTATCCCTGTTCACACATCGAGGTGTTTTATTAAGCTAGAAAGAGTGTCCCCTTTCACACTTGGAGTGTTTTTATCCTCCTTAGGAGACTTATGGGCTTTTCTACCCATTTATTCACTGGCTAAAGTTGCTGCTAACTCTAATGTTCCATTTAGCTTTGAGGCTAAAATTTTGGAACATTACATGCATTTATAAGTGATGGAAAAAACCTCATCACTTTTACAATTGCGTCGAAATATGTGGTTTACACAATGCAACCATGACAAGTTATTAGATCTAATAAAACCATCTCTCACTCAACAAAGTTAATGGGTCATCATCCTGGTGTCGAAAAACTTCATTGAACGGTTCCTCCACAGATGATTTCTGGTCATGGAGTACTTGACATGTGGTTATAAAATGGCTATCCTTGTTGTAATGAATGCAATGATTCTTCCTCCAATGTAATATTCCTAATTATTCCTAAGCTAATTGGAATATTCATTTTTGTTTTCTTTCTTTGTTTAAAGAATAAAAGTGTAAAGGAGGTCCATAAAACTCCTAATAAAGAGTAAATCAATGCCAAATGTGAAAAAGGTTAAATCTTGGCTATGTAAGCAAGCACCCTTAGGTGTGAAAGGGGCTGGATATTTTGACTGGGTCAACCTTGACCAGATCTATAGTGCTATCTTGGAGGAGTGGCCATCAATGAGGCATAACGTAGTTTTACATGGAGATGGCTTGTGTGAAAGAAGTGAACTTATTGGAAGTGATTTAGGGTTTGCAAGCTCTCAACTTATATAAGGAAGAGGATGGAAGAATGAGAAGGTTGTTGATGATATTTTATTTTCTGAATATATTTTATTTTTAGACATATATCATTCTCTTGCTATTTAGCTCAGAATAGTGTTGTTTAGCACTGGGTGTTCCTGATTGGGAATCCCACCTCTTTCCTTGAGAGGCCTCTTGGAAGAGTTTGCATTGTATTGCCCACTATATCGCTGAAAGCCAAGCTTCTTCTTCCAACTACAACACAGATCCTGTTGAGGGTTTGGTTGTATTTGAAATATGCAGCAAGTGGAGGCTAGATCCACTCAGATCTAGATCATTTCAGTGCTCCTTTTCAATGGGGAAGGGTTATATCCCATTTGAAAGAGAGTATTGGATCATTGGAGCATCATTTTCAGATCTTGGCATGTGGCCAACTATGTTCTAAACCCTACAACACAGTTTTACTTCCAGATCTGCGTTATTCCTGTAGGTGTTGTTGCAAGGTGTTTTGGCACACCATTTGGAGAGCTAGGGTTCAAGTGTAGGGGATATTCCCTTCACTTTGGAGATCCATTGGAGGAGATATATTTCATGTTCATATCAGATCTGATCTGCATACTTCTGAATATTTCTAAATCACTGAATATTTCTGCAGATCTGCAGAATTAGATCTTAAATCTACTGCTTGTACATGGTGTTTTTCTCAAAACCCCAAGGGGTATTGATAGAAGAACCTCTATAATGTATGGATCTGTTGTATATCTGACTTTTCATGCACTTATATTCTCTAGATATGAAATGTAATCAACAACTTTTGCAGCCTAATAAAATAACGTTGTCAAGCTCTTTTCAGTCCATACATATGGTTGCAACACCTCTTCTTGAGGATTTTCTTCTATTGGTGAATTGTATTTCCAATTATGCATGTTATGGTCCTCATTGTATATCTATTTTTCTGCTATAAATACATATAAATGGTCTCCTTATTAGCCTCTTGATTTTTCTTTGATGATCTACATTATTTTCCTGCATATCTGTCTTGTATTGCTGCATTCCCTATTCGGAAATATTACAGTGGTATCAGAGCATCATCTTGGCACAAGCTGTGCTTTCTAAGAAGCCAATATTTATTTTGAAGAAGAAGGGCCTCTTACTGACAGAGAGAAGAGGTATCTAAATAAAATACATAAGAATTTTGATTACACAAATGACAAAGAAAACAAGGGTAAAACCCCTTTATCTGGAGAAATGAAAGGGGAGGAGTTCTCAAAAACTCTTTTCCAAACTATTCATGAGCTTATAAGAGAAATCAAGGGAATGAGGATGCAAAGACATGAATATCCCTTAAGAAGATTTTCACATGAAGGAAGCCCTAGTTCTTCATATTATGTGTATGAGCATTCAGCCACATAATAATATTTACAACGTTGTAGCATGCCTACATTCTTGGAAAAAGAAGAAACAGAAGGAGAAACACCAAAGGAGGAGACTCTTGGTGACTATCTCCAAGAATATGGTTCTCATTCTAGAAGATTCAAGGAGCATTTAAGCTTCCAAGGGTTTTGTCAACTTAAATAAGAGAGAAGACCCAACAACTACAATATAAGAAGAAGGTGCATGTGTGGAGCGATAAAAAGGTGTCTTTGTAACTCCTAATTACCTCACATTAATTGTCAACCCAGGGACGACTTTTTGTTTCAAGAGTGTACTCAGTCTGAGGCGGCTATTTACTCAAGAGTAATGTTTGTGAAGTTGTAGTATAGAAATACAAATGCAGAAATAATAAATGCTTGAAAAGAAATCTGCTCGAAAAGAAATCTAATTACAAATGACAGAAATGTAAAGACTACACTACAGCAACCTTGCTAGACATCGATTAGGGATGCAATAGTAATAACTCTTTCCCCTAGAAATTGATGTGAGATGACCAAATCTGGGGACCTGGAATGATTAGCTCTGCCCTCTACAGTTTAGAGATCTCAAAGCAAGTGAAAACAACTCAAAGGAAATGAAATCTAAAATGCAAACTGGAAAGGAACAACAATCTAAAAGCAATGAACAGGAATTGAATAGCAGCATAAAATAAACAGTGAATTCAATTCATAACCAAGCAAACTAGATTTCTACTCTTTAATCCTGTCGACAGCCACGCAACAATCAACTATCGTAATTCATAAACAAAAGGAATAACAATTGGAATTAGATACAGAAAAATAACATTTTATAACAATTGAATTATGAATCATGCTTCTTGTAAAGAATGGAATAACAATGACTCTGTATTTGATCCAATTAGCAATAACTCAATAAATAAACGAACTTCACACAACAGAAATAAACCAATAGAAATACAAACAGCAGATCGCTCCACCAGGGCCGGGCCCTCAACCACCGGTGAAGCGTTGCTGTGCTTTACTCCAGCGCTTGAGAAATGGAACAACAGTGAACTCTTTTATTAATCAGGCATTAATAATGTTTACAAACAGCTCACACTCTCTTAACAAGAGCCGATGCACAATTCTGCAAATTACAATAAGAAAAGTCTCTCCATCCCCCCATACACGATACATGCTTCTCCTTTTATAATCAGAAGGTGGAGAAATTAAATAGCAAATAGGATCTCTAATAATAATATTGAATTTCTTCCAACCAATTGATCAACAATAAAATAGATTTACATCCCTCTTTCAACAACAGCAAGTCGAATTTGGCTTTGTAGCTGAGATTTGGAGGACGGCCGCAACCACAGATCTGAGAAAATCATGCTTAAAGAACCCTGCGTTTCTCTCAGTACAAGCCGAATTTGGGCAAACCGTTCTTTAATAAAGTTAATTGGGTCCGTTCTGAACAAAACCCATGTTCCGGATTTTCTAGATTCGTCTTCATTTGCTCAGAATATCAACCGCAAAACTGTCACTCCTTATTCCAGCGCATTTCTGAGTTGGCACTTTTAATGATCAAATCTTCAATCTAGAAATTATCTTGGAGGCTAAAAATGGTGAATAATGTTATAACCAACTTATTAAAACCATCATTGATAAAATAATTCATAATCATCAATTTATTAGAAATAAAAGAAGATAAATAATATTCATCCATAAGAGCATAAATCATTTATAAAATGGATTTAAATAATAAATTATAATAAATGACGTGATGAAGAATGGTAGAAATGGGTGGAATAAGCGTTCACAAGTGATAATAATAATGGCATATTAACGGCCCAACATACCCCCCCACTCAATATGTTGCATGTCCTCATGCAACGAAAACCTGAATATATTGCATGTCCTCATGCAACCCAAAGACAAAAACCCATGTGTTAACCAAGCAATAAAAAATATGTTCATCTCAGCTCATGAAATGGATAGAACAAATGAATTCTTTCTTAATTAATGAATATTCACTTTTAGTAATCTTGATGAAGGCATAACAATTTTTATATTGACATTCAACTATATGTATGAAGTTGCAGCAAAATATGATATAGATAACAGCAAACTTCATTAACCATTTTCTCAAAACTACAAACCAGATTTTGTTGAAATTTGGCAAGTAAATTTATAATATATGAATGTCTTTATGATCCAAAAATCAGACTGTTTTGATGCATGTATCATGAGATATAAACAAAATGACTGTAGCTGAGAGTGCATGATTTCCGAAATTTTATGAACCAATATTTCTTGAAATTGTCTGGGTTTGTATTAATGATACGTCTGTGTTTTCCAAAAATCACAAGAATTGAGTTCATAGTTTTAAAAATATTATGGAAATCAATTTCTGCATTGTGTAAAAATGAAATTGTATGCCTTAAATGAGAAAGAAAATTGAAAACATCCATCATGCGTAGCAATTCCCCCCCCTCTCTGAAAAATTAGCATGCCCTCATGCGATGCTAGAAAAAAATTGAGGTGGTTGCTACCATCTGTTGAATTCTATGCTTGGTGTAAAACAACATGGAATAATGGAGGTGTTGAGAATGAATAAGAATAACAATGGATGATAAAGAATATGGATGACATGGTCATAAGAAAGAAATGAAGGAAAGGAACACTCCCCCATACTCGAAAATGATATGCCGCTGAAAAATAGGGAGTGGTATAGATGTGGACTGAAGGATGATAAATGATGCTCAAAATGGATTTTTATGAAATTCTCCTAAATTCGTAATAAATCAGAAAATTATGCGATTTTACCTCAAGTTTTACTTCCAAAAATGTGGAATGACATATATGGACTGGCAGTTGTTGAAGCTGATGTAGGCAGAGTTGGTGCTGAAAGTGATGCAAAAGGTGGAATCCAGGTAAGCACATCATGTCTGAAGAATTGTTCACGTGCGCGAGCCTCTTCTGTTAAGTGCAATGGTGTGGTCATGCTATGAATAGAATTCTGCCCATACTTGTTGTTTTCCTGCAAACAAAGCACTATTTGGCATACGATGTTCTTGAATCCATAGTGTAAGCAATAGATAAGATGCATGCAAAAAGTTCAATCAGAAAAACTTATGTATACATGCAATACTAATATTTTGGCAAATCAACAAGTGATGGCAGAGTGCAGTAATCATATCGCATGCAATCCCATAATGCATACATTCCCCCTTCCAATTGGAAAAGGAATTCCATGACCATAAAGCCTATGAAAGGTGTTATGCTGACGGCAAGGCACGGGAATGAACAATATATCAGTAAATGAAGCAGAGTACACATATCAATGATAGGACAACGAGGGTTATGATTATAATGAGAGCAGAGTGTGTAAAGATAGTTATGAATAAGAGATAGGACGCTTTGGATTGATGATAAGTTACGAAAAAGAGAAAAATGACAGCAATATGCCAAAAAGATGCTTTACTGATAGTATGCTAGCTGAAAATGATGCGATTGATCATAAAACAATTTCTCATGCATAAAGGTTCAAAACAGGGAAAAAGTTAAGGAAATAACTTCTCTGATAAAAAGAAAAAAATAAGAAAAGGGTATTATAATAATAATTGACGATAAGATATAACTTCAATACCATAAGCGGAGCTGCTGCTGCCAGCAGGCGTCCATAGCCTCGGCAGGGTTGCTTTTTAACCCATATGAGCCAGAATCCTCAATTTATAACTAGAGAGTTACATTGTTGTTCTACAGAAGAGATCAATGTGCTGGCGTGGTAACCAGATAACCACACTGCCATTCACTGGGTTGTAGCAAAAGTGATCAGGCCGGCTCGTGATGAGACCTCTTGTTCCAAGGATAATTGGGCTATCCAATGGATCATAACCCTGGTGTGGTGGCCATAATGGGAATGTCACTTTGTTACAGCCTTATGAACATGGTAGGCTGGCTTGTAATGAAACCCCCTATCCTCCATCTGCGAACAAAATTTTGTTATTATTACACATTTTATGATAAAAAGAGGGAGGCTCAGTACTCCTTAAGAGCAGGGATGGTGGAAGAAGTTGAACATGTCAATAGAAAAATATACCCATAATCTCATTTATTACAGACAGAGAAGATTATAATCCAGAAGGGTGGAACCAACATGGTATTAAGATGATCAATCAATATCATGTTCAACAGAAAACAATGCGGTAAAGTAGTATATAAATAATTGTGTCTCTTTTTAAAATAATCTATCATCAAGGAGTTGTCCTGTTAAAGATCATAACGTGAATGATATTAGCTCGCTTCAATAGAATCCATAATTCTTGTCCTCATAAAAATAGTGTACTTCATGCCATAAAAGAGAATCAGTAAAATGTGGTTGAGATGAACTAGGAATAATCCCACAAGAGGAAGGAAGGGTTTCTCCCAAAGTGTTGCTTCTTTGAAAGAACAGCAAAAACACTCAAAAAAGGTGCTGTTCCTTGTAGGGAACAACAAAGGAAGTGCACACCAAAAAGAAAAAATACACACAAAAAAGTGTGAAAATGCAAATGTCGTTCCTTTGGAAAAAGGAACAGCAAAAACTAAAAGTGTCGTTCCTTTAGAAAATGAACAGCAAAAACGCAAGTGTCGTTCCTTTGGAAAAGGAACAGCAAAATGGACAGTCATACAACGCAAACATGAAAAAAAAACAAATTAGCTGTTCACGATATTGATGCTGAGGATGAGTTACACTTTGAATGAAGCAATACCTGAAACACAAAATATAAGAGAAATTAGAAGAAAAAAACAACAAAAATAGTATGTAAATAAATAAATTAAGTTACAACAGCTATGATGTTATGTCAAAAAAATGATCTCTTTGAAAAATGTTTTGGCAGTAGTGATAAGACATGAATCTTCAAATTGAAATCAATTCTTCATTTCTTCTATTACGAATCCGTTGGGTAATGAGTTAGATGAAATTCCTTTGTTTCATAAAATTTCTTTCAAAAATCACTCGTCCATAAATTGACCTTCTTTATTTTCCCAAGACCTGCAAAAAATGAGTGTCTACCTGCAAGAAAACATTAAATCATGGAGAAAGAGAGGTGCGCGGGCTCCCCTAATCCAAGAATTACGTAAAAAACTAACAATTAGTTACTTTGTAAAACAAATCCACGGAGAAAATAACAAAGTAAAATTTATTTGTTACCTGCGGGAGAGCAGTGGCCAATCATGCTAACATGCAGTGTTTTAGTCACAACTTCTTCTTTTTTCATCCAAATTGAGTGATTCCAAAGCCAAATGAGAGCTAATTCAAAGGTTAATCTCCAATAGCAACAGGGTTTAAAAATTCAATGATATGATATGTCAATTTTACTTAGAACAACCTGCATAACAGAGTCATTTTCGCTTACCCCACTTAGAACAACAGTGAATGTTTTAAGCATAGATTCTTCGTTTGATGTCGGATTCGAATGATTCAAATTGGAAATGAAATTAGATTCATTTATTTATTTCCAATAGAAACAGGTTTTGAAGAAAAGAATAATTGATAGGTGAAATACTGTAAGGAACATCCGGAAAAACAGAGTTTTAAGGGTGCTGATTTACGATAGACAGTCAGTATTTTGATCATAACTTCCCCATACGATATCGAAAATGAGTGATTCCAATTGCATTGGAAACTAGATTCATAGGGGCATCTACCATAGAAACAGGTTTTAAAAATTCATTCATTTAGGCCTCCAAAAACTGACTGTCCCAACTCTGTTCTTGAGCTGCCCGCTAGACATCCGGTCAATGTTTTGGTTCTAACTTTTTCGTTTCAAATCCAAATTGACTGATTCAAATTGGGTTAGAAAGTAGACATCAAGGGCTATTTAGGATAGAAATAGGTTTTAAAAATATGGTCATTTAGGCCTCCAAAAACTGACTGTCCCAACTCTGTTCCTGAGCTGCCCGCTAGACATCCGGTCAATGTTTTGGTTCTAACTTTTTCGTTTGAAATCCAAATTGACTGATTCAAATTGGGTTAGAAAGTAGACATCAAGGGCTATCTAGGGTAGAAACAGGTTTTAAAAATATTCATTTTTGGTCCCTCAAAACATGACTGTCCCGACTGTTTTTCCAGAAAGTTCATCAAGCCCGCAAGCCAAAAAAATGATATTGAAACATTTTTTCAAATTGGTGATAAAAGTAAATATGAGTGTTTGTAGAACTATTATTTCCATTATAAGTCATCTACATACACAAATGAATTAAAAAATTATCACCAATGTTGATTTGCATAGCATGTTGCAACAAAAAAACACTAGTTTTACATGGAAAAACAAAATGCATTTATTTATTCCCTTATTTATTTTATTTTCTACACTAACCTATTTTGATTTGAAAAATGAATATGACTACGTATATGAGTACTTCCAGTGGAGCCATTTTCGAAATAAGGCTTCATGTATACACATACCCAAATTTGAAAAATACATGTTGATAAAAATTAGGGTATGAGAAGCCAACTTCCCTTGAAAAGATGGAGTCAAAAATTGTTGAAATGTGGAGCAATGTTGCAAACAAGTGATGGAGTGAAACCAATCTTCAATATATCCTTTATTTTCTTGATTTCCCATCATATCATGAGGTTCTTGAGCTTTTAAAATGGTTTGTTGATGCAAACTAGAAGTAAGCTCATTTTCTTCCATAACTTCTACAATTTTTGAATTTGAAACATTATGAATCTCATTGTAAGTTTTCTCTAATGGCGCATGTGAGATAGAATGGGTGGGAAGGGTGGGTAAATTTGGCAGTTCAACACTGTAAGTATGTTGTACTGGTTTATTGCGGTGAGGGTGTGGAATTAGTTGAGCAGGAAATTCAAAAGTAAAAATGTTGGACAGTTTCTTACCATAACAGAAGATGTCCTTCATGTGTTCCTTGAAAGCTCCTTCTTCCAATGTTCCTGTCAATTAGTTAGTGAAATGGGTGGTGCTTACATCACCACTTGAATGAAATCATGTGATTCATTTTTCAAAATTTCTATTTTTTCCCTAGTCATTCACACAAAAATTCAAACATCTATTTCTACCCAACAAAGCAACAACAAATCTGTTAGGAAAGCGGGCAGTGGAGTAGGGCTTTTACATGCTCCGCACGTAGGTTCTTACCTTCCGTTTTTAAGATCCAACTCTTCCCTAGCAGGCACTCATCAGATTCACACTACTCTTTAGAAATGGCTACACTCTCCCCGACAACGGCGCCAAAATGTGGAACGATAAAAATGTGTCTTTTTAACTCCTAATTACCTTCACATTAATTATCAACCCAGGGACGACTTTTTGTTTCAAGAGTGTACTCAGTCTGAGGCGGCTATTTACTCAAGAGTAATGTTTGTGAAGATGTAGTATAGAAATACAAATGCAGAAATAATAAATTCTTGAAAAGAAATCTGCTTGAAAAGAAATCTAATTACAAATGACAGAAATGTAAAGACTACAATACAGCAACCTTGCTAGACATCGATTAGGGATGCAGTAGTAATAACTCTTTCCCCTAGAAATCGATGTGAGATGACCAAATCTGGGGACCTGGAATGATTAGCTCTGCCCTCTACGGTTTAGAGATCTCAAAGCAAGTGAAATCAACTCAAAGGAAATGAAATCTAAAACGCAAACTGGAAAGGAACATCAATCTGAAAGCAATGAACAGGAATTGAATAACACTGTAAAATAAACAGTGAATTCAATTCATAACCAAAGAAAACTAGATTTCTACTCTTTAATCCTGTCGACAGCCACGCAACAATCAACTATCGTAATTCATAAACAAAAGGAATAACAACTGGAATTAGATACAGAAAAACAACATTTTATAACAATTGAATCATGAATCATGCTTCTTGTAAAGAATGGAATAACAATGACTCTGGATTTGATCCAATTAGCAATAACTCAATAAATAAACGAACTTCACACAACAGAAATAAACCAATAGAAATTCAAACAGCAGATCGCTCCACCAGGGCCGGGCCCTCAACCACCGGTGAAGCGTTGCTGTGCTTTACTCCAGCGCTTGAGAAATGGAACAACAGTGAACTTCTTTATTAATCAGACATTAATAATGTTTACAAACAGCTCACACTCTCTTAACAAGAGCCGATGCACAATTCTGCAAATTACAATAAGAAAAGTCTCTCCATCCTCATACACAATACATGCTTCTCCTTTTATAATCAGAAGGTGGAGAAATTAAATAGCAAATAGGATCTCTAATAATAATATTGAATTTCTTCCAACCAATTGATCAACAATAAAATAGATTTACATCCATCTTTCAACAACAGCAAGTCGAATTTGGCTTTGTAGCTGAGATTTGGAGGACGGCCGCAACAACAGAACTGAGAAAATCGTGCTTAAAGAACTCTGCGAATCTCTCAACACAGGCCGAATTTGGGCAAACCGTTCTTTAATAAAGTTAATTGGGTCCGTTCTGGACAAAACCCATGTTCCAGATTTTCCAGATTCGTCTTCATTTGCCCAGAATCTCAACCGCAAAACTGTCACTCCTTATTCCAGCGCATTTCTGAGTTGGCACTTTTAATGATCAAATCTTCAATCTGGAAATTATCTTGGAGGCTCAAAATGGTGAATAATGTTATAACCAACTTATTAAAACTATCATTGATAAAATAATTCATAATCATCAATTTATTAGAAATAAAGGAAGATAAATAATATTCATCCATAAGAGCATAAATCATTTATAAAATGGATTTAAATAATAAATTATAATAAATGACGTGATGAAGAATGGTAGAAATGGGTGGAATAAGCATTCACAAGTGATAATAATAATGGAATATTAACGGCCCAACAGCATGCAACACACTTTGGGTAGATTATTTCTACCAACTTTTGATGGGTCACCCAAGAGCATAGCCAAGGCTTGGGTAAGGAAGCTAGACACATATTTCTAGCTGAATCAAGTTTCAGAATAAGAAGCCATTAGAGTAGTAGTGCTGCATCTTGAAGGTAAGGCTTATGCCTGGTGGTTATTTGAATCTTCTTCATTGAAAAATAAAAATATATCTACTTATGCAAAGTTCACTAGGAGGTTAGTGAAAATATTTGATTTTAAACAATCTGAAACTTCCTTGGGAGAGAAAATGAAGCACAAGAAATCTAAACCTTTGCATGATTTGGAAGGATCTATGAAGCCAATTCCATTTCAAAACATTTTTGAGGGGGTTGAAGATCTATAGCATGCTTTGCGAAGGGTAAAGGCCCCACTTCAGCAAGAACTTTCTTCTCAGAAGGAAGACATGAGGATTACTTTTTCAAAAGGAGGTCAAGTCAAAGGATCTCTTAATGATAAGGTATTTTCCATTGCTAAATAGAAGGAGGAAGAAAATATGGGAATATCCTCCAGCGCTATAACAGTGGGAGGAGATCTATTTCCATTTGGAGATGGAGATGAAGAAATTGCTTCCACTAGAAGGGCTCTTGTATCTTTGCAAGAAGCTACAAGGGATCCTACATATGAAGAGCATGAGCAACATGTGTCTATAATAATAGACAATGAGATAGAACAAAGGAGGGATCAAAATGTTGACATGGCAGGAGATGATCCACTATTACATGGAGGAGAGGATGGAGCAATTGCTCCAATCAGAATCACTCTTGCATACTTAAGAGTGATACCTCATTATCATGAAATTTCCACACAAAAAACAAAGATGAATTTGCACAGGGGAAGCAGGGATATGATGATCCCATATATTATGCACATGAGGATGATCCATGAGACATCATTATCTTGTGGTAAACCACCTGGGAGACCACCTGATTCAGATTTGGTGAAATATGTCTCACACCTTGATGCTCCATTCATAGATCCAAGAAGGGAGGGAGCATTAGAACGTTGAGAGTGTTGGGGAAGCTCAAGGTGGAGGGAAATATTTTTCCCTTATCACCATTTTCCACTCTCTCATCTCATACTGCACTAAGAGAAGATGCTGCAAGAATGGAGGGAGACACCATCATGGGGCAAGGAGGGCAGTCCTTGGCTATGAAGACTCGGAAGATAATCTCACTTGGAGAGAAATCTTCCATACATGATAGAAGATGGTGGCCTCACATGCATATTTTGGCAAGACCAAGGATATTTTTCATAGATGATAGCCTTCCATGGGAGACTAACTTCCAAAAAATTCCATCTTTATTTAAGCATATACATATGCAAGAAGGGAAGCAAGGATGGAATAGAAACCTTCCATCATATACACTTGGCATGGGATATGTCAAGGAGGAGAAGAAGGGAAGGAATAAATTTCCAACATGTACCTTTTGCATGGGGAATGTCAATAGGTAGAGAAACCACGTGAAAAATATTTCAGTTGCTAGATTATCTACGATGTCAGTGTTGGGGAGTTTAGATCCATATTGTAAATCCCAACTATTGGTGGATTATTCCAAGGATCTTCACACTTGCATGATACTTGATGACCAGCTGCATGAAGAGGGATATTTAGTCCAAGAGGGAGTCATCTATCATCCTGGTAGGATCTTCTTGTCTAGAGCCTCCAAGATCAAGGAGAAGTTGCTACAAAGAGCCTATAAAGAGTTCTTTTTCAGCCACATGTATTCCATGATGATCTACAACATCATCATGAGGAACTTTCGTTGGGATGGCTTTGAAGGAGAACTACATAAAAATTTTCAAGAATGATGAACCATGTAGAGTTGGGGCAGCAACATGACTCTATGAAAGAGTTATTTCAGCCATCTCTTCCTTCTTTTGAGAGAGGATATAGATCTATGCACCACTCCATTTATATGAGGAATATTGTTGGTGGAGAACACGCTCATGTAAATCATGTTTTATTTTCTGATTGTATGTATTATTTCACCATGTTTATGCAGGCCATGACTCCAAGGAGGAGTATTGTATCTTATGAACTTCATGGCTAACCTTGGGCCACAAAAATTTCTGAACTTGGCCACTGCCTTGGTGGACAAAGGGAGATATTGTTTCATGATGGGTGCATTCCTAAGGCACCAAATATATCTCACACTTTCAGCCATAGTGATATGACATGGGCAACAAGTAAGTGGTGGGAAAACCACTTACCACATCTTGATTTGATGCAGGTAGGAGATGCACTACACTGGTTCCACATGTGGGACTATGACCCACCTCCATATGCACAAATTTCTATTTTTATATATATTGTTTTGATCCCCTACATTGATGATGTGCTTGTACTTTTTATGGGGATTTATGGAGGAAGGAGGGAAGGTATTTATGTGCCCTATGGGATGGAAACTCTCCATGTACCTTATGCTACATGTTTCAGGGATAACATTAGGCAAACCATGTTTATTTCATTTGAAATTTTCTCTCCTTATGGGATGGACTATTTTCATCTCATGAGAACTTTGGAGGAAAAATTCATGGAGGGATGGATTGGTGAACACTTAGCTTATGGAGGAAGCTTATCACATTATGGTGTCACCTATGGAGGAGGAGAAGAGTTGAAACACTTACCTTATCAGTTGCTTGAGGACAAGCAACATTTTAGAGGGGAGGACTGTAATATTCCTAATTAGTCCTAAGCTAATTGGAATATTTATTTTTGTTTTATTTCTTTGTTTAAATAAATAAAGTGTAAATGAGGTCAACAAAACTCCTAATAAAGAATAAATCAATGCCAAATGTGAAAAAGGTTAAATGTTGGCTATGTAAGCAAGCACTCGTAGGTGTGAAAGGGGATTTATATTTTGATTGGGTCAACCTTGACCAGATCTACAACGTTGTCTTGGAGGAGTGGCCATCAATGAGGCATAGCGTATTTTTAGATGGAGATGGCTTGTGTGAAAGAAGTGAACTCATTGGAAGTGGTTTAGGGTTTGAAAGCTCTCAACTTATATAAGGAAGAGGATGGCAACATGAGAAGGTTTTTGATTATATTGTATTTTCTGAATATATTGTTTGTTTAGACATATATCATTCTCTTGTTGTTTGGTTGAGAATAGTGATGTTTAGCACTTGGTGTTCCTGATCAGGAATCCCACCTCTTTCCTTGAGAGGCCCATAGGGAGAGTTTGCATTGTATTGCCCACTATCTAGCTGAAGGCCAAGCTTCTTCTTCCAACTACAACACAGATCATGTTGAGGGTTTGTTTGTCTTTGAAAGTTGCAACAAGTGGAGGCTAGATCTACTTAGATCTAGACCATTTCAGTGTTCCTTTTTAGTGGGGAAGGCTTCTATCCCATTGGCAACAGACTATTGGATCATTGGAGCATCATTTTCAGATCTTGGCATGTGGCCAACTATGTTCTAAACCCTACAGCGTATTTTTACTTCCAGATCCATGTTATTCTTGTAGGTGTTGTTGCAGGGTGTTTTGGCACACCATTTGGAGAGCTTGGGTTCAAGTGTTGGGGATCTGCCCTTAAATTTGGAGATCCATTGGAGGATATCTATTTCATGTTCATATCAGATCTGATCTACATACTTCTGAATATTTCTGAATCACTGAATATTTCTGCAGATCTGAAGATTTAGATCTTAGATCTACTACTTGTACATGGTGTTTTTCTCAAAACGTCAAGGGGTATAGGTATAAGAGCCTCTATAGTGTATGGATCTGTTGTAGATCTAAATTTTCATGCACTTATATGCTCTAGATCTGAAATGTAATCAACAACTGTTGCAGCCTAATAAAATAACGTTGTCAAGCTCTTTTCAGTCCATACATATGGTTGCAACACCTCTTTTTGAGGATTTTCTTCTATTGGTAACTTGTATTTCTAGTTATGCATATTATGGGCCTCATTGTATATCTATTTTACTGTTGTAAATACATCTAAAGGGTCTCGTTATTGGCCTCCTACTTTGTCCTTGATGATCTGCATTATTTTCCTGCATATCTGTCTTGTATTGCTGCATTCCCTATTTGGGAATATTACATCCAAACATTTTGGACCATCTTAGAATGCTTGTTTCTAGTGCATCCTTGATAAAGATAACTTCATGTGGAATCCTCACTATCAATAGAATGTGTCATCTGTCATTGGTTGGTCACTGGCTATCTTGGAGCATTCTCTAACCTCCTTTGATAGGATTGACAATTCCATAGCCATTATTGTCGACACCCTTTCCTTGATACCACATTTTCTTCATCAATATTGATCCAATTCCTTTAGTATGTTTCTCGAAAGCAACAAAATCAACATCATAAAGGGAACATGAAATTTAAGAATCACTTTTTACCACATGCTTTTCATGCTGCAACTTTTCTAAGGCCTCTGCCTTAGCTTCTAACTGATGTTGTAGACTCTATTTCTCCTCCTCTAATTCTTGTAGGAGTATTTTTAGTTTATCATTCTCTGATTGAGTACTTTTGGTGATCTCTTTAAGTTCCTGGAGCCATCTAGTATTTGGTGCCTTTTTCATATTCGGCACAACATATTCAGAACTATTTGTCTCATCTCCTGAATCAGAATCCAATTCAAGAGGTCCATCTTCTGCAATCCTAGGAGATGCAATATTGATTTCATCTCCTAAGTCCAATCCGAGGTCAATTGGTCCAACACCTTAACATCCAAGAATTATGACCTTCTCATCATCCACTGATTCAGATTATTGGTCCTGTTGCAAGGTTGAAACCGTATTCTCCTTCTCATTCCTACTATTCCTCTTTGGCCGCAATTGCAGATGCAGTTTCTAGAAATGTTCCTCATATTTCCCACAATGAGTAAAAGAGGGATTTTCTTCTTTTCTCCTAGTTTTTGTTTTCCTCTTTGGTAGATCATCTTGATCATGCTTCCACGTAATTTCAAGATGTACAACCTTCATAAATAACACAAATAACTATGCAAAGAGCCAATGTATTTCATCAACATCGGAGGAGAGTTTTATGGAACATTCAATCCTAATGATTTTTTCCTAAACTCCTTTGTAAAATTCTGAACATTTTTACCTTTTATTTGTTTCAAATGTTTCCATTCCATCATTGATTTATGTTAGGTCCCTATATTACTAGTATATTCCATTATTGTTGTTATTGTACCCTTGTAACCCCCATTTTGTTATTATTGTGCCCTTAAATTATTATTGTTAGGTCGGCTAGGATTACATTGTGGCCCACTAGGATTACATTATGGCCACATGGACTCCTATATATAGAAAGGAGGTTTGGTAAATTGTAGCATCCAAGAATTGTTCATTTATGTAATGTATTGGAGGTTTCCCCCTCAAAGTGGCTTATTTCTAAGGCGTTGATATATCTTTTCTTCTATTTTTGGAGATGGTTACACAACATTTGGTATCAGAGCTTTGGATTCTAGGGTTTCGCTGCTCCAAATAGGTCATCGTGGAATTTTCGCTATAAATTTTTTTCTACGAAGCTTCAGAAGCTAAAAGTTTTAGGGTGTGAAGCCTAAATCCTGAGGAACATCATCAAAAAATTTCAGAGCTTGGTTCGCAATATTTTCGGAGATATGATCTGTGGAAGTTAGGTCTTTTTTCAGGATCCTAAACAGGTCATTGTGGAATCTGCGCTATAAAGTTTTTTATACTAAGGTTCAGGATCTGAAATTTTTAGGGTGCGAAGCCGAAATCCCGAGGAAATGTGTAAAAAAAATTTAGATCTTGGTTTGCAATATTTTCGTAGATATGATCTGTGGAAGGTAGTGCTTTTTCAGGCTCCATAATTTCATCTCAAAGAGGTGATCGTGGGAAAATCTTGATAACTCTCTCTCTGAGCATCAGATTGGAATGCCGTAGAAAGTGGTCATAAGCACATGGATTTTAGTTTATTGGCTATCAATTTCAGAGTTGAAGGATGAAAATGGGACACGTGGAAAGTCTTACAAGTTCACTCTACTGAACCAATCCATAATTAGGTCATTGTGGGAGATTGGACACAAATTTGTCTTGGAGAATCCAAATCAGGTCAGACCTGTGGCATTCGAAATATAATTTAGAGGGCTACGTTGGTACCTAAATTCAAATATTTAAGTGTTGCAATCACAAAGATAATCCAATTTCAATATCAAGCTCCTCAAAAGCAAGAAAAAAGTGTGTATTTTTTTTCTGAATTGCATAAGTCTTATTTGAAGAATCAATTTGAATTGATTCCAAGGGCATATTGTAGAATAGATATTAGTATTGGGTTCGAAAATATGCCCTATAAAAATAATTCAACACCCATTAAGCCTTCAGAAGGCTCTACTATGACTCATGAAGATGAAGAATTGCAACATGATCTATCAAAATTACACTAGCAAGTGCAACAAATTTCAGTCTCGCAAAGAGCAACAAAAAATGAAATGTAAGTTTTGAAGAAAGGCATGGAAGCAAAAATGGATGGTTTGAATAATGGCATGGAAGCTAAGATGGATGGCATGGAAGATGGCATGGAAGCTAAAATGGATGACATGAAAGAAAACATGGAAAACAACATGGAAAACATGAAGAATGATCTAAAAGCAGACATTGAAGGTTTGACAAAGTTGATACAAGAAATGTTTCCTAATGGTGAAAAGATAGTAGAAGAACCTCATGATGAGAACAAAATAAATGTTAATTATGATTTCATAAACTCTAATGTTGGCGAGAAGAACCACCATATTCCAAAGATGGATATGAGGAAGTTTGATGGAAAGGATCCTGTAACATGGATACTACAGATGGAGCAATATTTTGATCTCCATAACGTGCAAAACACACAAAAGGTACGCATTGCAACTTTACATTTAGAACAAAATACATTCGTATGGTATCGATGGCTTTGTTCCCGTAAAAAAATTGTCACTTGGTCAATTTTTACGGAGGAAATGATAGCACATTATGAGGATACAAAGAGCAACACCTTGTTTACCCAATTGATAAATCTCAAACAAAAGGGTTTAGTGGGGCAGCACATTGAGGACTTCCAAAAATTGAATATAAGGGTAACTGATCTTACAGAGGAACACAGGATTGATCTCTTCCTAGGCACTTTAAAGGATAACATCCAACAAGAAGTTCGCGTTTTGGAACCTGATTCATTGGAGAAGGCATTCAGGTTGGCAAGAAAAGTTGAATGTAAAATTATGGCGACAAGGAAGCCTACCACTCAATTATATAAAGAAGGAAGTGTTGCTATGCCTAGATTTCCACAACCTACAAGGTTGACACCACAAAAATTGGAAGAAAAAAGAGAAAAAGGGCTTTGCTACAGTTGTGATAGCAAATACACTAAAGGTCATAAGTGTGCCGAGAAGAAATTATTTTACATAGATTGTGAAGAGGAAGACAAAAATGATCAAGAAGAGGATATACATCAGGAACCAACCCTAGAAGAAGAAGAAATGAATCCGACCATATCATGTAATGCATTGGCAGGAATTACCACTCCTTAAACTCTCAAGATAGAAGGACATATCAAGAAGAAAAAGGTAATAGTGTTGATTGATTTAGGTAGCACCCATAATTTTATTCATTGTAAGGTAGCCAAGGAATTGAATTGTTTCCTATACCCAGCACGAGAATGTCAAGTGATGGTTGCAAATGGAGGAACTATAAATTGCTCTGGAAAATGCCATAATATCAAGCTAACCATGGGGGAATATGTATTGACTATTCCAATGCTTTCCATTCCTATGGGAGGTGTTGATGTTGTACTAGGGGTACAATGGTTACAATCTTTGGGGATGGTAGCTTTTAATTTTCAAGAACTTTTCTTGAAATTTTTTTCAGAAGGAAAGGAAGTCAAATTACGGGGTATTGAAGGGAAGCCAGGAAGGATAATAAGCTCTAATGTCATGAAAAATCTTCTAAAGAAATAAAAACGAGGCGTAATTGCACAATTATGCTCACTAGAAGTTCCAACATCAAAATCATCTATTTCTGCAGATCTCCAACAAGTCTTGGACAATCATTCCAAGGTGTTTGAAACTCCCAAAGGACTCCCACCTATTCGTGATCATGATCATGCTATTCATTTGCTTCCAGGAAGTGTTCCTCCAAACATCAGGCCTTATAGATATCCTTACATCCAAAAGAGCGAAATTAAATGTATGATTGCAGAAATGTTAAAGGCGGGTATAATTCAACCTAGTCAAAGTTATTCCTCTGCTCCTGTAGTATTGGCACACAAGAAGGATGGATCATGGCGAATGTTTCCGGATTATAGGGAGCTCAATAAGCCAACCATTAAAGATAAATTTCCCATTCCTGTGATTTATGAATTATTGGATGAATTACATGGAGCAATTTATTTTACCAAGTTGGATCTTCATTCAGGATATCATCAAATTAGAATGAAGACTGAAGATATTCCAAACACAACATTTTGAACTCATGAGGGTCATTATGAATTTTTGGTCATGCCTTTTGGCCTTACCAATGCACCTTCTACATTTCAAGGGTTGATGAATTCCATTTTCAAACCCTTCCTTAGAAAATTTGTGTTGGTATTTTTTGATGATATACTAATCTACAGCAGGTCTTGGAAGGATCATGTTGAACATGTTGACAGGGTGCTCAAACTATTGCAGGAGAAACAATTATATGCAAAAACATACAAATGTTTCTTTGGAGTACAAGAGGTGGAATATCTGGGTCATATTATATCTCACGAGGGTGTGAAAGTAGACCCTAACAAAATTAAAGCCATTAAGGAATGGAAAATCCCCAAGACAATAAAGCAGTTGCGAGGATTTCTCGGGTTAACAGGCTATTATCGCAAGTTTGTTAAGAATTATGGGAGAATAGCAGCACCTCTAACAACATTATTGAAGAAAGATGCATTTTCATGGACTCCTGAAGTAACTAAGGCCTTTGAACATCTTAAAGAGGCAATGTGCCTAGCACCGGTCTTAGCTATGCTAGACTTCACAAAAACCTTTATTGTGGAATGTGATGCCTTAGGAAATGGAATTGGTGTTGTTTTAATGCAGGAAGGAAGACCCATTGCTTTTGAAAGTCGTCCAATCAAAGGAAAGTATTAACAGAAACCTATTTATGAAAAGGAAATTTTAGCAATACTGCATGCACTAAAGAAATGGAGAACTTACCTAATGGGAAGACACTTCAAGGTAAAAACTGGTCATGATAGTCTCAAACACTTTTTGGAACAAATACTATCTTCAGAAGAGTAGCAAAAATGGGTCACAAAGATGTTGGGTTATGACTTTGAAATAATCTACAAAAAGGGAAGCTAAATGTTGTTGCAGGTGCACTCTCAAGAAAGAATGAAGAGGTGGAAGCATTGCTTTGTGCCATTCTATTGTCCAACCAGATTGGATAACCGAAGCAACGGATGAATGGAATAAGGACAAAGAAGTGTGGACACTCTTTGAAAAGTTGCAGCAAGATCGTACTACATATGATACATTTAGTTGGAAAAATGATTCCTTATGGAACAAAGATCGCTTATATATTCAAAAGTTGCAGCAAGATCATAGCACATCTAATACATTTAGTTGGAAAAATGATTCCTTATGGTACAAAGATCGCTTATATATTTGTAAGAATTCGCAACTAAAAAAAAATATTCTTTTGGAATTGCACACTTCTCCTTTAGGACGACACTTAGGATTTTTTAAAAATTACCACAGGATGAAGAAAGAATTTTTTTGGGATGGCCTTAAATCTGATATTCAAAATTTTGTGGCGGAATGTTTGTTTTTCCAGCAGAATAAAGTTGAGACAATTAAGACCCCGAGACTTCTAAAACCTTTATCCATTCCAACTCAACGTTGGGAGGAGATTTCAATGGATTTTATCACAGGTTTACCTAAGTCCGAAGGAAAGAGTGTCATCATGGTGGTAGTTGATATACTTACCAAGTATGCACACTTTTGTGCATTATCTCATCCATTTAAAGCAAGTACAGTTGCTACTACATTTATGAACACAATTCAAAAGCTACATGGAAGCCCAAGGGTTATTGTGAGTGACAGAGATCCCATTTTTACTGGAAATTTTTGGACGGAGTTATTTTCTTGTTTGGGTACTCAATTAGCTCATAGCTCATCTTATCATCCTCAATTTTATGGTCAAACTGAGATAGTAAATAAATGTTTGGAAGGATATCTTCGTTGTTTTGTATCTGATAAACAAACACAATGGGTCAAGTGGTTACCTCTCGCTGAATGGTGGTATAACACTTCCTTCCATACTGCAGCAAAAATGACCCCATTTATGGCACTTTATGGATATCATCCACCATCGATCTCATCATCTTTAAGGGAAAATTCGAAGGTTCAAGCAGTGGAAGATCACATCGAGCATCAGCAAGAAGTTCTCCAACTCTTAAAGGATAACCTGAATTTGGCACAAAATCGAATGAAACAACAGGCAGATCAACATCGTAGCGAGAGAAGTTTCGATGTAGGAGATTGGGTATTTTTACGGCTACAACCATACAAACAAATGTCCCTCAAGCAAGCAAAGAAGGATAATAAATTATCGCCAAAGTACTATGGTCCTTACAAGGTGTTGCAAAAGATTGGTACTATGGCATACAAATTGGAGCTCCCTGCTTCTTCATGAGTGCATCCAGTTTTCCATGTTTCATGCTTAAAGAAGGTTATAGGTGAAAATCTTCCAGTTCAAACAATATTTCCAGAACTTGATGAGGAAGGAAAAATCATATTGGAACCTGAAGTAGTCATGAAAACAAGAACTCGACAACTACGGAATCGATCAATTTCAGAGTATCTCATCAAGTGGAAGAACTTACCCACTGAAGATTCTACATGGGAGGATGAGAATTTTATACAGAAGCACCCAGAGCTACTCAAGCATTGAGGGCAACACTTTTTTGAAGGAGAGGGGCATGTTAGGTCCCTATATTACTAGTATAGTCCCTTATTGTTGTTAGTGTAACCCCCTTATTGTTATTATTGTACCCTTGTAACCCCATTTTGTTATTATTGTGCCCTTAAATTATTATTGTTAGGTCGGCTAGGATTACATTGTGGCCCACTAGGATTACATTATGGCCACATGGACTCCTATATATAGAAAGGAGGTTTTTTAAATTGTAGCATCCAAGAATTGTTCATTTATGTAATGTATTGGAGGTTGTCCCCTCGAAGTGGCTTATTTCTAGAGCTGGTTACACAAAAATTTACATCTCTTGCCCAATGGGTAAAATTTTCCTCTTAAAGAAGAAACAAAATCAGACCAAGATGAAGGAACTTTACGATTACTCTTACCACCTTTATACATATTTCTTTCCCACCATACGAGAGAAGTGCCACTTAGTCGAACGGATGCTAGCACGAGCAAATCAAACTCGACATCCAACTTGAAACTCAACTTGAAAAAAATATTTTTATGAGATTTTCTACTTTTAAAACGAAGGAAGATGGGGAAGAAGTGGAACACTCACCAGAAGACTAAGATGGGGGTTCAGGAGGCTCTTCTCCTCCTCCTCCTTCATTTACTGAGGCATGATTGTGTGGCTCTTTCTTCTCTTGCTTCACTATTGTCTTCTCATACTCTGCAAATATTTTCTGAACTTTGGCGACCATTTCATAAAATACCTTGTGAAAATTATGATCTTCCTCCAACCGAGCATCTTCATCTGCCATTTTCCTTCTTTGTGCTGCATGAACCAATTTTGGATCAAAGGAATTAAGATTTTCTTCACCTCTTGGATGTTTTCTCTCATTATCATACACTTGCAATTCACATCAATAGAAGACGCGCTCTGATACCAAACTTGATCCACATTTTTTTTATTTCAAGGATGGATACATAATTAAATTTAAAAGAACATGTAACCATAAGATGCATATACATAAAATAAGTGGAAATAAAAGGAAACCATGAGAAACAAAGGCACACACAAGTTGATAACACTATTGAGATTCAATAAGATGATGAGCCTAGTGAAAATTAAGCACCTTTACTAGGTGGGGCCCGTAGGCTATTTTTAGTTGTATGTCTATTTTTAGAATGGTGAGAATATTCTAAAATTAGCAGGCTGATGATTCTATATGGTTTAGAAAATTCTATCTTTGGATTAATTTCTATTTTTAGAAGATGGGCAAAGTCTATTTATAGATCACTAACCTAATAATAAAATGCATGTCGATTATTATTAGCCCTTAATAATAATCATACAATAAATAGTAACTTATTCTTTTGGAGCACTTGATTTTAGTGAACAGATGTGGTACATCAGTGGGCTAAAGGAATTACACAATTCGTAGGGTGGTTGGTGATTCGTGCATGGAGAACTTCATTATAACTAATTGTGGCAAGTTGTAACAGAGTTGGAAGAGTAGTTATGTGAGTTGTTATTTAGTTTAACTCAATTAAGTGAGTTAAAATGAGTTGTGCTAGTTGTAACTAAAGATACAATAGTGAAAGATGAGTGAATTAATTATTTAATTAATTTACAAGTAGTGTCTTACTTGCAAATAAAGAAATACAACAGTTAACTACTTGCATGTCAGATCCGGTGGAGACCCACTGGAGAGATAGGTGAAAGGGTGTGTTTGACTATCAGTTGTGACTATAGTGATGCATTCCATGCATCTACACAGACATTGGAGATGCCAATGAGGATTGCGTAGTGAAATCAAGGCAATATCAAATTCATTCAGTGATATTCTTCATTAGGGATTGCGCAGTGGAGGTAGGCTATCAAGATGTAAGAAATTGGTGCATAGTGTTGAAAATGCAGCAAGATGATGGAGCTTATTGAAATGAAGTCACCTTCACTAAGTGGGCCCGCAGGCAAATTCTGGCGCAAAATCTATTTTTAGATATGTCTATTTTTAGACATATGGAGCATGGTCCGGGGATTGCAGTATGTTATTCTTGGAGTATTGGTCATGTTGGTAAAAATATATGGGACTCTATTTTTTGGACCTATAGGTCGAAGTCTATTTTTAGACTGCCTATCCTAAAAATAGGGAAGTCAAATATTATTTACCCTTAATAATATTTGGACTCTAAACAGCAGTTTACTCTCTTGGAGCACTTCAGTTCGAGCTACAGAAGTGGCTCATGCATATGACAGAGGAATTACGCTATTCCCAAGGGTTTTATGGCATCATGCATGGTTGAATTCAGTTAGGACTTCAGTGGCAGAAGTTTGGTGGAGTTAATGAGACAGCTAGTGGAGTTGTGTTCTGTTTATTTTAGTTGAACTGGTTGAGATTAGTTTAACTAGCTAATCAACTAGTTATGAGTGGAGTGAATTAAATATTATTTAATTCATTAATCAGTAACTCATTATTCAACTCAAGAACACATCAGTTCACTACAGTGCATGATCAGTTCAGTGGAGACCAGTGAAAGAGGTAGATGAAAGGGTGGAGTTAGCTATCAGTGGCGACATCAGTTGTGCATGAGATTTGCACCACACTTGGAGGAATTTCCCATGATGATTGCGCTGTCAAGCCAAGGAGATTCAAACCCTGGATCTCTATATAGACAGGCCTGGATTGCGCAATTGAGGCAAGGCAATTGGCGGTGAGTTTTTGAACCAGTAACCTGTTCAAAACTGAGCTAGTTTGTGTGTAACTTCATGAGAAAGTACTGAGTACTTGTGAGAAGTATTGTTCTGAGTTTGTTACATGATTTCTCCATTATAATATACACAATAGCTACAGGGTTTTCAGCTATAAGCTTTCCCCATACATACTGTGTTAATGTGTATGATGATTTGATGTGTTATCGCTTGATTTTATTTCCGCATGTTTGATGATCTGAGTGGAAGAGATTATGTGTTGCATATAAATTCTAATTGTATGTGATCAGGATAGTCTCGGTGGATAATTAATCATTATTCAGCAAATTTCTACACATAGATATGAAAATTTCTGCATGACTGTGTGTGACGATTGTAGATTTTACTCAGAGTTATATGAGATGAGATTTTTATGATATTATTACATGTTCCATTGATGTACATAATATATGATAGTTGGGGTTTTTAGCTTTAAAATTTCTCGGTAAAACATCTTGTTATGTGCAATTGATTTTGCTTCATATGTGTTTTTCAATTGGAGATTTAATTTCCACAAAGAATTAAGTAGAAGGATTTCGTATTTAACATAATATTAAATTCTTAGATCGGGAGAATATGGAAATACATTATTGTGTTTATAAATTTCTACATGGTATCAGAGTAGTTTTAATCACTAAATATTGTAATATTGAAGTGGTGCTGAGTTTTGTGTTGGTGGGACAATTTGAATTTGCTGCAAGAATTTCTTGGTGCGACAGTTGAGTAAACATTGAAATGGCTTTCAATGGGTCACGGTATGAGTATGCACTCGAGGCTAGCTCGAAATACATAGCCTGGAAGGACAAGATGGAGGTATCATTTGAAGATAATGTTCTGAATGAGTTCATCGATGGCGATGTTCCTAAGCCCACTTCGATGGATGTTGCATTACTTGATGCCTGGAAAAATAAAGTAGCGAAGACGAGAAGAATTCTATTCGAAGGTGTGAAAGACCATATTGTGTCAATAATTCATGGGAAAGACACTCCATTCTCAATGTGGAAGGCTTTGACAAACCTTTTCCAAAGCAGCAACGACCATAGGAAGTTAGCGCTGAAAGATAAACTAAAAAAAATCAAAATGGGGAAAGGCGACAATATTCTAAAGTATCTCACGAATTTTTTCCAATGTAGGGATGAGTTGGGGAGTGTGGGAATTATAGTTGTTGATAATTACTTGCTGAGCTTGGCTCTCCCTAGACATTCGAAGAGTTGGCACAGTTATCAAGACTCTGTCAATGGGTGGGAGAAACTGTCGGATTGGGAGCGACTTTGGTCGGATCTAGTGCAGGAGGAGATAAGGTGGAGTACCAGGGATGGCTCTTCATCAAAATATCATGATGAAGAGGATTTTTCTTTGGCTGCCAAAGAAAGGAAAGGGAAGTGAAATAAATCCCATCCAAAATGCGAGGCTAAAGGCAAGAAGTTGGATTTTTCCAAGGTGAAGTGTTTTCACTGTCACGAACATCGACATCTCACCACTAACAGCCCACAGAAAAAGAAGAACAAGAAGGCTGTTGGAGCTGCAGCTGGTGAGGCCCTTACCTCGCAATTTGAACTTGATTTCTCCTTGATCGCATGCTTGGTTTCAAGTGCAATGGGATCGGTGTGGTATCTTGATAATGGTGCTTCCTTCCACATGACGGGAGATAAGGAGCTTTTGAGTGACTTGGAGGAGAAATGCATATAGAGATGGGTGACGATGGATGGTATAGTGTGACTGGAATTGGGTCCATTACCTTTGAGAGGGTGACAGGTAAACCATTTCTGTTGAAAGATGATATGCATGTTCCAGGTCTAAAGAAGAACTTGGTCTTAGTCGCGATGTTGGAGGACAGAGGTTATGACATTGTTTTCAGCGATGGAAAATATTTCCTGTGACATAAAACAATGAGTCAAACCAAGAGGATAGGGATTCGAGTCAAGAATCTCTACAAGCTAGATGTAGATGGCTGTGCTACAATGGTGGGAAAAGAAGAAGAAGTGGTGAGTCAGGATGAGGGTGAATTATGGCATAGGAGATTAGGCCATCTTCACCATGGCGCCTTGAAGATTTTGCAGCAGATTTCTACTGGACTTCCCAAGGGTACACTTGCGCAGATATATCAGTGCAAGGGATGTACTATGGGTAATTTTTTGAACACCACCTTTCATGAAAAGGATAACCGTGCCTCAGTGATCCTAGAGAGAATTCACATAGACGTGTGTGGACTATTCTTAGTTGCTTCAATAGAAAAAAACATGTATTATGCTTTTTTCTTATGAATATTATCATAAATGATTGATCTTCTTCATGCAGAAGAAAGAATAAAAAATTCTCAAAGTTCTGTGAGTTTTAAGCATTGGTGGAGAAAGAGTCGGGGAAGCAAGTGAAGGATCTACAAAGCGATAATGGTGGTTAATATATCTCGAATGAATTCAAATACTTCTATAGAAAATAAGGAATTCAAAGAGAACTCATAGGGCCTCATAACTCATAGTAGAATGGGGTCACAAAGAGGAAGAATAGAACAATCGTGGGTGCTGCATGAGCTATGCTGCATGATCAGGGCATACCAGTGCACTTGTGGGCAGAAGCATGTAACACTGCGGTTTATGTCAAAAAATGTTGTCCCATAGAGTACTTGACATGAGTACACCTGAAGAAGATTTTACCAGTAAGAAGTCGGATGTTTCTCATTTAAAATTTTTTGGCTCATCTATTTATGTTCATGTGACTAAGAATGCCAAGAAGAATTTGGAGCCGACTGCAGAATTTGGGATATTTGTAGCGTACACAGAAACACCCCATAATTATCGTGTGTATTTTCCAAACAGTCCAATGACTGTGGTGTGACGGGATATCAAATTCAATGAGGAGAAAGCCGTGAAGTTATCTCTTGAGAGGGAGCTACACTTGCATGCAGAGGAGGAACTGCTTGTTCCAAAAGATGAGAGTAAAGATGTGGATCAGTCATAGGAGGAGGACTATGGAGTGGAGTAGTCCATTCACGTAGAGCCAAACATCAGAACTGGCAGAAGGCATACCACAGAAGATGAGAGGCTAAAGCATGAAGCGACAGAGAATGTAGGAGTCCCTACTTCACAGTGTAGACAGAGACAGTCTCCTGACCGATATACTAGATACATGGATCTCATGAGAAAATTTATTGTGATAGAGCCATATTCTTTTCAGGAAGCAGCGCAGGAGCCCACATGGGTAGATGCCATGGTGGAGGAGTACGAATCCATTGTCAGAAACAATGCTTGGGAAATTGTTCCAAGGCCGGTTGGTAAATCAGTGGTAGGCTCAAGATGGATCTAAAAGGTAAAGCAAGCTGTTGATGGGAGCGTTGAGAATCATAAGGCAAGATTTTTTTCCTGGGGATTCACACAAATCAAGGGGATTGATTATGAAGAAACCTTTGCACTTGTCGCACGATATTCTTCCATAAGGAACATCCTTGCTCTCTCAGTGTAGATGGGTTGGCACATTCATTATATGGATGTGAAGGTTGCGTTCCTTAATGGGATCATTGAGTAATAAGTGTACATTGAGCATAATGAAGGATTTGAGATCTTTAGTAACGAGTCACATCTGTAGAATCAAAAGAGTGTTTTATGAGCTGAAGCAAGCACCCCATGCTTGGTACACTCGGATCGACAGATATTTCACTAGACTTGGTTTCACCAAGAGTGAGGCGGATGCAAACCTATACCAGATTGTGGTGGAGGGTAAGATTTTAATCATTGTTCTTTATGTTGATTATTTAATACTGACTGGTGATGAGAAGCTGATACACTCATGCAAGGAGGACCTTGCAAAGGAGTTAGAGATGAAGGATATGGGCCTCCTTCACTATTTCCATGGATTGGAAATATGGAAGCGAGAAGGTGAAATTTTTGTGTCTCAAGGAAAGTATGCTTGGGAGATACTTAGTAAGTTTCACATGGAGGACCGCAAACCCATGGATACTCCTCTTCCAAGAAATTGGAGGAAAGAGGATGCTACATCGGTAGAGGTAGTGGATGCTACTATCTATCGACAGTTGGTGGGTTCGCTCATGTATTTAGTTAATACAAGACTGGACATATGCTATGCGGTGAACCAGCTTAGTCAAGCGATGGTTAATCCTACCAAGCTCTTTTGGAAGGTGGGAAAGCATGTCATGAGATATCTTAGGGGCACATCTAAGTATGGCTTATGGTATAGACAAACGAATGAGGTGAGGTTGCATGACTTCACGGATGCAAATTGGGAAGGTAGCCCAATGGACAGAAAGAGCACATCAGGAGGGGTTTTCAGTATCGTATCTACAACTGTTTCTTGGTACATCCAGAAATAGAGATCTGTGGCACTTAGTTTAGCAGAAGCGAAATACATGGCAGTAAGTCAAGCTGCATGTGAGGCTATCTGGATGAGGAAGATACTGGTTGGTTTGTTTGGTTCTCATTTAGATCCTACAATGATTCATTGTGATAATCAGATTTTCATTAAACTATCGATTAACCCTGTGTTTAATGATAGATCTAAGCATATAGATATTTGGTATCATCATATCAGAGATTGTGTGTAGTGGAAGATCATGTTGCTTTAGTACATTCCTACGAAAGATAAGGATGCAGATATTCTGATGAAGGTGCTCACCAGGAGAAAATTCGAATACCATAGAGATAGGATCGGGGTGAAGGATAATCCTTATATTTTTGAGAGGGAGTGTTGAGATTCAACAAGATGATTAGCCAAGTGAAAATTAAGCACCTTCACTAGGTGGGGCCCGCAGGCTATTTTTAGGTGTATGTCTATTTTTAGAATGGTGAGCATATTATAAAATTAGCAGGATGTTGATTCTAGATGGTTGAGAAAATTATATCTTTGTATGAATTTCTATTTTTAGAAGATGGGCGAAGTCTAATTATAGATCGCTAACCTAAAAATAGAATGCATGTTAATTATTATTAGCCCTTAATAATAATCAGACAATAAATAGTAACTTATTCTGTTGGAGCACTTGATTTCAGTGAAAATATGTGGCACATCAGTGGGCTGAAGGAATTACGCAATTCCTAGGGTGGTTGGTGACTCATGCATGGAGAACTTTGTTATAACTAATTGTGGCAAGTTGTAACAGAGTTGGAAGAGTAGTTATGTGAGTTGTTATTTAGTTTAACTCAGTTAAGTGAGTTAAAATCAGTTTTTCTAGTTGTAACTAAAGATACACTAGTGAAATATGAGTGAATTAATTATTTAATTAATTCACAAGTAGTGTCTTGCTTGCAACTAAAGAAATAGAGCAATTAACTACTTGCATGTCAGATCGAGTGGAGACCCAATGGAGAGATAGGTGAAAGAGTGTGTTTGACTATCAGTTGTGACTATAGTGATGCATTCAATACATCTACACAGACATTGGAGATGCCAATGAGGATTGCGTAGTGCAAGCAAGGCAAAATCGAATTCATTTAGTGTTCTTCTTCAGCACGGATTGTGTAGTGGACGCGGGCTGTTAGGAGGCAAGAAATTGGTGCATAGATATGAAAATTTCTGCATGACAGTGTGTGACAATTGTAGATTGTACTGAGAGCTCTATGAGTGGAGCTTTGTATCAGATTGTTACATGTTCCATTGATATAAATAATATATGATAGTTGTGGTTTTTAGCTTTAAGCTTTCCTGGTAAAACATCTTGTTATGTGTGATTGATTTTGCTTCATATGTGTTTTTCAATTGGTGATTTAATTTTTGCAAAGAATTAAATGGAAGGATATGTATTTAACATAAGATTAAATTTTTAGATCAGGAGAATCCAGAAATACATTATTTTGTTTATAAATTTCTACAAACAAGTTCACCCAGTGTGGTTTATGTCTTCAAGCCCTGCTCAATGTGGGGAGGCGTCTTTCATTAATATTCAATGAAATAAAAAATGCATACAATTCAAAAATAACACCTTATAACTCCACTTCCAGATATGGCCCTGAAAACACACACCTCTGTTGAAGAAACATATTGCACGATTGAATTCTTGGCGAGAAATTGTGAAACATGGCTATAAAAGCGACCCTATTCTATGTTGGTGATCTCTGGAGCTCTAAGGAATATTTTATATTCTTTGTAGATTCCCTCAGTGGAATATTCCTGGAATATACCAAGGAATATTCCCATTTTCGGCCTTTGTGCACGTAGGGTCCCATGTAGGATTGTTTCCATCGGTCGTTAGGAGTGTTCCTCTTCCCCCCATGGTGTCTTATTCATTGGTTTTTATATAACCTAGCGGCGCATTGGAAAAAATGACTAGGTTGGCCCAACGGTCTTCCACCAAATGTTAAGTCATAGTGGGCGAGAGGTCACAAGTTCACCCATGGACCCACCCTTTGCTTCATATTTTAATCAATAAAAACAAAAACCGTTGGTTGACAGTTTTGATGTCTAATTGTCGTCGCTTATTATTTAATGTTAAAAGGTTCAATGCTTACTATTGATGGGTTAGTGATTGGCAATTTTTCCACTGGTGGGTTCAACTCCCGTCAACCCAACGACTAATTATAACATGAATTTGGTGAGTTTTCCAACCTGGTGGCCCGCCAACCAAACTTATTTCCCTGTCCGATGACTTGACACCTATCTGCTAAACTTCCTCCAAGATTAGCCGTTCTAGAAAACTATTTTCTGCTTGTTTCTCGTTAGTTCCTCTACCAAATCTGGCCCAGTCGAATCCCACTTTCCAATCATGGGGTGCCATGTGGCACCCTGGGATTCGGCCATGTGGCAACATTGGATTGGGCCTTATCCAGCCAATCCGAGCCTACCATGTGGCAGCGTCAGATTGGTCAATAAAATTATCTAGATGCTCTATTGGGTTATACAGATGTGCTATGTGGCACTACAGGAACATGTCATGTGCCACCTGTGGGTCCTGCACATGCAAATTTTTTTTTTCATTTCCCAGAAAACTTCAACAGGCCACAAATTTCACATACAATGTTGGATTGAGGTGTTATTTGCGTTTTTGGATTTATAACGAAGATCTCTTTGTTTTGAGATAGGTTACACTAAGATTCTATAATATTCCCAAGTAGGGAAGCAACAATATTTGAACACAAAAATGGAAAGTAGTAGTTTAAATCAATGTACAAATACAATATACCAATATGGAGCCATTTTATTAATCATATTAGCAGCAAAATAGTACAATAAAATGAGGCACAAATCATACAACATAAACCAACAAGTCTCCAATGAATAAACTCTCTCAAAAGTGAGGTGTTTCTACTAAACAAAATGGCGGAGAGCTTCTACAGCACAGTAATACTGAGCATAAATACATTTGGAGATCATAAAATGATATAAAAATACTTAAATATTCCTCAAAAGATACTATACATAAATATCTAGGCACTATCTCACTTTTCCAGGACAACCCAAGAGGATTTCCAGAAAACACACAAAATATACAAAGTGAGTTGTAGCCCTAGGGTTGAAGGTTTGCTGCAAAAAAATAGGTAGGAAGATATGGATGAAGCTGATGTAGAATTATGTAGCTCTTATCCAATATATCCTCCAGATGAAAGGCTGACCCATTCACTGAAGAAATCACTCCCCAAATCATGCACTGCAACCACCGCTGCAACTCCTCCTTAAAATAACACAGATCAATACTAAAACTGTGTTGTATGGGATAATATCACCTTGGCTTGGTTCCAGATGTTTAAATAAATCTCAAGGGCCTTCTTTGATGGCCTCCCAAGGGAAGGAAACCTTCCTCCACTGAAAACAAGATCATAAACACCCAAATCAAACCTCCTCTGCTGCAGCCTACAACACAACACAACCCTCTGCAGAAACTGCATTGTAGAAGAAAGATGGAGCTTGGCCTAATAGCCAAAATGTGGAAATGTAGCAAAAATAATTCTCCTGAGTGGGCACTCAAATTCCCCTGAGGATGAAGGTGGGATTCCTGCTTGGGAACACCATTGTGCTAAACAACACTACAATATTAGCTAAACAACTGAAGAGAACAACAAGTCATACAGACCATAGACAATAATTATCAAATCATGCCTTCTATGGCTTCCATCCCCTTCCTTAAATGATTTTTGAGCTTCCTCGCCTTGGGCCCCACTAATTAAAGTCACTACTTCCATGCATGGAGTCTCCCTCCAAAACTTTGATGCCCATCAATGAATGCCACTCCTTCCATACCAACGTTGTTTTAATTGGTCAAATTTGACCCAGTCTACATGCTCCCTCCCATTTTCACACATAAGGGTCTTCAATCCATCCCTTTAGATGACCTCCATTCATATTAGGAGTGTTTTTATTCCTACTAAGGAGATTTATGGGTCTCCATACCCTCTTATTCTTCTAACTAAGAAGCAAAATACAAAATTAATATTCCAATTAGTTGTATGCTTATTTATGAATATTACAATCCTCCCCTCCCAAATGTTTCTTGTCCCCAAGAAAATGCAAGGACAGAACTAAAAAATGTAGGGAACCTTCATTCCCATGTGGAGCTCCAATCTCCAAGCTATCATCCATACAAAATGAATCACCCTCTAGAGTGGTAATTCATAGAAAAAATCCTCCCAAATTCTCATGAGAGGCACCTCCTGAGTGCTCAAGTTACCCAAATGGCTCATCCCATAAGGAAACAAGAGTTCCAATGCAGTAATCATGGATGGTCCAATGTTATCCCTGAAGTATGAAACATAAGTAATGTGGAGAATCTCATCTCTAGTAGGAATATCCAATCCATGTGTCATATCTCCAATCATTCCCACAAAAATGATAAGGACATCATCAACATATGGGATCATAATTAGAGTCATATTGGCTTCCATATGCTATACTGGAGAAGGATAATGATCCCTCAAGTGTAGCAAGCACAATTTTACTCCTAACTGCCTTAGAATAGGATATGATGAGTGGTTTCCCAGCCACTTTCTTGCTGCCCCAATCCTTGCACCTTCATGGAGAAGGTGTATGATGTGAGGTGCACATTGAGCACACTCTGAAAAATATATCATCTCCCCAACATCTCCTAGTGAGTGGCCATCACCATCACTGCTCATGTACCCAAATGGATCATGAGGTATATAAAAAAGAATACCCCATCTTGGAGCAATGACCTGTACATGGATGGCAAAGAAATACAATCACGTAGTAAGTGAATCATGATGCACATAAACACAATCCTTACCATGTACCTTGAACAAGTTGGTGAAGTGGCTCATAGATGAACCTGTTCTCATCCCCAATGAGGAAGGAAGTGGTTGTGTTAACTATATCATAGATTTATGTCCTTCCTCCAAACAATCCATCTATCTCCCCATGTGATGGTGCATCTCCTCTTTGATGCCTTCCCAAGTGAATCTCTTCCTAATAGTACGATATATCCTCATGAAATTAGTGTGACTAGAGAGAAAATTCCCATCTGCTGCATGCCAATCCTTCTTCTTATGCTTGGAGGTCCAAGTCAAGAATATCATATCCTATTAGTAGATGTCTCCACCCACCACTTCTGAATCATAGTGCAATGTATGGGATAAAATCAGCCCATACTCTCCCAAGAGTAACTAGAGCAACAATATGTTGCCTCCTCACATCTACATCATATAGGCCATGGAGTGAAAACATGACGATTGACATGAAAAATGTCACATCACCCCAATGCAACCAAACTCCTTGCTGCCATATAATGAAAATGTCATTTCATGTCCCAACTACTAACACACCTTTTAAGATAGGATATGTTACATGATGATCAAACTCTTTCAAAAGTAGCCAACGCAACCTTGCCTCCTGCTGCCCTATATCATAGATCTGCAAGTGGCTCACCAACCTCTTGCTCATCAAAATCACCCATCCAACCAATGGTCAGTGTCTAGTTTCGTGTTCCAAATGGGTATTCCTCCAATGGAGAATATCATCCTCCCAAATCAGATTACTATCTCTACACTTCATGGGATATTGAAGTGCAAACCCTTGGAGGTATCCATATGAAGACCACTCATCAATGACCATGTTGAACCCATAAGGATCCAAGTATGCTGAAGGAAAAGTCTTCTCATTGAGTAGTGAAGTGCTCATCAAGAAGGATATATCATAGTAATGGGAGATAAGATGTATCTCATCAACCATCTGCCTATCCACTGCTACACATATAGAATGGTCATTGGAATGCTCCAATAATGGTTGGGCCCCTAACTCATCATTGTTTCTCAATGATAGTGCTGCCAATCTCCATGATGGTTCATCTGCTATCTCATGATCATGCTCAATGATGAACATATAGTTCTGCATTGGATTTTTTAGGAAAATACTCATCCTATCCTCCAAAAATCCACACTCCAACCCCAAGAGTTGTGTGCATCTCAACAATGAAATACTAGGATGAATTTATATCTCCTCCTCGATCTTGTCAAGGGTCCTCTGCATAGTGATAGTCTGCTGCTCCAAATCAGCAGTGTGTCTAGACCTTAGGTCATGCAATGGCATGTCCCCACAACCTTCCATATGATGTGCTGAAATAATGTAAAGTGGAAGAATTTGCATACCTTTGTTTAGCTTGAGAACATATTATACTTCTACAAGGGTTCCTCCCACTGGTGTGACAAATATTGGTGAGGATGATGGCTTCTCCTCTACTATTGCACCAATGCTGGTATAAGTCTCATCCACCTCATCCATCTCCTGAATGATGCATGAGACTCTAAATGTCAAGAGATCAAGACCACTTTGAAAAGGTGCAAGTGTTCCTTCTCCTGATGTAAGTATCCCTATAGCAATTGGTGCTGGAAGTTTATTTTCTTTTGGTTTCTTCTTGTCAAACTTATTGATCAACCTTTGAGTAAAATCTGCATAAGTGATCACTCTGGCATGACTCAAATTGCCAAACCACCAACTATTTTCTTCACCCTCAAGGAGTAGTGCTGCAATCTCAATAGCTTCTCTTTCTACTATTGGATGTAGTAGGAAGAATGCATCTAACTTTCTCCTCCAAGCCCTCGATGTGCATGTAGATGATCCATCAAAAGTACACAATAGGAATCTATTGTGTTTTCTTTTTCTATTATTGCAAGGCCTCCTTTCATCTTTAATATGAATAAACTGTTTGAGAGTTGGATTCTCCTTAAAAGCTCTTGATTGAGATTTATATTCTACAAGATCACTTAGAGTCTCATGATCTAAGTTTCCTCCATCTCCATGTATTTCACCTTCCTCTTCAAAGAAAGTGGACATAGAATATTTCTTTGGAGCTCTATGCAATACCGGTCTTCTCCTCTGCTAATAGGAAGTGCATGGACCTTCCTCATCTTGAAACCCTATTGAGGTTTCATTGCTTGTCTCCATTATTATTTTCTTGACCTCCTTAGTGAGGTACTTCATAGATCTTAAAAGAGATGAGATAAAACTCATTCCTTCCATAATTTTGATCTCTTCTTCTTCTTCTTACTCTCCTGATAGCATAATGGCTGAGATGCATAGGCTGAGCCAATATTATGCTCTGATATCACTATAATATTCCCGAGTAGGGAAGCGGCAATATTTGAACACAAAAATGGAAAGTAGTAGTATAAATCAATGTACAAATAAAATAGACCAATATGGAGCCATTTTATTAGTCATATCAGCAGCAAATAGTACAATATAATGAGGCACAAATCATACAACATGAACCAACAAGCCTCCAATGAATAAAACCTGAGCTCAAAAGTGAGGTGCTACTACTAAAAAAAATGCTAGAGAGCTGCTACAACATAGCCATACTGAGCATAACTCTAGCTGCAGATCATACAATGATATAAAAATACTAATATATGCCTCAAAACATACTATACATAAATAGCTAGGCACTATATCACTTTTCCAAGACAACCCAAGAGGGTTTCCGGATAACACACAAAATAATACAAACTGAGATGCAACCCTAGGGCTGAAGGTTTGCTGCAACAAAATAGTTAGTAAGATATGGCGAAGCTAATGTAGAAGTATGTATCTCTTCTCCAATAGATCCTCCGGATGAAAATCTGACCCCTTCACTGAAGAAATCACTCACCAAATCATGCACTGCAACCACGCCTGGAACTCCTCCTTAAAATAACGCATATCAAGACTGAAACTGTGCTGTATGGGATAATATAGCCTTGGCCTAGTGCCAAATGTTGCAAATAAAGCTCAAGGGCCTTCTTTGCTAGCCTCCCAATGGAAGGAAACCTTCCTCCACTGAAAAAAATATCATAAACACCCAAATCAAACCTCCACTACTGCACCCTTCAACACAACACAACCCTCTATAGAAACTGCGTTGTAGAATAAATATGGAGCTTGGCATGATGCCGAAATGTGGAAATGTAGCCCAAATACTTCTCCTGAGTGGGCACTCAAATTCCCCCGAGGATGAAGGTGGGATTCCCGCTCGGGAACACCCTTGTGCTAAACAACACTGCAATCTTAGCTAAACAGCTGAAGGGAGCAATAAGTCATACAAACCATAGAAAAATAATAATCAAATCATGCCTTTTATGGCTACCATCCCCTTTCTTATATGCTTGGTGAGCTTCCTCACCTTGGGCCCCACTCATTAAAGCCACTACTTCCATGCATGGAGTCTCCCTCCAAAACTATGTTGTACCTCAATGAATGCCACTCCTTCCATACCAGTGATGTTTGATTTGGTCAAATTTGACCTAGTCTACATGCTCCCTCCCCTTTTCACACATAAGGGTCTTCAATCCAGCACTTTAGATGACCCCCATTCACATTAGGAGTGTTTTTATTGCTACTAAGGATATTTATGGGTCTCCATACCTTCTTATTCTTCTAACTAAGAAGCAAAATAAAAAATTAATATTCCAATTAGTTGTATGCTAATTTAGGAATATTATAGCTTCAAGGAATTCAAAATTTTTTCCTTTTAGGATCCTCCTGGATCACAATATAAAAATAGAAATGTAATCACTCAATATCTATGGCTTAGTATGAGGTTTTAAGGCTAATATGGGGCTTATGTAGGGATTAACAGAGGACAAATCCATCCCTCAGATTGCGGCTAAATAGAAAATGAAATTTTTATTGTTATTTCTTCCAAACAACAATTTGTAATTTACTTGTATTTTTTCATGTACAAATTACAAAAAGTGTTAAGGCTTTGAAGTTTTTTTTTTCCATTACAACATTTACATGGAAGGAAATTCAACATACACATTCATTTTTTTTTGTTTTCTATGTTATATGAGTCATAATATGACTTGCATGCTAACCTATGGCTTGAGTAGTCATGACCCAGAGGCATCTAAGATGTCAAAATCACCCGAGGAACACACCCAACCTGGGCCACACTAACCCTTAGTATGGTTGGATTTTTTCCTATGGAGTTTCGAACTAATGACCTTTACACCATGAAGTGCCTTAATAGGAAACCTTGTCATCGTCTACTCTATGCCCCGTGGGTAACATATACATTAATTTATAACACATTATAAATTTAATTATATTGGTTTGCAACTATTATGGGAATATGAATTAAGAATGAATTATTAAACATATGACGTGTGCTATCAAGAAATTCAGTTTCTAATTACAATTTTTTTAGTTTTATTTTAGAGGAAATTATAGTAGGCGTACGATAAAGCATGAAACATTGTAAAATTCAACCAAGTCAAATAACATGTCTTTGAAATAACACATTGAGTGTAGCTCAATTGGAGATTGTTGTGATATGAAGTGTTATGTAAAAAATAAGGCTCAAGGTTCAAATCCTTGTGGCCCGAGCCAACAAATTTTTTTTAACATGTCATGGAAATGAAGATGTTTCACATTCTCTATCTCATTTGAAAAGAAATGATTTTTAAAATTCTAAATGTGTTCCCCTATTACAAAAATACCAACAAACATCGCATTTAAATGAATTTCAAGATCATTATAAAGGCTTGCATTGTTTCAACAAGAAATGACACCAATTACTTCAGAGATACCATCTCATAGTTTCAGGTTACCAAGAAGATCAATAAAATTATCAATTCCATATAATCCATGCTACAAAAAATAACAAGAAAATAGGGTATAAATGGAACAATTCCATTTCCAGTACGTTTCAAAACCAGTTACACAAATCACTACTATATCATTTATATTTAAGGGCTAGTAAAATGTAAAACGTATGATAATATGTGCTTAAAAAAAGGATAGCCTCAAGATACTTAGGGAGGATACAAAGACTTAGATGAGTATTTTTCTAGACTCAAAATTTAGACTGAAAAATGAATATTGTGGACATTCTGAGATCTCTATCTCACCATACTAATGTGTTCTTTGTCACATGAGTTTTAAACATCAAGACCATACACATTCTTCCCAATATTTGTGAGATTGTATTGATGCATTTTCTGACACATATAGATGTACTACATGTATGGAACTGTACCATGTCATTATTACCTACCCATATCTTGATGCACACATTTGTAATCAATTTCACAAACAAACAAAAGGTCATTGATTCTCCAAATGGAATAATATGGACTTGAGGGACCAATGCATGGCATTATCAATACTTACTCAAAGTTGAGGGATTGGTCATTGCTTGATCTAACCCCATCTTTCAAATACAATATGTAAGGTCCCACCTTACACACCATCAAAAATATAGAGAAGTATAGGTCACATTAATAACTAATACTCATTTGTACAAAATCCTAAAGAATTAGTCACTATAAAATTGTTTCCAACAACAAGCCCTTTTTTATGAAAGCTTTGGATAATACAAGAAACAAATGTCTTATTCTCTATTCATATTTAAAAAAAATATTAAATTCATTTTCACATTCATACCAAAATCTTGCAGACATAGGAAGCTACACCCATTAAATAGTTTATTTATACTTTATAGTAACATAAAAAAAACAACAATAACTCATAATTTTACACTAACAATTTATATGCAGAAAATATATAGCCATTCAAGACTTTTGACAAACACTTTGCAGACATGCACTCTACACTCATTGAGCCCTTATGAAAAACACTTTGCAAGCATGCAAATAAAATTCATTAAGGGATTTTGTCAAACACTTGGCAACAATGAATTTAATATTATTCTTCAACATATTCATCTCATAAAATTCAGAAATTGAAACTTTAAATGTTTCCATATTGAAATATTGACTAAATAATCTTAGTCTCTCATAAAATACTCAACAACATGCACACATAACTCACAGCAACAATATGCAAAATTGCCCAGATTTCCGATTTGAGTTCTGAAAAGTATTTTTTTGGAATCTAATTGGGGGTTACATGTCAATAAGGCACAGACACCCCCTAATGTTGGGTTGAATCAAATTAAAAATTCCCAATAATGTGATTCTTGAAAACAACAAAAATTTATAGCCTCAATGTTTCATTTATCACTTTTGTCAAACATATCGAATGAAAACTTAAAACTACAACTCTAGATGAGGAAAAACAACCCATAGTTATGCTACTAAGATATTGTCATTGAATTCACACATTTCTAAATCCACCATATGAGTTGTTGAAACATTTTACCACCCACAAGCTAATTCATTTGACATGATTTGACAAGCTTTTTTCACCAATTGCTATAATTTGACAAACACATGGCAGCCCTGAATGCTACAGCGATTAAGGTTTTCTGCCAAAATTCTGATAGTACTATTACAACAACTTGGATAAAAAAACATTGAATTATTGATAAGAATATGAAACATAAGCCATAACTGAAATTAATCTCCAACTTACCTCAAGCATTTGATCTTCCAAGCCATATTTTAGTTGCCATTATTTTTGCATTTTCTTTTAAGGGTTGATTATTTAATTCCTCCAGGTATATTTTGGGTACATATCCATTTTCTTACTTCTGATATAAGCTACAAGTTAGCACTTATTCATGCATAAATAAATTGATAACATTACTCATTCACGGATTTTGTTAAACAATTTGCAAACTATCCTAAAACCATTTCTAAAACATGCATCTAATTACTTGAAACAAAACCATAAATCGTGAAATACTTACCCAAGTCCTTTGGAATTTATTTATTGCAATTACCTTCAACAATATTTGGCTTTCCTTTCTCAAATGCTACAATACCAAGATTAATAACATAAACTACACCAATAATAACTCCAAGATTGAGATCTAAACATCCATACATATAGATTGATCTAGTCTTCATTTTTAACTAATCAATAATATTCTAGATAACATAAGCCTAAACCAAAATTAGATGCTTACAACAATTTAAATGTCTACTTTTTATTTTATGCTAAAGCTATACTATAATTTTAGGAAAATGGAAATTAAACCTGAAGAGATATTCAGCTCCAATTGTTGAGAGTATGATCCATCTTTGATCACTTAACCAACTCCTTTGAACCATCCAATTTTCCACCCAACCATATCCAGGGAGAACTCCTCCCCCTGGAACCCCCGAGCTGTAAAAGCTCGCAAACAGTACCAAAATATAGCAGTGGAGAGAAAGCCAAGGAAAGTTGAGGAAGATAAGTTTCAATTCCTCCAAATACCACTCATGGTCAGCTGCACCATGTATAAATACTTAGTAATTTATTAAATGGATTTCAAATTCATTTCAAAATAAATTGGATACTTTCCAAGTCCCTCCCTCTCATAATTTTTTTTCAAATCTCTCCAACTCTTGGTATCACCATGCACCCCCCCCCCCCCAAGTGATAATACATGAGACACATATATAGGAGGAGCAACAAATTCTTTTCATAAAGGAGAAGTAATATGCATCCCTTGTATTCCATTTATATGAGCGTAATTCATGCCATTAAGGACAGGTATGTATGCCTTAATTAAGGAGAGTGTAACATATGCATTAAAGAGAGTGTAAGAGGAATCTTTTATGACATGTCTTTAATGAGTGTAAGAGGAATATGTCATTCTTTGATGAGTGCGTAAAAGAGAGTGTAATGTATTATTAAAATAAAGAGAGAGAGAGAGAGTTACATAGAGCCATGTGAATCATCAAGGAGAGAGGTGTGAAGTGATTGAGGAGATATAATTCCCTTTTAATAATAATATCATAGTCTCATAAAATATAATAAGAATATTAATAATATTGAGGATTAAGTTGAGATTGAACTATTAATATTGATTAATCATAATTTAAGTGATTTTCCTTCAATTATACTTGTTTACCCATTGATTGGAGGTGATTTACTATTTTTGGAAAGTCATACTTGAAATGGTAGACATGACTTTCTATTTTTAGAAAGTCACTCCAAAATTGTTAGGAATGAGATTTTATTAAGGAAATTCATCTCTGAGCTGCCCATGAGTGGTAATTTTATTCTGGATAATAGGGATTCCGCACCCCTATTGTATGCATCTCCGTGCCTTAGTAGATTGAGGACTCTGCGCCCTAATCTACTCTAAAGATCCAAGATTCCACACCTTGATATTTTTAAATATTTAGGACTCCATGACCCAAGCATTTCATTATAGATTCAAGACTCCATGTCTTTATATTTCATGGATTTAGGACTCCGTGACCCAAGCATTTCATTATAGATTCAAGACTCCATGTCTTTATATTTCATGGATTTAGGACTTTGCGCCCTAATCCTTTTATTATATATCCAAGACTCCACGTCTTTATATTTCATGTATTTAGGACTTTGCACCCTAATTTTCATGGCTTCTCATCTACTTTGCTTCGAAACTCCACGTTTCACCTTAAGGTACTAATTGTGAGCTCATACCCATCTAATGGTTCGTTGGTAAGGTCTTCTTCCAAGACCTGCACACATCACAATCTCATTGATCAAATAAATCAAATGAATTTCATAATTAAATTATTCAAATTTTACCAAATATTGTGCATGACTTCCACAGTCATTTTGGTTTTGGAGAAATGACTTCTGAAGTCGTTTATAAGTTGAGCATCCCTGTTGGCAATGACCAAGTCCCCTGCCACATCATGCTTAGTATGATATTACGCACATATAATCATACAAATCATGTATCATCCATAAATCATAATTAACCATATGTTCCACATAACCATGATCATCCATGGATCTGTGTCGCAATTCTGAATCACCATTCATGTCATACACCTATGTCCAAAATAGGATACCAAAATAGAAAACATCACTAATATTCTCTTAACCAAAATCAAATCTTGTGCACGCAACCATAGATATTATCATAAACATACAAAAACCAAGTGACCCAAACCAAGTCATAGCATATAAGCATGTACATAAGTCTTTCATACATAATATTATATCATTATATCAAAATTACCATCTCTAAGTGTCATCAAAGCTATCTCACCAAGAAGGGATGCTACATACTCCCCCTCTTAGGCTAAACTTGGCCCGAAGTTTTTCCTACGGTCATAAGATACTTAATTCTTTTAGATTCTCCTTTCAATAAGTTGTTAACCGTATGTATATGTATTTGATATATTTTTTTCTTCATGCCAATCCATAGTTTAATGCTTTCTAAATTGGAATCAACTCCATGAAAACTAAACATACCATTCTTAATCAAGTAGAAAATATATCCATGCCATATTAGACATTTTTTGATATAAAATACCAAATATTTCTATATCAAAACCAGCCATACAATTTATAGTACCATATAAAAATACTATTGTATATAATTGATAGGATATCTACTTAATTTATATATAATAATTTGATATTCTACATGTTTTTCTTTCTCATAGTCTATATGAATCCTACATGTGTCATCTTCAAGGTTCTATATTATGTTGAGCTTGCCAAGCTATAAATAGAACACACATTGGTTGTATACACAACAATGATGGTCCATACCATATCACAATCAAATTGGCATACAATAAGCATAAAATAATCCACATACAATTTTCAGTGAAATTACGAAACAAAACATGATGTTATATATAAAACCCACTCTTACACAACAAAACATGATGTTATATATAAAACACACTCTTACATCGCACTTGATTTATGTCTTCTCAATCCAATTTTCCTCTTTTCATTCCATAATAAATCCTTGCTATCGAAATATTTAGGATCTATCTTTAGTTTTTACTAAACGTTTACTCTTTAGGAAAAAATACAATTTGAGGTTCAAGGCACCATTTTTGTTTTTTTTTTTAACTAACAACCTAAGGTTAAATACAGTCCTGCATTGACCCACTTATGTATTATAGATCATTCCTTTATTTTGCATAATATTCATTATTATTCACTTCTCTAACTTGAGAATCAATTATGAATGACTCTGTTAGAAGATCTTCATTCTAAAAGTAGATTAATGATATATTTTTGAAAACGGTTTGTAATCAAGAAAAAATCTCACAATTATGAAAATATGGTAACCTTGATAACTTTAAGTCAATTTGTTTTCCAACTATCAAATCAGTCATGATTTATATTTAGTAATTAATAAAATCATTTGATTTCATGTCTTATTCCTTAATATTAATACATACACAACAACAAGCTATGAAAACCATACATTTCTCAAAATGTGATGAATCTTGTTAAATTTCAGTAAGATTTAGACTATCACAAGAGAATTTCTAGCCTAAAGTTAGACCTTTAAATTTTTTAAGGATAATTACCACCCTCTCAAATTATTACAACATTTGTTAGGACTAATAAATACTCATACAATTATACATCCCAACAAAAACTTCCTAAATCCAACAATCTCTTCCATTCCACATACAATACACTCATCTTAGGCTTCTAAATCATGCAAGAATTCCAATTCATCAAAATGTGATCTCACTCTCCTTCAATTTCTCCCTCAAAAAATATCACAAGCACATATTCTTGTAAAACAAGAACTCAACTAAGCTTTTCATTAATCACATGCTTTTTTTCCCTTTAATTTCAAATAAAACAAGTTCTCACCACATAAAAAATTTACCTTCTAAACATGGTATTCTCTTCACAATTTATAAAAAAATTGAATTTTGACACTATTGCCTAACTAACAATAGTTTAGAGCAATACAGGAGTTCAATCCTCATAATTTCTCTAATTAATTTGGTTAAATAGAATGCAACCAGTATTCAACTGATAAAATCATTAAAGAGACTATTATGGCTTTCCTAGACCTAATTTGTCTTAAGCCAATAGAAAAGTTATTTCATCAACTTATCACAATAATCTTTTTCTACATTTCAAGAATTTGAAAGTCATTTTAATTCTACCTAAATTCAACACATACAAAAGGATTACAACAATATAGGATATATATCTAGTTCACACTTGACTCCATATATCAAAATCAACTATTCCAAACATTTTAAACCACCTAATGGTGTTTAGTATACCAATCATAGTATATTCATTTGTAATAAAAATAAAATAATGTATTTCAAGATCAAGAAAATTTGTGTTACAAATCTCTATCCATTTAACTTTAATTACACATAATCACTCCATAATCATGAATATTAGATTCCATCAAAATATTCTAACCAGAAGAATTACTTAGCTCATATATATATTTTGGTATGGATTCCACACCCATACCTTACCTAGTTACTTATCTCATAGATATATACTAGTATGGATTCCACACCCAGACATTTTCTCACAGATATATGCTAGTATGGTTTCCACACCCATACATTAGATCATAGATATATGTTAGTATGGATTCCACACCCATACATTTTCTCATAGATATATGCTAGTATGGATTCCACACCCATACATTAGCTTAAGGAAAACATAACATTCAAGTGTTCCTTAAAATGGCTTCCACAACCCTTCATGCACCAATCAGTTAAGCGTCTTGTTTATTTGATGCCTAATGTCAACCCAAAATACACAAAATCATGTCAAATAAATTAGAGAAATTTCATTCTTACTCATTAAGAATGTATTCCCAAATCATATTTCAACACATCTAACTAATACACATGCATTAATCTTGAATCTACATTCACAGTTAAAAGTGACATCCTTCAAGGTAGCTTTTAGTTAAGTTTCCTTTAGTGTAGGTACGAAAATATTCAAAATTATCATGATGAACTCAATCATCACGTTAATGGAATCTCAACCTTATACTTGTTACTCATTCCCAAAGCATACACACCAAGATCATCACACTATAGTCCATATTAAGCCAATATTCTTCTCGGTAGATATCATTTCAGCTAGTAAAGATGGCTACTAAGCCCATATCACATTGAAAATGATGCATTAAAAATATATGAAACCATGGATTCACTCCACCTATCTCACTCATCGATGCAAAATGAAGTCATTCACATACTTGGGTTTAACCCCAATTTTCTCAAGCACATCCTTCCCCAGCATGTCTTTAAGCATTTTCACATATTGCTGATAATATGTCTTAACAAAAATATAAATGAATATAAGGAATAATATTTTATTTTTTTCCTGAGTTTCTAAATGACATAATGATAATAATATCCTCTATGCAACCAATACGCTTCCAAGTATAGATATACAACATCTCAACATCCATGCAAAATCAACATTGATACATCATCAAACTACAAGTAAGCATATTGGCCCATTAGTCCCTAGCATTGTGACTCACTCTGATACCATATGTAAGGTCCCACCTTACCCACCATAAAAAATATAGAGAAGTAGAAGTCACATTAATCACTAATACTCATTTGCACAAAATCCTAAAGAATTAGTAACTGTAAAATTGTTTCCAACAACAAGCCCCTTTTTATGAAATATTTGGATAATACAAGAAACAAATGTCTTATTCTCTATTGATACTTCAAAAAATTATTAAATTAATTTTCACATTCCTACCAAAAACGTGCAGACATAGGAAGCTACACCCATTAAATGGTTTATTTATAATTTATAGTAACATAAAAAAAACAACAATAACTAAGACTTTTACACTAACAATTCATATTCACAAAAGCTACAACCATTCAAGGCTTTTGAAAAACACTTTGTAGACATTAACTCTACACTCATTGAGCCCTTATGACAAACACTTTGCAAGCATGAAATTAAAATTCATTCAGGCATTTTTTCAAACACTTGGAAACAATGAATTTAAGATTATTCTTCAACATATTTATCTCATAAAATTCAAAAATTGAAACTTTAAATGTTGCCATCTTAAAATAGGGACTAAATAATCTTAGTGTTTCACCAAAGACTCAACAATAGGTGCACATAACTCATAGCAGAAATTTGCAAAATCGCCCAAATTTCTGATCTAGGTTCTGAAAAGTATTTTTTGGGAATGAAATTAGGGGTTACATGTCCTTAAGGCACGGATATCCCCTGATGTTGGGCTGAATCGAATTAAAAATGCCCAGGAATGAAATTCTTGAGAACAACAAAAATTTATAGCCTCAATGTTTCATTTATGACTTTTGTCAAACATATCAAATGAAAACTTACAACTACAGCTCTACATGAGGAAAAAAACCCACAATGATGCTACTAAGATATTCTCATTGAATTCACACATTTCTAAATCCACCATATGAATTCTTGAAACATTTTACCACCCACAAGCTAATTCATTTGACATTACTTGACAAGCTTTTTGCACCAATTGCTATAATTTGACAAAGACATGGCAACCCTGAATGCTACAGCCATTAAGGCTTTTTGTCAAAATTCTGATCGTACTACTACAACAACTTGGATAAAAAGACATTGAATTATTGATAAGAATATGAAACATAAGCCATAACTGAAATTAATCTCCAACTTACCTCAAGCATTTGATCTTCCAAACCATATTTTACTTGCCATTATTTTTACATTTTATTTTAAGGGTTGATTATGTAATTCCTCCAGGTATATTTTGGGTACATGTCCATTTTATTACTTCTGATGTAAGCTTCAAGTTAGCACTTATTCATGCATAAATAAATTGATAACATTACTCATTCATGGATTTTGTTAAACACTTTTAAAACTATCCTAAAACCATTTCTAAAACACGCATCTAATTACTTGAAACAAAACCATAAATCGTGAAATACTTACCCAAGTCCTTTGGAATTTATTTATTGCAATTAACTTCAACAATATTTCGCTTTCCTTTCTCAAATGCTACAATACCAAGATTAATACCATAAACTACATCAATAATAACTCCAAGATTGAGATCTAAACATCCATACATATAGATTGATCTAGTCTTCATTTTTAACTAATCAATAATATTCTATATAACATACGCCTAAACCAAAATTAGATGCTTACAATAATTTAAATGTTATACTATAATTTTAGGACAATGGAAATTATACCTGAAGAGATATTCAACTCCAATCATTGAGAGTATGATCCACATTTGATCACTTAACCAACTCATTTGAACCATCCGGTTTTCCACCCAACCATATCCAGGGAGAACTCCTCCCCCTGGAACCCCCGAGCTGTAAAAGGTCACAAACAGTACCAAAATATAGAAGTAGAGAGAAAGCCAAGGAAATTTGAGGAAGATAAGTTTCAATTCCTCCAAATACCACTCATGGTCAACTGCACCATGTATAAATACTTAGTAATTTAGTTTAGGGATTTAAAATTCATTTAAAAAGAAATTGGCAACTCTCCAAGTCCCTCCGTCTCATATTTTTTTTTCAAATCTCTCCAACTCTTGGTGATCTGAAATGGATTGTATTTGTTACGCTATGAAAAGTATCCATTCTAATATAATAAAGTGTGCAAAGTGTTCTCCATGAGTTGCAGGTTAAACAAAGTAGTTTTGGTTATGTTTCTGAGTTTTATGTGTGAGGATTAATTAAGTAAATTTAGTGTTTAACATATCAAAGCAGAAATACATAGCAAATAAATTTCACCATCACATAACATAGCAAATTGTTGAGGTAGTTCACCCCTCCTAGGCTACATCTGCCGGTCCAAGGCTCCCCAATGGCATGTTCTTGCTCTATTAATTTTCTCAAAATGGTTACACAGGTAAAAATATGCCTCAATAGGCAAAACCAACTGTAAATTTAGCTTTAGAAGATAGAAAATAGCTATAAATGGCTTTTGTTTCACACTAAAAAGTGAAATATTACCCAATACAGTGCCTTATCCATGATGGCCCTTATGGATTCTTCATCGTTCTTAAAGAAAAATATGTTATAGATCACCTCTACTCGACCTGAAACCTATTCCAAACTACTGATAAGGTCGAAGAGACCCAAAATTGACTATTTTTGCACTCAATTTGGTTCAATAATGAGGAATTTATGGCTTCTCCAAGAAAACTACCCAATGTCCCCCCAAAACTCCACTAAATGTGGAGGACTACCAGTTATTCTGACTAAAACTGGCCAAACTATGAAAAAGGCAAGTTTCGCTCCAAACTTGGCGGATGGTTTAATTGGCACTAAATGTTAAATTAAATGTTTGGGACAGATGGTCACATGGGCTTCCGTTTGAACTTCCGACGGATGTTAACCATGATTGTTTAAACCATGGCATAAAATGTGGCACTTGGCACGTTTACATGCGGGATTCCCGCTTAGCCGTAACCATAACCGTCGGGGATTACATTAAACAAAACCGTTAACATAAACTCTTGTAGTGGCTGGCCACATGGGCTTTGGTTCCTCCTTTGTCAACAAATTGTTAACTGTAACACGTTAGTGCCTGGTTCTCAGCCCCCTGATCATGTGGGGTCAGTGCTGTTGGGCTAGCCCTGAGGGACTAGCCCTTAAATTTTTCCACCCGAATAATTTTGAAACCTTATAACAAAGCCAACTCCTTTATGTGTTAAGTAACACATGCAGTCGAGATGGTCGGGCTTCTGTGCTCGCAGGTGAGTGACCCAAGGTCGAATCCTGTAGCCATACAAAAAATTTAATAGACCATTTCTCTTGCCTGGGGCCATGTGGCGGCCTCCGGGTCTACCACGTGGGAGCCTATAATTGGCCACGAAAATCCAAAGGCAACCCATCAACCAATAAAATTCTTCCATTTGTCAACAAATAATTTGCCCGAATGGAATATTCCAAAGAATATTTTGGGGAATATTCCTAGAATATTCTTTTTAAAATTTTTCCAAATTAAAAAATTCAAACTTGGTCAACTCATTTTTGGAGTTTACTAGACGGTTTCAAACCTCAATAACTTCTGCATATGACCAATGTTTTGAGAACTGTTCACGACGTCAAAATCGTAGCGATGAGACCTTTTTTATCGTTCAGATTGTAACCACTTCTAATAAATTTCATTTTTGAACATTTTTTATAACTTGGACATGATCTCCTAATCACTTTGTATCACCATGCACCCCCCCAAGTGATAATACATGAGACACATATATAGGAGGAGCAACAAATTCTTGTCATAAAGGAGGATTAATATGCATGCCTTGTATTCCATTTAGATGAGTGTAACTCATGCCATTAAAGAGAGGTATGCATGCCTTAATTAAGGAGAGTGTAACATATGCATTAAAGAGTGTAAGAGGAATATGTCATTATTTGATGAGTGCATACAAGAAAGTGTAATGTATTATTAAAAGGGAGAGGGAGAGTTACATAGAGCCATGAGAATCATGAAGGAGAGAGGTGTGAAGTCATTGAGGAGATATAATTCCCTTTTAATAATAATATCATAATCTCATAAAATATAATAATAATATTAATAATATTAATAATATTGAATATGAAGTCGAGATTGAACTATTATGATTGATTAATCATAAGTTAAGTTATTTTCCTTCAAGTATACTTGTTTACCCATTGATTGGAGGTGATTTACTATTTTTGGAAAGTCATACTTGAAATGGGAGACATGACTTTTTATTTTTAGAAAGTCACTCCAAAATTGTTAGGAATGAGATTTTATTAAAGAAATTCATCTGTGAGCTGCCCATGAGTGGTAGTTTTCTTTCTGATAATAGGGATTCCGCAGCCCTATTTTATGCATCTCTGTGCCTTAGTAGATTGAGGACTCTGTGCCCTGATCTACTCTAAAGATCCAAGATTCCACACCTTTATCTTTTTAAATATTCAGGACTCGGTGCCCTAAACATTTCATTATAGATTGAAGACTCTATGTCTTTATATTTCATATATTTAGGACTCCGCTCCCTAATTTTCATTGCTTCTCATCTACTTTGCTTTGAAACTCTGCGTTTCACCTTAAGGTACTGATTGTGAGCTCATATCCATATAATGGTTAGTTGGTAAGGTCTTCTTCCATGACCTACACACATCACAATCTCATTGATCAAATAATTCAAATGAATTTCATAATTAACTTATTCAAATTTTACCAAATATTGTGCATGACTTCCACAGTCATTTTGGTTTTGGAGAAATGACTTTTGTAGTCATTTATAACTTGAGCATCCGTATTGGAAATGATTAATTCCCCTGCCACATCATGCTTAGTACGATATTACGCACATATAATCATACAAATAGTGTATCATCCATAACTCATAATTAACCATATGTTCCGCATAACCATGATCATCCATGGATCTGTGTCTCAATTATAAATCACCATTCATGTCATACAACTATGTCCAAAATAGGATACCAAAAGAGAAAACATTGCTAATATGCTCTTAACCAAAAGCAATTCTTGTGCACGCAACCATAGATATTATCATAAACATACAAAAACCAAGTGACCCAAACCAGGTCATAGCATATAAGCATGTACATAAGTCTTTCATACATAATATTATATCATTATATGAAAATCACCATCTCTAAGTGTCATCAAAGCTATCTCACCAAGAAGGGACACTATCATGGGCACACTATCATTCCCAATTGCATTTTTTTCAAATAAAAACTTACCTTTCATGCCACCTTTTGTATTTTGACATCTTGTTTGTAAAGATGAATGGAGGAAAGGGTAAATTTTATGATTGTTATGTTAAAAAAAAAATCGTGTCACTAAGTTTATGTTCCTTTATAAGATGAAAAACATAAAATGTTACAACAATGTCTAAAATGAAAAAAACCCATTTTTATCACTTTCATCTGATTGCAACAATGTCTACTCAAGGATTTTATGTTTACAAAAAAAAATCACTTATTGTAATGAATATTCAAATATCACTAATATATTATGTCATGTTGCTGATCGCAACAGAAATCAATGTCTTCCTTTACATTTAGATTTCCTAATACAAAACAAGAAATGGAAAACACAAAATTGTGTGTCCACATTATAGATGATGTTCCACTAGAGATAACACATTGGCTGATAATTAGCGTGTCACTAGTTAATGAGTACAACATAGAGGGGATATTTGACTTGAAATTTCCCACCTTTTTTCCCAACTAAGGATGTCCTAAGCTTCTATCCATGCATGAAGAACAATTCAGTTGATAGTCATGCAATATATTTAATGAGATACCACAACAATAGGTTCAAAAGTCATCCTTGATTTAGATACCACCTCTACAACTAATCAACGTCGAGCAACAAATATCAATTTTATGAAGTGAAGCCAAAGACCATAACACACCAACCACTATTGAAGAGGAATGTGCCCATCCCAAAAAAATAATGAAAGGAAAAATCCTAGAAGATATCATGATCTTCATAGAACATCTACATTGGATTGGAGATTTTTGAGAATTATCGAGGAAAGAGGTAACATAAATGACCGCACAACTTCAAAGAAAAACCTTGTTTCTCACCCTCATCAAATCATACACTAAATGGCGAGAGTTTCATGTAGTTATGAAAACTAATGGTATATTAATATAATGTACAATACAAAAATATGTCTATGCAATCTAGAAATTTATGTATTTCATATTACTAATTGCATATTCATTTTGTAGGTCAGAATGGTAGCATTTAGAATCTACACATGTACATGGTTTTATGTTTCTTGTTTTTTATCCAAACATGGAAACATAAAATTTAGAATACCCATATTAAATGAATGAAGTAAAATTTTCTTTGTTGCTATGTATAGCTTGGAATTCTAGAAAATACCATAACACACATGGCTATGTATTAATCCATTGAAGACAGTCCTTTATTTCTAGATACACATGAAATATTTATATCCATTTGTAACACAAATGGAACTAGAACTTCTATAGGCCAAACTAGCCCAAACCTCAACTAGTGATTGCACCTCACGGTCAGACATCACTACCCATCACCAGATCTGTCTCTACCCAAAAAGTTTAGGTCTATAGACCGTTTATTCCAACTAAGGCCTCCAGGACTAGTAAGTCAACCCAAAATTGTTTTCAGGCTTCCAGATCATTTGTCCATGTTGGATACCTAATCTGCTAAGGGTTAAGGTGTGGAAGTGGAGTAGACAAAGGGAGTCAAAGAGACCTTGGAATATGGAATCCAAGAGTCAAACTAAATGTATTATAAATGTATATGTTGATTAATAGAAAATATATTCATGCTTATCTTTCATCTTGTGTGAATTCCATGTATGTGTCTAACATGGTATCAGAGCAGAGGTATTCCTAAAGTTTAAGCCACATTTGTGTGGCATTCCTTCACCGAAAGACTGCCCTCCTACCCTGATCATTAACCTCTCTTCTTGTAAAAACAAAAGAAAAAATATGATTATTTGCCCAAAGTCTTCCTCTTCTCAACGGTTACATATTTTTGAAGTTCTGTCATAACGGTTGTTCCTGACACTCTACCTACCTTTAACTATCTCTACGCCTATCAGTGATCATGGATTCCTTTAGTGTATGTTCTCTAAGATTTTTTTTTTATTTGTATTCACAGTGTGTATTCTCGTTCCCTTATTATGGGGTGAAGGAAACATTTTATACCCTTGAATAAGCGAAACTCTTCCACTGGTTATCAGAGAAAGCATTATCTTTGACATCTGTTATGTGTCCCCTACTTGAGCCCCATGAATCATGCCTATTGGTAATCACTCGGGCCCATAGAGGTTCATAAAACCATTATGAAGCTCTAATGCTTTAGACCTGCCATCCCTATCAGTGAGGTATGTGACAAAAATCTATTGTCCCTAGCATGCATCTCTGTCTGTCAGCGATATTTTAGAACTCTCCTCTATTTTTGTTTGTCACGTATATTTTCAGTTATTGTATCCCAAATCTCTTTGAATATTGTTTTCCTCTCTCTCCATTGATTTATTTTCTCACTGTACATATCCTGGACTATTTTATGTTCCTTTGGGTTCACCAATACAGTTCCTTCTCGCAGTTTTCTCACCTTTAATTACATCTTACTCACCTCATCCTTTAGTTTAGTTTCCTTTTCTCCAATATCACCCAAAGTTTGGTTCATTTCCAAGGAACAAATTTTTGCTTCAACCTCATTTATTAGAGTTGCCTCTAAAGCTTGTCATTTTATTTCTTCATCTGATCCTATTCTTCTGTGTTAGGAAAGTTGAACTAATATTTCCTAGAAATGCAGATTTTTTCCTTCCTGTGTTCCTTGAAAGAAATCAGTCCACTTTTTGCCAAGGTGTCTAATTATTTTTTCACCGCAGACTTCTTGAGGCTATAATTTTTCTAGGAATTTGTAGCATTTTTGAAATTTAATGGACTTATGAGGAATAGCTTGTTCTTGATATCTGTGCGAATTACTGTTACTATTATGAAGAGTTGCGCTTAGATGAAATGTTCCATCACCTGTTAGTTTCTTCACCTGATCAAAGCGAGGGTTCACTTCCACATTTATAATTTATACAACTATGTTTTAGCGAGGATTTTCTTCTTAACCATATTTGGCATCATTTCTTGTGATCCTCCCATAGTGTGTTTCCACGCACTTCCCCTCCACCTTCACTACACCCTCTAGTTTGATTTTGCACCGGAGTATCTGAAATTGGCCACAACACCAAACTGTGTGCATTGGAGAGGAGTATCGTTAATGGTATAACTTTAACACAGAGTATGGAGAATGCAGAGGAGAGGTGCTGCCAGGGTGTAGGTCGTTGAGCTGGAGACAGGACGATCAAATGGAGTTGCTGTTGAGTTCGATTCTACACCAGAGAATCTGACACGATACTGAAAATGATCCTATGATAGATAAATGATATTGTTGGTATGGAGCCTCCTCATGAGGTAAAGAATGTCCTTTCTTACCGTGATCGTGTTGGGCCACCACTTTATGATATAGTTTGATTTTATTGTCTGTTTTTCTTTCAAGAAAGCACATCATTTTGACAAGGATAAGGACTGTGGTTGTGTATCCACTTTGGTTGGTCTCAGTGAAATTATTTATTTGAGAAAAAATATTAAGAATGTGGTTGCTACATTATTTATTTAATAAATCTCAACACTTATAGAACAATTTTTTTCCTCAAGTTGGTTAGCATACGCAGAGTTTCAATTGAATAATGATCACATTATCATATTTGGAGCATTGAGTTAGAGCAACATTGATTATCTCAAGAAACAATCCCTTCGCTGTGGTAAGGAATCAATGCTTAAGACATTTTATAAATGTAAGTCACAATTACAATATCAAATGGCCTCTGTTTAACACCTTTAGAATTTAATTACTTAATACCCTCAATAATCTGATATAATGAAAGCCTTCACAATGCCATAAATTGTTGATACTTGAATGAAATGAAAAGAAGAACTGTAAGAGAAACTCAAAATGATATGTTGAGAAACATAATCTATCACTTTTAAGTTTGAGAGGAAATCATGGAGAGAGAGGAAACTCGAAATAATATGTTGTAAACACAGAATCTATTTCTTTAAAGTTTCATCAGGAATTTGTGAAAAGAGAAGAGATGAAGTGAAGGAGTGAAAATTAAGTTTATTTAACTCTTACTCACATATGTAATTACGAGACTGGCTACTACATTACCTCACTTCATTCAAAGAGGAACACACATAGAGCAAAACTAGAAAGACATATCAACATCAACAGGTGCAGGATACTTGATCTTCTTTCATTAATTTCTCAGAAAATTCAATACCAAATTAACAGTCATCCAGAGGTCCAAAAATCCGAACCCCTTTTCTTTATTTCTATCTACTTAAATACATCAAACTAGTTCATAACTGCTAAACTTCTTGAAACTATTCTACTACCTAAACTGTTAAGATTACTTCTTCAATCATACAGAGAAAATAAATAAAAACTAGAATTATTATTCACTTTCATTAAGGGAATTTTGAGGTCTAAAATGGGCCTCCTAAGGAAAATGTATAATCAAAATTCACTTTATGAGAACCAATCACATTTTAGGGGATGACGTCATCCCTAATGGTTGAAGTGGCATTGCTTGAGTTAAAAGTACTTACTTGTCACATTCTCAATGGTGGATACAAACTCATGGTTAAACATGGTAGTGCTCTAAGAAATTTTAAAGTTATAGACTAAAGTACTCGTAATAAATGTCATTTCACACTTTTTGAATAAAATATTATTATTTTCATTTCATATCTTTTGCAAGAAACAATGCATATCCCTACACAATCTTCATGTATTTACACATTTTTCAATAAATATTATATTTGTATATTTCAAATATTTATTTTTAAATTATATATTCATTTCATAAAACTCAATTCATTTCATTATGATTATATTAATATTATATATTAGTGTATATAATATTGTGAAAAATAACCTAAATGTTATAGAATATATATATTATATTCATTTTTATAAATCAAATCAATTCAATATGTAATATAAAATTCGTACATAAAACAATATATTACATATATTATATTATATTATTTTTATATAGTATATTAATTACATGTTATTATATAATTTAAATAACATAAATTTTAGTTAATAGTATATTCTATAATAAAAAAATTATGAATTTATATTTTAATTTATTTATGTAAAAGGAAAAATGCATTAGTTGTGCAATGATAATGAGATTTTCTTGAAAAAATCATTCTTATTTATAGTCACATCAATACAATTATTTTATTAATTTTATTTTGGTACAACTTTTGAATTGAATTTAACCATGGTTAAATGGATTTTGGTGCAAAAATTGAATTTCAAATTCATAAATATTATTTTATTGGTTTAGCTATTATTTTATTATTTCCTTAGGTGGCCCAATTTAGACCTAAAAATTCCCTTAATGGCTAAATCTGATGTTGCTGATGCATCCTCACGAAATTCCGAGGTGTCCTTTCTGGTTATGGTGTAGTAGCTGCATAGTTCTGTAATGACGCCTTGGTGCCCGACATGACCCAGTTGTCGTGCTTCCCACAGTGCCACTATATATTCTTCTGCCCGACTCTGCCTATGCCTCTTTATTCATTGGCCACCCCTTCACATTACCTTATCGCATATATGGTTGCAACTTTATAAAAACCCCGCAGACCTATAGTTTATAGGCCCACACATGACCTAACCAATCAAAATAAATTTCACTTCACAACTTATTTGATATCGCACATCCAAAACTATAAAAATTAACTTAAATGGTAAAAAATAATAATGCCGATGTGTGAAACCGCTTTGTTTGCGATTTAACCTCCATCGTTGATCTACGCCCCAATCTAATGATCCCGTTGTACTGTCTCACACTGCCATCTCCCATTTGTCACATTGCAACCAAAATAATTTACCTTGCAAAGTATTAATGATAAAATATAAACTTGCCGATGTGTGATATGCATTGAATCATCGTGCCAACACGTGGCTCCTCCCTTTATCACATCGCAAGTTTTTCTTCTTACCGCATCTGAATTTGTTTTGTTTAACTTGTGAAGTCGTTAACACATAAACTAAATGATCACTAATGTGAAATTGTGTTATGCCAACACATTTACACTTCACAACTTTTCAAAATTAACTTTGCAATGCAACATGGTCCATCCATCTCTCACTCTAATTCTGCGATTTAATCCTCGTCGTTAGATCACCTCCTTTGGGAATCTTCTAAAGGTTTTCTTCCTTAACCAATTTCTCAGTTTATTTGGTTGTCACCACTCTACAACTCCATATTCTCCACGCTAATCCCTGTGATAGTTCATTCAATGAACTCGTGCAACTCCATCTTTCTCCACGGTGTTAAAACCATGAAGAGATTTCTTCTGGTTATCCAATCTTTTGACCTACCTTCACATCTCATCACGAAATGTTAATGTACCAACATATAAATCAAAATTCTTCTTTGACATACAAAATTTTACATTTTATAACATATATGATTTTTTGGTGTTTTGAAAAATATTTCAAAGGTAAATGAAAATGAGCCACAACATCTGGCTCCACCTAGGGATAGTGCTTTTTTCCACAGAAGCGCTAAGAACCATAGATTAGTGCATTATCCATTGGGCATGGAGTCAAATATTTCTTGGTGACATATGAACAATGAGTTATCCGGTATTTACAATGGTGGAATGCCGACTTTCAATTATGGAAATAATTCTTTAGGTAATGCCTATTCACAGGCAGCTATGTTGAATCTCCATCTAGATCTTCCAGAATGAATGTGGTATTTGACCTTGTCTTAGATATTCTGTATGGACCATACTAGAGAGGGTCAAATTTACCATTCTTCCTCTTTTCTTCTCGTCTGGTGTCCCATATTAGTACCAAATATCCTTCTTGAAAGAGAACTTCTTTTTCTTTTCTGTCAAATATAGACTCCATCATTTCCTGATAAGTAATCAAGTTATTATTGACTTTTTTTCTATTTTCACTTGATTCAATTATCTTGTTCAATATTCTTACCAGAGAACTAGGTTCTCCCTGAGCTTCTTGAAGGAAAGAAATCACTAGTTTGGCCAACTAAGTAGGAAATAGTGCTTGAGTCCCATAAACCAATTCATAAGGAGACTTCCTAGTAGATCTCTTGGGGGTGACTTGAATTTCCCAGAGGGTGAACTTCAACATCATATCCCAATCCTTCTGATTCTCAGTGATTGTCTTCTTTAAGATTTTGACCAATTTCCTATTTGAGGACTCTACCAATCCTTTCCCTTAGGGATGATATGTTGTGGAATGTGATAAAGTTAAATTATATGTTTGACATAAATTAATGAAACGAGCAGAGTTGAATACCTAAGCATTATCAGTCACAATTTTGACTGGACATTTGAATCTGTTGAAAATGTTTTCCTCCAGAAACTTCATCACTACTTGGTGTTAGGTCCCTATATTACTAGTATAGTCCCTTATTGTTGTTAGTGTAACCCCCTTATTGTTATTATTGTACCCCTGTAACCCCCATATTTTTATTATTGTGCCCTTAAATTGTTACTGTTAGGTCGGCTAGGATTACATTGTGGCCCCATGGAGTCCTATATATAGAAAGGAGGTTTTATAATTTGTACCATCCAAGAATTGTTCATTCATGTAATGTATTGGAGGTTTCCCCCTTGAAGTGGCTTATTTCTAAGGCGTTGATATCTCTTTTCCTCTATTTTTGGAGCTGGTTTCACAACATTTGGTATCAGAGCTTTGGATTCTAGGGTTTTGCTGCTTCAAACAGGTCATCGTGGTATTTTTGCTATAAAGTTTTTGCTACAAAAGTTCAGAAGCTGAACGTTTTAGAGTTTGAAGCTGAAAACCTGAGGAACATCGTCGAACAATTTCAGAGCTTGGTTCGCAATATTTTCGGAGATATGATATGTTGAAGTTAGGGCTTTTTTTAGGCTCCTTAATTTCAATTAAAAAGGTCATCGCAGAATTTTTGCTATAACGTTTTTTCTACGAAGGCTCAAAAGCTGAACGTTTTAGGGAGCAAGGATAAAATCCTGAGGAACATCGTCGCAAAATATTCAATCTTGGTTCGTAATATTTTCAGAGATATGATCTATGGAAGTTACGTCTTTTTTAGGCTCCTGAATTTCATCTTAAAGAGTGATTGTGGGAAAATATTCATAACTCTCTCTCTGAGCATCGGATTGGAATTCTGTAAAAAGTGACTAGAAGTACATGGACTTTAGTTTCCTATATATAAATCGCAGAGCCAAAGGAGCAAACAATGACACGTGAAAAGGCGTACAAGTTCGCTCTACGAAACCCGTCCATAATTAGGTCATTGTGGGAGATTGGACATAACGTTGCCTTGAAGAATCCAAATCAAGTCAGACCTACGGAATTTGAAAGAAGCTTCAGAGGAATACTACAGGGCCAAATTTCAGATATTGAGAATACACAAGTATAGAGATAAGTCAATTTCAATATCGAGCTCCTCAAAAGCAAGTAAAAGGTGTGTATTTTTTTTTTCCAAATTGCATAACTCTTGTTTGAAGAATCAAGTTGAATTGATTCCAAGGGCATATTGTAGAATATATTTTAGTATTGGGTTCTCAAAATGCCTCCTAAAAAGAATTCAACACCCATTAAGCCTCCAAAAGGCTCTATTATGACTCATGAAGACAAAGAATGGCAACATGACATATCAAATTTACAAGAGCAAGTGCAACAAATTTCGCTCTTGCAAAGAGCAACAAAAATGACATGGAAGTTTTGAAGAAAGGCATGGAAACTAAGATGGATGGATTGAAGAAAGGAATGGAATATAAGATGGATGGTTTGAAGAATGGCATGGAAGCTGGCATGGAATCTAAGATGGATGACATGGAAGCTAAGATTGATGAAAAAATGGAAAACATGAAGAATGATCTAAAAGAAGACATGGAAGGTTTGACAAAGTTGATACAACAAATTTTTCCTAATGGTGAAAAGATAGTAGAGGAAACTCATGATCAGAACAAAATAAATGTTAATCGTGATTTCATAAACTCTAATGTTGGCGGGAAGAACCTCAATATTCCAAAAATGGATATGAGGAAGTTTGATGGAAAGGATCCTATAACATGGATACTACAGATGGAGCAATATTTTCGTCTCAATAATGTGCAAAACACACAAAAGGTACGCATTGCAACTTTACATTTAGAACAAAATACATTTTTATGGTATCTATGGCTTTGCTCCCATAAAAAAATTGTCACTTGGTCAAGTTTTACGAAGGAAATGATAGCACATTATGAGGATACAAAGAGAAACACTTTCTTTAGCCAATTGATAAATTTCAAACAAAAGGGTTTAGTGGGGTAGCACATTGAGGACTTCCAAAAAAATGAATTTAAGGGTAATTGATATTCTAGAGGAACACAGTATTGATCTCTTCATAGATATTATAAAGGATAACATCCAACATGAAGTTCTCATTTTGGAACCTGATTCATTGGAGAAGGCATTTAGGTTGGCAAGAAAAAATGAATGTAAAATTATGGCGACAAGGAAGCCTACCACTCACTTCTATAAAGAGGGAAGTGTTGCTACTCCTATATTTCCACAACCTACAAGGTTGACACCACAACATTTGGAAGAAAAAAGAGCAAAAGGGCTTTGCTATAGTTTTGATAGAAAATATACTAAAGGTCATAAGTGTTCCGAGAAGAAATTATTTTACATAGATTGTGAAGAGGAAGAATAAAATGAACAAGAAGAGGATATACACCAGGAACCAACCCTAGAAGAGGAAGAAATGAGTCCGACCATATCGTGTAATGCATTGGCAGGAATTACCATTTCTCAAACTCTCAAGATAGAAGGACATATCAAGAAGAAAAAGGTATTAGTATTGATTGATTCAGGTAGTACCCATAATTTTATTCATTGTAAGGTAGCCAAGGAATTGAATTGTTTCCTATACCTAGCACCAGAATGTCAAGTGATTGTTGAAAATGGAGGAACTATAAATTTCTCTGGAAAATTCCATAATATCAATATAACCTTGGGGAAATATGTATTGAATAGTCCAATGCTTTCCATTTCTATGGGAGGTGTTGATGTTGTACTAGGAGTACAATGGTTACAATCTTTGGGGACGGTAGCTTTTAATTTTCAAAAACTTTTCTTGAAATTTTTCTCAGAAGGAAAGGAATTCAAATTACGGGGTATTGAAGGGAAGGCGGGAAAGATAATAAGCTCTAATTTCATGAAAAAGCTTCTAAATAAATAAAAATGAGGCGTAATTGCACAATTATGCTCACTAGAAGTTCCAACATCAAAATCATCTATTTCTGCAGATCTCCAAAAAGTCTTGGACAATATTTCCAAGGTTTTTGAAACTCCCAAAGGAATCCCACCTATTTGTGATCATGATCTTGCTATTCATTTGATTCCAGGAATTTTTCCTCCAAACATCAAGCCTTATAGATATCCTTATGTCTAAAAGAGCGAAATTGAACGTATGATTGCAGAAATATTAGAGGCTGGTATAATTCAACCTAGTTAAGGTTATTTCTCTACTCCTGTAGTATTGGTACACAAGAAGGATGGATCATGGCGCATGTGTATGAATTATAGGGAGATCAATAAGCTCACCATTAAAGATAAATTTCCCATTCTTGTGATTGATGAATTATTGGCTGAATTACATGGAGCAATTTATTTTACCAAGTTTGATCTTCGTTCAGGATATCATCAAATTAGAATGAAGACTGAAGATATTCTGAAAACAACCTTTCAAACTCATGAGGGTCATTATGAATTTTTGTTCATGCCTTTTGGCCTTACCAATGCACCTCCTACATTTCAAGGCTTGATGAATTACATTTTCAAACCCTTCCTTAGAAAATTTGTGCTAGTATTTTTTGTTGATATACTAATCTACATCAGGTCCTGGAAGGATCATCTTCAACATGTTGACAGGGTGTCAAATTATTGCAGGAGAAACAATTATATGCAAAAACATCCAAATGTTTCTTTGGAGTACAAGAGGTGGAATATCTGGGTCATATTGTATCTCACGAGGGTGTTAAGGTAGACCCTATCAAAATTAAAGACATTAAATAATGGAAAGTCCCCACAACCATAAAGTAGTTGCGAGGATTTCTCGGGTTAACAGGGTATTATCGCAAGTTTGTTAGGAATTATGGGAGAATAACAACACCTCTAACAACATTATTGAAGAAAGATGGATTTTCATGGACTCCTGAAGCAACTAAAGCCTTTGAACATCTTAAAGAGTCAATGTGCCTAGCACTGGTCTTAACTACGCCAGACTTCATAAAAACCTTTATTGTGGAATGTGTTCCCTCAAGAAATGGAATTGGCGTTGTTTTAATGCAAGAAGGAAGACCCATGGCCTTTGAAAGTTGTCCAATCAAAGGAAAGTATTTACAGAAAGCTATTTATGAGAAATCAATGTTAGCAATACTGCATGCACTAAAGAAATGGTGAACTTACCTAATGGGAAGACACTTCAAGGTAAAAATTGATCATCATAATCTTAAACACTTTTTGGAACAAAGATTCTCTTTAGAAGAGCAGCAAAAATGGGTCACAAAGATGTTGGGTTATGACTTTGAAATAATCTACAAAAAGGGAAGCTAAATGTTGTTGCAGATGCACTCTCAAGAAAGAATGAAGAGGTGGAAGCATTGCTTTGTGCCATTTCTATTGTCCAACCAGATTGGATAACCGAAGCAACGGATGAATGGAAGAAGGACAAAGAAGTGTGGGCACTCTTTCAAAATTTGCATCAATATCGTACTACATATGATACATTTAGTTGGAAAAATGATTCCTTATGGAACAAAGATCGCTTATATCTTCGTATGAATTCCCAACTAAAAGAAAATATTCTTTTGGAATTGCACACTTCTCCTTTAGGAGAACATTCAGGATTTTTAAAAACTTACCACAGGGCGAGGAAAGAATATTTTTGGGATGGCCTTAAATCTGATAGTAAAAATTTTGTGTCAGAATTTTTGATTTGCTAGCAGAATAAAGTGTTGGGAAAAATACTGAGAGGGGGGGTGAATCAGTATTTACTGCATATTCAAAACTTTTACTTTTTTCTTTGCTTCTAAAACCCATACGCTACTTTCCTGAAACAGACTCGCGTATATACACAGATACCCTTTATGAAACTCGCGTATACACAGATATCTAATTATGTCATTAGTTCTTCACTTAAATCATTCCATCATTCATTCATCAGATGTTTAATAAACAGTAAACATGCAAATCAGTGAAGCAATGCGAGTAAACCATCACAATGTGCATCACACATGAACACTGTGGATTTTTAGGTGGAAACCCAAGTCGGGAGAAAACCACCGCCGCCAAGAAACAAATTCCCTTCAATATTTTATTATAGAGAAAAAACATCTTACAACACATGTGTCGGTGTGTTCCTACTCGCACGTTGTGCACCCACCCGGGCGCTCGTTTACCACCCCCCCTCCCGGGAAGGGAGCTCCAACCCCCGACTCGTTTACCAACTTATCCGGAAGGGAGCTACGACCCCCGACTCGCGTTTAGCCTTCCCGGGAAGGAGCTCTAACCAAGCCTCGCTTACTCAGCCCTAGCTGGAAGGGAGCTTACAACCCCCGACCGAAGGCTACAACCCTCAAAGACTCCTATGGACCATGTTTCATCAATTTTCACACTGGATCCAAAGCTTCCTTTAGGACACCACTTGCAGGCCACATTTCATCATATTTTCAAACTGGACCCTTTCCATACTCTTAAGCACATTCAACCATGAAACAGATACATATAACTCACTGACAGATATCAGTAAACCAGCAGAACATATCAGACATTTCTTACCACAAACTTCAGCAAACCCTAGTTTGCATACATGCTTTCCTTTCTCTGATGTCGCGTATATACGCGCTTCCATTCACATAAACCCGCGTATACTTCAGTACAAATTATAGAGCTAATTTTATTGCGCATACGCGCTTTTTCTTCAGCGAAGCCACGTATATACGCGCTTCCTCTGTGGCGAACTAGCGTATAGATCTTCAACTATTATAGAGCAGCATACTTCTTCAGATCAGATATTCAGTTCAGATTTACCCCTTTTGCTTCAGACAGATGTTCACCTCATCTCAGATCTAAGCCTTCCATGAATAGATCTAGCAGATACAAGTACAATATAGATCTAGATCCCCTTTTTCATCACTCCTTCATTGGTGCATCATACATTCAGATCTTTCATTCAACCGTAACCCTTTCCATTCAGATATACTCCAGAGAGAAGTATTCATTCAAGCTCAGATATCTTGCACCCACGCTTATGATTTGCACAATGAATTTCTTCTCCTTATATAGGTTTACCCTTTTTCAATACCATGAGCCAAAACCACATTACATCCGATGGTATTCCTGGACGGGGTCATTTGGACGAAACATTACCCAATACAATGGGTTAATACCATGGTGGTCACCCCTGGTTTTGCACTTTAAGAGCGCTTTTGCCCATACGCGACTTGGCACGTTGATTCCCGCGTGCATACGCGACTTCCCCTAGGAAAATCCGCGTATTTCTAGAGACATACTCTTTTCATCAAGATTTAGCACATGCTGAATTCCTTTCTTCATTGCCTTCTATACACACTATAGATACATCAGATTTACTTCATCAAGAACATATTCTATCAAGCACAACTTCATCAAGTGGGTTGCCATTCAAGGACAACACTCAGCATCATATTGCTAACAAACATCATTTCATATCAGATTTACATCGTTTACCAAGTCCATCAGGTCAAGAATAAATTCATCAGGTGGTTCGCCATCAAGGACAGCACATGTCAATAGTCGCATGTTTTCATCTTCATTCAGTGGGTTGCCATCAAGGACAACACTCTGCATCATATTGCCAACAATCTCCCCCTTTGGACTTGATGGCAACCACGATGGTGTTTGGTTACCACAACAGATAATACAATGACACCATGTCACATTCTCCATTTTTGACACCATTCTTTCTCTTCATTCAAACACCATGTCACTCTCCCCCTTTGACATCAAGGGCAAAGGGTGGAGCAAAACCAACATACTCTCCCCCTTTTCTTCACATGTGGAAGAAGCATTCTACAGATCTGATATATACTGAAGTGACCAAGCTCCCCCTGAGTTCATGCTGAATCTTCAAACAGATTTTCCAGTGAAGTACATGACTCTATGAAATTCCTATCACCAATGACTCATACTTACATCAAAGATTCATCCAAGTGGATTTACATATAAGACTCAAGTGCCCAACCAAGTGGGTTTACACATTTCAACTCAGCTACCCAAACAAGTGGGTTTACAAAATTTGACTCAGCTACCCAACCAAGTGGGTTTACAAATTTGACAAGTCCTTACATGACAGAATATTACAAATTTACATCATGGGTCACAACATGACCGTTTCATCAAAATACAAATATGACTTTTCATAATCAACACCAGAAAGTCCTCAAGAAAGAGAACATGTTTCAGAACCATCATAATGCCAACAATGCATTATACTCAGCAATGCTAATTCTCCCCCTGAAGATGTGCTTCCGAACATCCTTTGACTAAGGCTCCCCCTTAGTTTGTGCATCCTGAACACTTTTACCAACAAATCATCAAGGCATATTTATCAAACCATTTAGAAATAGAATTATGAAAACTGGAACACCACCAGAGATACCAAACAGTATCAGAGATACCAAACAACACTGCAGCTGTGCTGAAGAGAGCTGACTCCAAACAGAAAAATGTCAGCAATCAGACATACGCGGTTTTCTGTGCATGAACTCGCGTATATACGCGACTGTGTTTCAGGAAACCCGCGTATCCAATACCATCTTCTAAATTTTAACCAGATCAGATCCTCTGTGAGAAAAAGACAGTGTTCAGCTTCTTTCTAGGATATTTGAATGCTTCCCTAGACTACAAATAGATAGAATAGTGTAGTTGTGTCTTCAAGCATCATCCAGCGGTTGTAGCATAAGCACATTAGTAACCAAGCCTTCAGATTCTTTGCAGCATCAATACAATCTTTCTAAGAGAGATTATCATATTAGAACAACATCTTCAAATATGTGTCAAGCAATCATCCATGTGGTCCAATATCATCAAGACCTTCAATATTTAACATGAAGTAACATATGTAGGCAAAAAATCTCAACCATAGTAACAAGCTCTGCATGATCTATTCTTATTTCTGAATCAAACGACATCCAACTCATCCATGTGTGAGCACAAAAGATACTTATCAGCAACCAGGGCTCAAAATCTCATCATAATAAACCATGTACTAAGTCATCATCATTTGAGCATGAGTATCACAAAAACCAAAGAATAAGCAGTCATATTGCCAACAATGCAATCATTAGTATTCAACCTGCTGCTCCCCCTGAACCAGTGCTCCTTCTTAACTTGTGCAACCTGAATACGTTCATCAGCAAACCAACAGCAACAATCTCTGCATGAACTGCCCTTATCTCCTAATTATAAGACTTTCATCTCAACAATGAATACTCTTCATCAAAAAGCAAACATGACTCATCCACAATCTTCAACATAAGAAACCATGTATCATATCATCATTATTTAGAACTGAGAAACTAAGATGATATTGAGTCAATAATACAGTTATTAACAGTCAGACTGATGCTCCCCCTGAACCTCTGCTCCAGATCTTCAGCTATCATATAAATTCTCTTATCATTAATGCATACGCGACTGTGTCTGCTGGAACTCGCGTGTATACGCGACTTTTGTTAATAGAACCCGCGTATGGAAAGTGAAGCATAGAATTTTTTTTATTTTTTTTCACCTTCTTTCATCTCCCCCTGAACTTGTACTTCCTGTACCTTTCTTCTTCATATCAGATGCTCTGTCAGAAATACATATAACCAGAATAATAAAATCAATCATGAAAGACATCATACATTGCTCCCCCTGTGACGATACATTACTAAATCTCATAATGTATCCCACATCATTCCTGCAGTCAATCAAGGAAGTAAGCTTCAGAAGCGGATGACTGTAGTAGGGTCAAAATTCCCTACGTTTCTGATCAGTCCTCCATCTTTTTCCAGATTTGTTTGAACTTTCTATTTGTGTGCTGGAAGTTATCCAATTTCTCATATCCGTTCAACCTGCATTCTTTTTCTACATGTCCATACTTATTACAAGAATAACATCTCATGTGTCCAGAGAAATAAGCATAAGAATCATAATGAGTATTTCTAATCTTCCTCCTTTTACAATCAGCTGCTTTATGTCCATACTTGTTACACGAAAAACAATATCCCTTGAAGAAACCAGAGTACCTTTCTATGTAGGATCTGTTAGTTTGTGGCTGAAATGATCTGCTCCTGCAATCTGCTGCAACATGCCCATAATTATGACATTTAAAGCATTCAACATTATTGACTGATTTCCTTTGAGATTTCATCATTGATGGTTGACCTTTTGTCTCTTTCAACGCTTCAGGTTTTGTATTGACATCCTCTGAGGTTTTTGCACTTCCTTGTGAGCTAGATTCTCCTTTAACAGTTTCATGGAAACCAAGACCAAGTTTGATAGCAGGAGACCTTTGATTACTCATAATATTGTCCAAAATGTTAGTACTATCTTGAAACCTCAAAATTTTAACCTTTTCTTCTAATTTACCTTTGAGAATGTTTACCTCAACTTCCAAGGCTTGACATTGCTTTGTCAAGCTTTCTTCTTTCCTTCTTCCATCTTCTACTTGATCCTTCAGATTTAGAATCTCTTCTTTCAACCAATTTTCGTTTTCTTCACATGTTTGTTGCAGCTCTTCATTCTTATGATTTGATTTTTCTAGATCTTCTTTGAGAGAGATGATTTCTGCTTCAAGCCCTTCCTTTTCAAATGATTGTAGAGGTTCCTCATTCTTCTTACTTGATGCTTCAAGATCTTCTTGTAGAGAGATGATTCCAGCTTCAAGACCTTCACTCTTCTTGCTTGATTTTTTGAGATCTGCATTTAGATCATTGATTTCTGCTTCTAGTTCTTTGATTCGATTGGATGCATAAGTATGGAACCTTTGATACTTGTCCACCTGTCCATTCAGCATTTCTATTTGTTCTTTCATTTGAGAGATCATCTCTTTGTAGATAGAATCTTTCTTATCAATTTCCTTTTGTTGTTCTTCAACTTTGATCTTGATAGCTTCTTCTAGATCCACAACTTTACTTTCACTATCTTCACTATTGTTTGCACAAAGAAGAGTATTACAAGGACCACAATCACTATCTGATTCATCTTCTTCAATTTCTTCTATACAAGATTTCTGAGATATCTTCTTGTTTCGAGTAGCCTTCTTCTTTTGCTTCTTTGCCATGAGTACTTTCAGATCATGGTCAGAATCTTCTTCATCTTCACTGGACACATCATCTTTATTTGCATAATAACTCTTCCTCTTTTCAAATTGTTTCCCTTTACCATGTTTTTCTCTATAAGGACATTTAGCAGCATAGTGACCAACTTTTCCACACTCAAAACATTTGAAGGGAAGCTTACCTTTGAATCTTCCAGTTCCTAGTTGGAGTTTTCTCACGAAATTCGCTTCTTCTTCATCGGATATATAGCTGGATTCTTTGACAACTTTCTTTTCTTTTCCTTTTGCAGACGCCTTAAAAGCAACTTCTTTGATTTGAGAAGGACCTCCTTGTCTCATTTCAAAAGCAGTCAGAATACCATGTAATTGAACAATAGTAAGAGTTTGCAGATCTTGCCTTTCTTCAATAGCTGAAACTTTAGAGTCAAATTTTGATGTCAAGGATCTTAAGACTTTTTCCACCAGAGTAGTATCGGTTATGGTTTCACCCAAATTTCTCATCCGATTTACAATATCATCTAGATGAAGAAAGAAACTGGCAACACTTTCATCACTATGCATCTTCAAATTTTCATATTCAATTCTAAGAGTTTGGAGTTTTGCACTTTTTACCTTTGTGTCTCCTTCATAGCTCAGAATGATTTTGTCCCATATTTCTTTTGCTGAATGTAGCCGCATCACTTTAGCAAATTCTGATTCAGACATGCTTCCTAGCAAGACATTTACTGCTTTGGCATTGGTTTCATACTTCTTCCTTTCTGCTGCATCAGTAGGAATACTTGCCGGGTATTGATAACCTTCTTCCACGATTGCCCATACATCTGCACCAAGACTTTGCAAATATGCTTTTGTTCGTACCTTCCAGAATATCAGATTGCTTCCATTGAATAGAGGTGGCTTTATAGACATTACTCCTTCCTGAATTCCCATTGCGATGGATCTCCTTCAAGCGATCAAGCTTCTGCAGAAGGACCTGCTCTGATACCAATTGTTGGGAAAAATACTGAGAGGGGGGGTGAATCAGTATTTACTGCATATTCAAAACTTTTACTTTTTCTTGCTTCTAAAACCCATACGCTACTTTCCTGATACAGACTCGCGTATATACGCGGATACCCTTTATGAAACTCACGTATACACAGAGATCTAATTATGTCATTAATTCTTCACTTATATCATTCCATCATTCATTCATCAGATGTTTAATAAATAGTAAACATGTGCAGTAAGAATAGAATAAACCATCACACAAAGTATCACACATGAACACCAGGATTTTTAGGTGGAAACCCAAGTCGGGAGAAAACCACCGCTATCGTTGCTCAGCCTTCAATATTTTATTATAGAGAAAACATCTTACAACATATGTGTTGGTGCAGACTCCTACCAGCACGCAAGCACCCACCTGCGCTCGTTTACCAGCCTCTCCTGGAAGGGAGCTCCAACCCCCTGACTCGTTTACCAGCCTCTCCTGGAAGGGAGCTACGACCCCCCGACTCGTTTACCAACCTCTCCTGGAAGGGAGCTACGACCCCCCGATCTCGTTTACCAGCCTCACCTGGAAGGGAGCTACAACCCCCTGACTGAAGGCTACAACCCTCAGCACCACCTTGGACCACCTTTCATCAATTTTCACACTGGATCCAACAACTTCAATAGAACAACACTTGCAGGCCACATTTCATCATATTTTCAGACTGGACCCTTTCCATACTTTTAAACACAGTCAACCATGAAACAGATACATATAACTCACTGACAGATATCAGTAAACCAGCAGAACAGATCAGACATTTCTTACCACAGACTTCAGCAAACCCTAGTTTGCATACGCGCTTTCCTTTCACTGATGTCGCGTATATACGCGCTTCCGTTCACATAAACCCGCGTATACTTCAGTACAAATTACAGAGCTAATTTTATTACGCATACGCGCTTTCTCTTCAGAAAAGCCGCGTATATATGCGCTTCCTCTGCGGCAAACTAGCGTATAGATCTTCAACTATTATAGAGCAGCATACTTCTTCAGATCAGATATTCAGTTCAGATTTACCCTTTTGCTTCAGACAGATGTTCGCCTCATCTCAGATCTAAGCCTTCCATGAATAGATCTAGCAGATACAAGTACAATACAGATCTAGATCCCCTTCTTCATCATTTCTTCATAGGTGCATCAAAGATTCAGATCTATCATCAAACCTTTACCCTTTCCATACAGATATACTTCATAGAGAAGTATTCATTAAAGCTCAGACATCTTGCTCCCACACCCATGATTTGCATAATGAATTTCATCTCTTTATATAGGTTTATCCTTTTTCAATACCATGAGCCCCTTTTTCAATACCATGAGCCAAAACAATACCATGAGCCCAAAACTACATTACTTCCGATGGTATTCCTGGACGGGGTCATTTGGACGAAACATTACCCAATACAATGGGTCAATACCATGGTGGTTACCCCTGGTTTTTCACTTTAAGAGCGCTTTTTCCCATACGCGACTTGGCACGTTGATTCCCGCGTGCATACGCGACTTCCCCTAGGCAAATCCGCGTATGCCTAGAGACATACTCTTTTCATCAAGATTTAGCACATGCTGAATTCCTTTCTTCATTGCCTTCTGTACACACTGTAGATACATCATATTTACTTCATCAAGAACATATTCTATCAAGCACAACTTCATCAAGTGGGTTGCCATTCAAGGACAACACTCAGCATCATATTGCTAACAAACATCATTTCATATCAGATTTACATCGTTTACCAAGTCCATCAGGTCAAGAATAAATTCATCAGGTGGTTCGCCATCAAGGACAGCACATGTCAATAGTCGCATGTTTTCATCTTCATTCAGTGGGTTGCCATCAAGGACAACACTCTCCATCATATTGCCAACATAAAGTTGAGACAATTAAGACCCCAGGTCTTCTACAACCTTTATCCATTCCAAGTCAATTTTGTGAGGAGATTTCAATGGATTTTATCACAAGTTTACCTAAGTCCGAAGGAAAGAGTGTCATCATGGTGGTAGTTGATAGACTTACCAAGTATGCACACTTTTGTGCATTATCTCATCCATTTAAAGAAAGTACAGTTGCTACTACATTTATGGACACAATTCAAAAGCTACATAGAAACCCAAGGGTTATTGTGAGTGACAGAGATCCCATTTTTACTGGAAATTTTCGGACAGAGTTATTTTCTTGTTTGGGTACTCAATTAGCTCATAGCTCATCTTATCATCCTAAATCCGATGGTCAAACTGAGATAGTAAATAAATTTTTGGAAGGATATCTTCGTTGTTTTGTATCTGATAAACAAACACAATGGGTGAAGTGGTTACCTCTCGCTAAATGGTGGTATAACACTTCCTTCCATACTGCAGCAAAAATGACCCCATTTATGGAACTTTATGGATGTCATCCACCATCCATCACATCATATTTAAGAGAAAATTCGAAGGTTCAAACAATGGAAGATCACATCGAGCATCAATAAGAAGTTCTCTAGCTCTTAAAGGATAACCTGAATTTGGCACAAAATCGAATGAAACAACAGGAATATCAGCATCGCAGCGAGAGAAGTTTTGATGTAGGAGACTGGGTATTTTTATGGCTACAACCATACAAATAAATGTCCCTCAAGCAAGCTAAGAAGGATAATAAATTATCTCCAAAGTACTATGGTCCTTACAAGGTGTTGCAAAAGATTGGTACTATGGCATACAAATTGGAGCTTCCTACTTCTTCACGAGTGCATCCAGTTTTCCTTGTTTCATGATTAAATAAGGTTATAGGTGAAAATATTCCAGTTCAAACAATATTTCCAAAACTTGATGAGGAAGGAAAAATCATATTTGAACCTGAAGCAGTCATGGAAACAAGAACTCAATAGCTATGAAATCGATCAATTTTAGAGTATCTCATCAAGTGGAAGAACTTATCACTGAAGATTCTACCTGGGAGGATGAGAATTTTATACAGAAGCACCCAGAGCTACTCAAGCATTGAGGACAACACTTTTTTGAAGGAGATGGGGATGTTAGGTCCCTATATTACTAGTATAGTCCCTTATTGTTGTTAGTGTAACCCCCTTATTTTTATTATTGTGCCCCTGTAACCCCCATATTTTTATTATTATGCCCTTAAATTATTATTGTTAGGTCGGCTAGGATTACATTATGGCCCCATGGAGTCCTATATATAGAAAGGAGGGTTTTTAGTTTGTATCATCCAAGAATTGTTCATTCATGTAATGTATCGGAGGTTGCCCCCTCGAAGTGGCTTATTTCTAAAGCATTGATATCTATTTTCTTCTATTTTTGGAGCTGGTTTCACAACACTTGGTCATTCGCCTTCTTAGTGGGTATTGCTTCAACCCATTTTGTAAAGTAATCAGTGGTAGTCAGAAAACACTTGAACTTTCCACTTTATGGTGGATTGGTCTCTCCAATAAAATCCAATCTGCATTACCTGAAAGGTTCCTCAATAAATACTGGGATGAGATTTAACGGAGAAAGTTTTATCTTTTCAGAAAACAACTGACACTTTTCACAACTTTTGACCAATCTATAAACATTTGCAAACAGGGTTGGCCAATAGAAACCTGACTTGAGAATATTATGAGAAGTGACCTTCTAGCTATAATGTCCTCCACATAAATTTTCATGATATTTTTTTGTGACTTCAATAGATTCTCCTTTGGTCAAACATAACAACAAAATTCCAGTAGGATCTTTCTAGTAGAGCTTTTCTTCTATGATAGCATATGGCTAAGACTTGAGCTTGAGAGCTCTATATTTTGTTCTGTTTAGTGAAGTTGGGTAGGAAAAGAAACACAGGTAATGCACAATATCTTTATACCAATCAAAGCACAAAAATTTGTATGGAATACATGTTTTGGACTTGTTTTGACCTTCTTCATTAACAACTCCATCCATTGGTGCCAACAGATTGATTCCCAAGGCTTGAATTTTTTTTTTGTGAACTACTTCGCTAACCCCTGTCCCTTAACCAACTTGGTGGGTTTTATGTCCAAATCATACTCTTGGATTTTTTCTATCCACTACCCCCTTTTCCCTTCAACATCGCTTTGAACCAGCACATCTTTCACATCAAATATAGGAACATAAGCAGTTATTTGGGACTATAACACATAATTCCTGAAGGCTTTTAGTGCTTTGACCAAATCATATACTTGTTTCTACAAAATATTGTATTTTAGCTCAGCATCTCTGAGAACGTTAATGAAAAATAAAACTAGCTGCTACTAACTATCTTCATTTTCCTACAACAACACAGCGGAAATAGTAGTGGGGGATGCAAATAAGAATTCCTGAAAGGCCTTTTGATAGGTCGAACTAATCAGAACTGGAGCTTCATGTAGTGCTTCCTTTATTCTAGAAAATGATTCTCTTCCTCCCTTGTCCCATTTCACTTCTGCATTTTTCTTCAACATATCTGTTATAATTCTCACAATCTTAGCATAATTGGGCACAAATCTCCTCAGAAAGTTTATTTTTCCCAAGAATATCTGGATATCTGTCTTGCTTCTGGGTAAAGGAATAGTTTGAATGGCTTCCACCCTTGCTGGGTCAATATTTACTCATTCTTTAGAAACTATGTGACCCAATAATTTACCTTCTTCTAAGGCAAATAAATTTTTCTTAGGATTTAATGACAGACCAAACTTCTACACTTTTGAATTTTTTTTGCAAATGCTCCAAGTGTTCATCATATGACCCTGAGAAAACAGTTACATCATCGAGATATATAACTACAAACCTATCACCAATGAAGGCTATTTCCATGGCCCTCTGAAATGTTGCACCTACATTCATAAGGCCAACTGGAATCCTTGCGTACATGAAGGTGCCCCAGGGCATAGTGAAAGCAGTCTTCTTCTGATCTCCTTTTTCTACTACTACCTGATTATACCCAGAAATTTCGTTAGCCATAGACAACCTGTGAGCTCCTGTCACCTTCTGTAAGACATAATCCATTTTCAGCAAAGGATAATTATTTTTTAGAGATGCTCAGTTCAAGTTCCTGAAGTTTACACACAATATTATCTCTCCATTCTTCTTTCTTACAAGGACCAGATTAGAAACCTAGTCTGAATATCTGAGAGGGACTATAATTTTCTCCTGCAATAGTTTCTTCACTTCTTTTTCTATTGGAGCTAACAACATTGGATTGAACTGTCTGATATTTTGTCTTTGTGGTTTGATTCCTTCCTTCAATGGAATATTATGCTTAATTATGCTTTTGTCGTATGTTTTTAGGTTTTCATATGACCAGGCAAACACATCCATATATTTCTTAAAAAAATCAATGTATATTTCTTTATAGTTTTTGGGAACACCTTTGAACAATTTCACTACTTTGGGTTCCTGCTGAGTTCCCAAATTACAATCTTCCATCCCTTCTTCTTGATGTGTTTTCTTTGAATCAAAATAACATAATTATCATATAATAGTCTTTCAAGGGGAACCAACCCTTTGGGGAACACATTATCTTTCAATTCAATAATCTCCTGTTCACCTATTGACTGCTTAAGGTTTCTTATTTCTGCTTTTTTCTCTGTTTTTTTTTCCTCTTCACCTATTTCAACATCTTCAAATTTTCCAATCATGGCCAGGAACTGATTTATTTGTTCATCATCATTAGATACTTTCCAATGTTTCACATTGATAGGGACAAAAGGTCTATGTATAGTTTCAATTTTATACCTTAACCTTGGATTTATTGGAGGTTTGAAGGTGCTAGATGCAATTTCTAAAGAATTGGCCAATTTATTCTCCTCCCTCGGAATATACTAAAGATTGAAGGCTTCAAAATAGTTTTCTATCATATCCCAAACTTCATTCCTATATGATCTCAATCTCAGATGCTTGGTTTGACAATGATTTTTAATATGCCTTATTATCAATTCAGAGTCACCGAAAATTGAAATACATTGAACTCCCATATGTTTAGAAACTTGAAGGCTTGATATTAAGGCCTAATACTCAGCCACATTGTTTGTTGAATAAAATTCTAGTTTAAAAGATAAAGGCATGAGGTTACCTTCTGGTGATATCAGCAAGAATCCATCACCTGCACCCTCCTTGGAGTAGGCACCATCAAAGTAACACTTCAAAATATTCCTTGAGTGCAACTCATTATTTATAACTACTAAAGAGAGCTCCTTCCCTGTGTCTTCAGCAAATAATGAATCTTCATGCAGCATGAAACAAGAAATATCTTTTGTTTCTTGACTATAACTAGGGGAATTTCCTGCATCTTTCTTAGAGGTAGACTTCACAAACCTTGTTTCGATTTACAATCTCCTTTCTTCCCCATTAAAAATAGGAATGATAACATAAGTGAAATCTAATTTTAGTACACCTCCCAAATTTTCTCCCCAAAATCTTGACAAGAGCATTCCAAACCTGGTTGGGATGTCAGCAACCACTACATCCATGACTATACTCTTTGCTGGGATTTGTGACAACGAAACTGCTACATATTTAGTTAACCCAACACATTTCACCCTTTTGGAATCAAATGAATATAGATCCCTATAAGGTTTGGTAATATGCAAGTTAAGTTCCTTCATAGCAAACAATGGCATGAGATTAAGGAATGCTCCTTAGTCCAACATGCAATTATGTAGAGTAAAATCATGAAACAACAGAGAAATATAGAAGGGTGGAACATAAGGATCTACTTCTTCTACGTGAGGACCAAAGGTGACTACTAGATTTTCTTCTTGTAAGTTCACTGTGTCACTTATATCTTCCACCTGTGTGAGATTAATAAATTCTGAAATTTCTTTCGTGTAAGTTGGTATTTTATCTAATTCTAGAAGAGGTACCTAGATTTTAACCTTCTCCAACTCTTTTGCCAAACTAAAATGAGTTTTCTTAACATTATTTTCGGGTTCTTCTTCACTCTTTCTAGAATTTTCTAATTTTTTGGGTACAGGAACAGCTCTCTCCAAAATATTAGTGTCAACTGATTTGTTCTGGGAAGATTTAGCCTACTGCACATTTGTTCTATTAAGTGAATTTACATGTTGTTTCCCCTTATTGACCTATTTCACAGGCACCTTTTGTTGTGGAGTCACCATTGCAGGAGGAACGAAACCTTGTTGTTCACCTTCATTCTCCTTCACTCTAGAACTCTTTCTAGACCTTAAATCAGACTTTTTATGTAACTCAGCTTGCATGAAATCTGTGAATTGTCTACAATATTCATCCATTTCATCTTGATCAAAATATACTTTAGCTTCAACATCCCTCACAATCTTCCTCTTAATCATTTTCTATTTCATACATAGCAGATACCTGATCCTTGAACTCCCTATATTCATATTCTACCGACTCTGCATGTGTTTCTTATATATACAACAATTCTTGAATCTAGTCTTTATCTCTTCTTTCCCTCTGCAAAACATGCAGGGGATGTCTTATGAATTGAGGGTTAAACCCCCCTTGATTTTGCAATACTTGTCTTTGGGAGTTTTTATTTTCCAATTCCATCTTGGCTAGCTTATTGGTTAGATGCTTCATCAGCTTTTTTATATATTTAATTCTTAGATCTTGTGATGATACTTCTTTTTCTTTCCCCTTCTCTTGGACCGGTTGTTTCCCTTTTGCATTTCCAGCTACAGTCATATTAGCTTCAATATCTAGAGCATCTATCTGTATCTTCTCAAGAGTAGGGGCTCTTCTCTCTCTCAATGTAAAGCTAAAATCAACTTCAAAAGCCCCAGCAAAAACTACCTTTGCTCCTACATTGGGGGGCTTCATTTCTATGGCTAAACTATTGTACAATTTGTTGAATATTTTTACAAACTCATAAAATATTTCATTAGGCCTTCTTTTAATTTCATTAACATCTTTCAATGAGTAACCATTATCTCTCTTTTCTCCCCATCTCTGAGTGAATTGAGTTTCTAACTCTTCCCAGTTATTTATTGAACTATTTGGTAAACCTTTGAACCATTTTCTAGCCTCTCCATATAGAGACTACAGAAATAGTCTCATCACAACATCAAGATGTTCAACATTTAAATTCTAAGAAAAAGTGAAAAACAAGGGTAAACGTTGTTCTCCAGTTACGTCATCTTCTCCAGTGAAACAAGGTAGTAATTTGAGGTATTCTTGAGGCATGACATTCATTAGTTATGCAAGATCTAGTGGAGCATATCTATTCAACAAAAAGGTTGGTGTTGTCATATTTACACCTTGGTTAATTGTTCCTTGGGTAGTTGAGGTTGATGAACCTCCTGTGAAAGTGAACGAGGGTGGAGGCAAAACTGATATGGGAATGGGTTGACGAACAATCGTAGAAGAACCAACAACTATATTTGGTTGAGCTTGAGTGAAGGTAAAAGAAACATACACGAAATAATGTTCTTCAAACATAGGGTCTTGAAAATGAATGGGCATGGAAGGAGAATATTGTTCCAAGAAAGAGAGTTCCTAAGAAATATCTTCAAACAAAGGGTTATGAGAACTATTGCTAGGAGTAGACAATGTAGGATCAGGTATTGAAGGAATTTCAGGTTTCTGAGCCTTTTTAGAAACCAATATTTCTGGGTATAGCAAAGCAGGGACTATCTGCTGTAAGGTATCTGACCTCGTGTGAGGCCTTTTGAAAGCTATAATTTTGAAAATAACAAACACAACCCAATATTTCCTCCTCACTGAACAACCAAAGGAAACAATGTCAAAAACCATGGGAAAAATAAACTTCGTTTCTTCGTCCCCAACAACGGCACCAAAAAATGTTGTATCTTAAGAAACATTCCCTTGACTGTGGCAAGGAAGCAGTGCTTAAGACATTTTATAAATGTATGTCACAATTACGATATCAAATGGCATTTGTTTAACACCTTTGGAGTTTAATTACTTAATACCCTCAATAATATGATATAATGAAAGCCTTCACAATGCCATAAAATGTTGATACTTGAATGATATGAAAAGAATAACTGTAAGAGAAAATCAAAATGATATGTTGAGAAACTGAATCGATCACTTCTAAGTTTAAGAGGAAATCATGGAGAGAGAGGAAACTCGAAATAATATGTTGTAGACATAGAATCTATTGCTTTAAAGTTTCATTAGTAGTTTGTGAAAAGAGAAGAGATGAAGTGAAGGAGTGAAAATAAAGGTGTTTTAATTCTTACTCACAGATGTAATTCTAAAAATGGGTGGATAACTTGTTATGCTTTTCAAGCACCTCCCACTTAGTAAAAACAAATTAAGATCTAGCTTATACTTGATTGTGTGGAATAGAATTCTTGATTCAGGTATATGTGTTTTAAACTGTTTTAAACCTTTATGTGTGAGGAATTAAACTTTTAATTTTTCTTATATTAAGCATGTAAAACAACCATAAAGTGAAAAAAAAAAATAATCAACACATAACAGCAAATTTAATAAAGGATTTCACTCGAATATCGTGGGCTACGTCTCCTTGAGCCTATGTCAACTGACTTGGCTCTTTGTGATTATGATGGGAAATTTATTTTACAAGTTAATAACTCAACTCCAATGGTTATCTGAACTGAACCAATGGGTTTATACTACCATCATACCCTTGGAATGGATGCAATCTCTTTGAAGATAGGCCTAGGTTCCCTTAGACTTGACCTCTTCTGTCGGCGCCCTTAAGCTTCCCTAAGCTTCTATGTGGAACTAAATCCTTAAGAAATCATTTCCTATCCCTGAAACCTCACCTAATATCTCCAACACATATCATAATCCAAAATAGATTGATTATTTTTCTCAAAATGAGCTCTGGCTCCCCAATCTACGCCTCCATCCAGTGTTGGCCCTAGGCTGCCTGAAACTTCCCTATGGCGTATTTGGCTCTAGAAGTCTCCAAATGACTCTTAAAATCCTTTAATTGGATTCATAATGTCCAAAATAGTTATATTAGACTATTCCCTTACTGAAATTGGCCTCCGGCTGCTCCGGTTACGCCTCCAACACCTGGTGGCACCCCCTAGCTCTCGGTTCACTGAAAAAATATCTGAAGCATCTAGACCTTTAGAAGTCTTCAAAATATTTTGAAAACTCCATAAATGGATGTAAAAGGTTCAAAATAGTCATAAATGACTATTTTTTTTCTAAGACTTGATATTGGCTGCTCTGGATAGGCCTCATTCTCCTGCTGGCACCTGCTGGCCCTAGTGGCCCTTGGAACTTCTCTGAAGCATATCGGCCTTGAGAAATACTCTAATGGCTCTGAAAATCCCACCATTAGTTTTATAATGTTTGAAACATCCAAAATTGACTATTGGTTTCCTGTGTAAGGCCTCTAGCTGCCTTGGCTAGGCCTCATACTACTGCTGGCCCCTGGTGGCCCTTAGCACTTCTCTAAAGCAAAGTCTCGCTTATAATTCCTATGATGGCTCAGAAAATCTCACCAACAAATCTAGTTGCCCAAGGTAGTCTAAATTAACTATTCACACTCTTATAATGGTCAAATAATGCTCAAGATAGAGCATAAACAACTTTTCTCAGTAACCCCTAAAACAACTCTAGTAAAAATGGAGCAACTACAGTTAGTTGAAGTTAATTTTGGAAAAATACGCAAATTTGGGGTGCTCTCCAAATTTTCGACCAGCACTAACCATGGCAATTAATTTTATGGTTAGGGTTGGGCACATGCCCCAAAACCCCATGGTCTTCTAACCTCAACTGTCAGCGGAAACCTAGGCTAGAACCATGGTAGTTTAATTGAACTAGAGTTAAAACCCATGTTAACAAAACATTTTTGTGAAACCATTGCAAAATCTGCGATGTAAATTCATAATTTCATAACTGCTAGTGGTTAGCGGCTTAAGCCCTTGGCCTGGGGTCATGTTCTCGTAGCGGAGACAGTTAAGACTTGTGTGTGCATGCTCGAAGGTCGTGGGGTCAACTCCGGGGACCCAAACCAAAATTTTGTTACGCCGTTCAAGGGCTACATGGCAGCCTTAGGGCTGGACACATGGCACCTTTCTAAGAATATTCTAGGAATATTCCTTGGAATATTCGTTTTTTTACTTTTCAAAAACCCAGTCAACCCTAGTCAAATGTCAAAAATTATAGTTTACTGGACTTTTCAAAACATGATAACTTCTTCATACAGTGTCAGTTTTTCAAACCATTCACGGTGTTGGAATCAAGAAGATGATATCTATCCGGTCACTTAGGTTCGACATAATTTTGAACACTTTACAATTTGAGCTATCACTTAGGTCCTTGATCCAAATTTGATCACTCCTCCCCATTAGGAATATTGTGGACCCCAAAATATGGATTACCTGTTCAGTAAATGATAGTACAACACCCTCACATTTCTAGCCTCCTTACACTTTTCCTTGCTTGGCTTAGTTCCTTTGAGCCCCAACTCGAAGGTAGTCAACACTTCCCTTGTAATGTTCCAAAATTGGAATTTTCTACAACAATAAGAATACCTTAAGGTATTCAAAAGTTGGATAACATAAAGTAATCAAATCATGTAATGTGTTTGAACACATATCCATCATAAAAACAATCACAGCAACAAACTATGCATTTATACAGTTCACCAAGTGGCGAAAAGCAGCTATTTTTTCCTCAAAAATGCTATTTTATGAATATTGAGTTTAAAAAAATGGAAAATAACGGTTGTTTCCCTTAGAATGGACAATATATGACATGCATGCAAAATATTTTCAAAAACAAATGCCTTTAGCTTAGTTAAACATGCCTCCCATACTCAAAACAGTTTAAAATTGCCAAAACCCCAAGACTGCCAAAATGTCGAAGCAGCTGCATCAGTGACTGTGAAAAATAAAGAGAATTTAACTAATAAAATAGAGAAATATTATAGATAATGTTATTATAATATTAAATTATGTACAAAATCAGAGATCTAATCTCTTTTACACAAATCCAAGAAGACTCGGCAAGGATTTCTTGACAGAAAAGATATACAAGAGAAGCTGCTGCAAAATCAGTGGCTGAATAACGATGTATGTATGAAGCTCTAAAAAATATGGCTGAACATGCAAATAAATGGCTGTATATTCTTCCTCTAGCTTTCCAAAAGAAAGGTTGATCCTTCTCTTGGGAAACTAACTCCTCAAATTGAGGTTTTAACCCCTTCCACTGCACACCTTAAGAAATAACGTCGTTTTCTGAAGGGACTGCATTTTTTCTAAAGGTATATGCTTGGCCCAACACCAGGTAGTGGAAAATTCATATCATAAACCTCCTCTTAGATTTCTCAAGCAAGATCTCCAAGAAAGAGTAGGGAATCCCCACCCGGGCAAACCCTTGCACTAAGAAATGCAGCAACTTAGCTAAACAGCTAAGTATGTAGGAATTCTAAGTAGACCTCATGACAATATAATCTCCAATGTGTCTATATGCTTTCCATCTCCTTCATTATATAATTGATGAGCTTCCTCACCAAGGGTCCCACCCACTATGAGGTTGCATCCATGCAAAGGCTCCTCCACAAAAACTGTGTTGTCCAACAAGATGGTTCAATGCATCTAGACAGTTTTGTTGACCTGGTCAACCTTGAATGATTCTTCATGCCTTTTCCCTTTTCACATTCAAGGTTCCTTCATTTTATCTAGCTGGATTTTATCCCTTTTCACATTGAGCTAGCTTTATTTAGAATCCACTTCTTTGAGATTAATTTATGTTGACATGGTCAAAATTGACCTTTCCCACATATTTTATACCTTGTTCACACATGTGGATGTTTTAACTAGTTATTAAATGATCCCCTTTCACACTAGGAGGGATTTTTATTCATACTTGAGCAATTTATGAGCCTCCTTGCTCAATTATTCATGCATCTAGATTCCGAAAGAAAAAATTAATATTCCTATTAGTTGAAGCTAAATTAGGAATATTACAGTCTCCCCCTCCCAAATGTTGCATGTCCTCAAGCAACTACAAAAATCTCCCCTCTTCCTCTTGTGGCCCGTTCATCCCATAGTATCCTCCATTGCTTCAAAATTTCTGCAAAAATTCCATCTCCTAATGGCTCCTCCAAAGTGTGCAAGTTAGCCTTTGGTGAATAAACCCAATGGCTCTCATCATGAAAGAATGGAAGGTTGTTATGGAAACCTTCTTGCTGATCCATTTCCTTCTCAAGATAGAAGTGATGACTATTATGGGGAATTTCATCATCAATGGAGGCCTCCCTCCTCCATGCTATCATCCAAATAAAATGAATCACCTTCCAACTTGGTAATTTATATAAAAGCTCCTCCCAATTGCTCATGAGAGGCATGCCCCAAGTGTTTCAACCAAACATATGGTCCACATCATAAAGAAACAAGTGGTATGCAATGGTGGCCATATAGTTTCTCATGCTCCCCTTGGAACATGTAGTGCAGAAAAAGTAGGGACTCTCTTCCCCCAAAGACACATCCAACAAGAGTGCCTCTCTTCCAACCATGCCTCCAACAAAGATAAGAGCATCTTCATCATGTGGGAGCATAAGTAATATCATGCTAGCTGCCATATACAATAAGGGAGAAGGACAATGGTCCCTCATGTGCAACCAGCGCAATTTTCCTCCTAACTGCCATAGGATATGATATGACAAGTGTTCTCCCCAACACTTGCTTGCTGCCCCATCCTTCTTGAATGCTTGGATAAGGTGTATGATGGTTGGGGTTAAGGAATCACACCATGAAGAGTACATCACCTCTCCAAGATCTCCCAAGGAATGGCTGTCATCACCATTGTTCATGGCCCAAAGTGGCTCATGAAGCCCATCAGAAAAAGTACCCCCTTCTGGAGCCAAGACCTGCACATTAGTGTTAAGAAAATACAAGTATATATTAGAGACATCATTAGATTCAACAATACAATGTTTTTCATACACTTGTTTAAAATCAGCAAGGTAGCTCATGGATGAGCTCCCTCTCACACTCAATGAATAAGGAGGTGATAATGATAACTCTTCCCAAGAGCTATGTTCCTCCTCAACCAGAAAATTATTCATGCACTTACTCATATGAGAGTGCATCTCCTCCTTGAAATTATCCCACATAAATCCATCCAAGATAACATGATATGTTTTAATGAAGCTAGTGGGATTTGAAAGCAAGACCTCATAGGTTGTGTCAAGTAGTTTATTCTTGAGTTTGGAATCTTTAGTTAAGTAAATATAATCATGAAGATAAATGATCCCATCAACTACTTTATACTTCCAACCCTTTTCTTTCGCATCAAGAACCTTACATGGGAATAGGTCCTTAGAATATTCCATCAAGAGTTGGGACTCCCAATAAGGGTCTAGGCTTCCCAACATTGACAACGCTATAGAAGTATGAAATGATGTATTTGTCACATGATGGCTCTCCTCCTTGACATACTTGATGTCAAAGTCACATGTTGGGTTATTCCAAACTTTATTTTGCTGTCTTTCTTGCAGCTGATCTTGCTCAAGACAAGATTGAAGTTTAGGAAAGTCACCCTCCCCTTGAAAGGTTCTCTTTCTCAAAAACTTCCACAATTTTGCTCCTGCATACAAAAATGAAATTATCTTTTTTTTTATGTTCAGAAATCTCCATTATATATTGGAGTATCCTTTTCTACCCCAAAGCTATGGAGTAGCCTCTAGATACTATGCTCATATCAACACAAATTTCTGATTCTATTCCCTCCAACGCAAATAGATGAATGGAAGAAAGCAAGGTCAATTTCAGAAATTTGCCTAGCCTTCCATCAATGATTTTCAGCACTGTAGTGGCTCCTTCCAAGGTACCCTCTCCAAAAAAATATGTTTCTATTGCATATAGTTGAGAGAGAAAATTTATTTTCCCTCCAATCAGGAGGTATTCTTGTTGAAATGCCTCCTTGCAAAGAGGCATCAAGGCATAAAGTATAATGTGAATGTAGGTGGAAAAATTTTCCCCTACCTTTGTTGCATAGATCCTCTTGCCTTATTTTCTCTGTCAAACTTTGAGATAGAGAAGGGTACATGCTCTTCATTTCATGATGCCATTCCTCCTCTTTTCCTCCTCCTATATTCAAGATCCCATCACTTGGAAATGAAAGTACATGCTGCTCATGTATTATGCCAAGAGCTCTATGTGTGAGACCTTTTGGAAGTCCTTGCAAGAGTGCAAGAGTTTCTTTTCTTGGAGCAAGTGCTCCATCCTCCTCTCCATGAGGTGCTTGAGGTGCTCTTTTCATGAATATGTTATTCTCCCATGCCTTCCCTTTCTCCTCTTCAATAGTTGAAGTTGCCTTATCTTCAACAAGAGACCTCAAATCTTGGTATTCTTTTGAAGAAGGAATCTTCATGTCTTTCCTTTGAGAAGAAAGCCCTTCATCCAAAGGAGATATTGCCCTTGGAAAAGCATCAAACAATCTCACCTCATCTTCATTGGTTCTCAGAAATGGAGTTGGATTTATAGACCCTCCCAACTCATGCAAAATGTTTGTTTGATGTGGTTTGATAGTTGCAATAGAAGATGTTTCACATGAAATATCATCAAAACTCTCTACTAATATTTTAATTAACTTTGAATAAGAATATGTATTTGCATTCTTTAAGGAAAATGATTCAAAAAACCACCAAGCATAGGCCTTACCCTCAAAATGTAGCGTTGCTACTTTGATGGATTCATATTCTGAAACTTGATGTTGCTGCACAAAGGTGTCTAGCTCCTTCACCCAAGCCCTAGTTGGACATAGAGGTGATCCATCAAAAGTGGATAGAAAGAATATATCCTCCCCTTGATTCTTTCTCCTTGTGCTCTTTTGCTCCTTCATTTGGCAAAACCCTTGGAAGTTCAAGTGATATTTTAACTCCTCGAATTGATCTTCATATTCCTGCAAATAATCACCAAGAGTATCTCTCTTTGGCACATCTCCTTTCTTCCTCTCCATGAAGAAATTGCTGATATCACATGGTAGATCTGATGATATGGCTGAGTGCTCATATCCAAAATATTAGGACTTAGAATCTTCCTCTTGTATAGACTTTGTTGAGGGATCTTCATGTGTTTCCCTCCTCATTTCTTTGATGCCCTTGCTTTTGCCCTGCAGATTCGTCAAGAGAAGTTTTGAGAACCTCATTTCTCTAGAAAACAAGGGTTTTCTCTGATTTCTTCTGAAAATATCCTCCTCCCCATGAGAATACTCCATAATTCTTGAGCTCACAGGTTGAGCCAAGATTGTTGCTTCGATACCACTGTAATGTTCCAAAATTGGAATTTTCTACAATAATAATAATACCTTAAGGTATTCCAAAGTTGGAGAACAGCAAGTAATCAACTCATGTAATATTTTTGAACACATAGCCATCGTAAAAATAATCACAACAACAAACTATGCATTTATACAGTTCACCAAGTGGGGAAAACCAGCTTTTTCTGCCTCAAAAATGCTATTTTTTAAATATTGAGTTAAAATAGTGGAAAATAACGGTTTTTTCCCTTACAATGGAAAATATAGGACATGCATGCAAAATATTTTCAGAAACAAATTCCTTTAGCTTAGTTAAATAGGCCTCCCATGCTGAAGACAGCTTAAAATTGCCAAAACCCCAAGATTGCCAAAATGTCGGAGCAGCTGCATAAGTGACTGCACAGTATAAAGAGAGGTTAGCTCAGAAAATAGATAAATATGAAATATAATGTTATTATAATACTCAATTATGTATAAAATCAGAGATCTAATCTCTTTTACACAAATCCAAGAAGACCCGATAAGGATTTCTTGACAGAAAAGATATACAAGAGAAGTTGCTGCAAAATCTGTGGCTGAATAACACTGTATGGCTGAAGCTATAAAAAATATGGCTGAAAATGCAAAGAAATGGCTATATATGCTTCCTCTATCTTTCCCAAAGAAAGGTTGATCCTTCTCTTGGGAAACTAGCTCCTCAAATTGGGGTTTTAACCCCTTCCACTGCACACCTTAAGAAATAATGCAGTTTTCTAAAGGGACTGAATTTTTTCTGAAGGTAGATGCTTGGCCCAACACCAGGTAGTGGAAAATTCAGATCAGAAGCCTCCTCTTAGATTTGTCAAGCAAGATCTCCAAGAAAGAGTAGGGAATCCCCACTCGGGAAAACCCTTGCACTAAGAAGTGCAGGAACTTAGCTAAATAGCTAATTATGCAGGAAGTCTAAGTAGAACTCATGAAAATATAATCTCCAATATGTCCGTATGCTTTCCATCTCCTTCATTATATAATTTATGAGCTTCCTCACTAACAGTCCCACCCACTATGAGGTTGCTTCCATGCAAAGGCTCCTCCACAAAAAATACGTTGTCCGACAAGATGGTTCAATGCATCTAGAAATTTTTTTTGACTTGGTCAACCTTGAATTATTCTTCATGCCTTGTCCCTTTTCACACTCAAGGTTCCTTCATTTTATCTAGCTGGATTTGATCCCTATTCACATTGAGCTGTCTTTATTTAGAATCCACTTCTTTGAGAGTAATTTATGTTGACATGGTCAAAATTGATCTTGCCCACATATTTTAGACCTTGTTCACACATGTGGATGTTTGAACTAGTTATTACATGATCCCCTTTCACACTAGGGGGGATTTTTATTCATACTTGAGCAATTTATGAGCCTCCTTGCTCAATTATTCATGCATCTAGATTCCAAAAGAAAAATTTAATGTTCCTATTAGTTGAAGCTAAATTAGGAATATTACATCCCTTCTTAAATTCTCTTGTCCTCCTATCAAGAACTGTATATTCCTTGAACTCATCAAGAAATTTATGGCGAGAAAATTTCAATTGATGGTAGCTGAACATCACTTCCTTGATCATCGATCAAAGGTGGCTCAAACAAACATAATTTTTCAATGGAAATGCATACATGACTGAAATTTTCATATGTACAAGCAAATGAATGTAGGTCTTACTGAGTTAAGAAGTAAAACCACTTCTTACCAAGCCACTTCCATGGCGATTTTTTCTACTGAAAATCTTCTTCATGTGAAACATCTGTTCTCACATCAATAATGGAATCTTTGATTCCATTTTTGTGAGCCTTTTTGTCCTTTTGCTTCAAATGATTGGGATGATTAGCTAGATGCAATGTCCAACACTGGAAATAAAATGTCCCTTCTTCTGGCAATGTGTGCAATTATTTTGCACCTTCTGTGCAAGTTGCCTTTACTTCAACTGTTTCTTGTATGCCTTCATCCTCTTCCAGCGTTTTGAAACTTCATGGTTACACAAACCATAATTAGAACATGAAACTTCATGGTTACAAAAACCACAATCGGAACATTAACTCTTTCTTCCATTCTTGCATGCAGATTTTCCATGCTTAAAAAAAACATAATCAACTTGACATAATATATAAACATCTTGCTCCAACATAGACTTCAAACAATGGCAATCAACTTGAAAAAAAGCTTGACATGTTTGTGGTTTAGAGCTTGCAAAAAAAATTCTTTTTGGAGTTGTCTCAAATGCCTTCATGGCTATAGAGTTTTCACAATAAGATTAAACATAGCATAGACCAAACTTCTTAGTCCTTTCCTCAACCAAAATCGGATCAATCATGCCTTGTGAATGTTTTCCTAAACCCTTGCCTTCATAGACCATTTTTAACATCAACTTGGACCCTATACCTCTAGTGTGCTTTTCAAATGCACCTACACATCTATCTGAAGAGGAATTTGAAGAAAAAATTGAGTGTTTTACCTTTGCTTCAAGCATGTATTTGGTTAAGGCCTCTTGGGCATGATGGAGCTGCATCTCCATCTCATGCATTCTTTGCAGAAGTCCTTCTTTCTCTTGCTTCATAGCAACAAATTTCTCATGAAGTATAGTGCTTTCTCTTCCATCTTCATATAGAATTTGCACCATATCCTTCAGGATGTAGAAGTCTCGCTTCATCTCTTCATCAAAGAATCTTATGAAGGAGGAGGATTTTGAAACCTTACTTGATGAATTTTTCATCATTATGTAAAATGAACTAAATAAATTCAACAAACATTCACAAATATTCAAAAATAATTAGACAAATATTCTTAACAAAATGGTTGTAGATCCAAGCTCTTCTCTGCGGCGTGTATCTCTTCTTCAAGCAACCTTTTGCAAACAATCTTCAAGAGGGATTGTGCTTCAATGGTTTCCTTGAGTTCCTTTCGGTAAGGAGAATGCTTTCAGCCTTCTTCCTTCTTGTCCTCTTCTGGACGTTGCTATTAGTAGCTCCCCCTCTCCTCTAGCAAACTCAAACTTGTAAGCATCAGCCAATTCACAAACATTTAAATTCTTTGCACTGTTAAACACATTTCAAGTCAAACAAGAAAGCTACTGCTCTGTCAAGCAAGAAACCTAGTGCTCTGATACAGCTTGACCTGAAAATGGGTGGATAACTTGTTATGCTTTTCAAGCACCTCCCACTCAGTTCAAACAAATTAAAATATAGCTTATACTTGACTATGGGGAATAGAATTCTTGATTTAGGTGTATGTGTTTTAAGCTATTTTAAACCTTTATGTGTGAGGAATTAAAATTTTATTTTTCTGATATTAAGCATGTACAAAAACCATAAATTGTAGTAAATAAGCATAAACACATAACAAAAAAACAAATTTAGTAAAGGAGTTCACCTGAATATCGTGGTCTATGTCTCCTTGAGCCTATGTCAACTGACTTGGCTCTATGGGATTATGATGGGAAATTTATTTTACAAGTTAATAAATCAACTCCAATGGTTATATGAATTGAAACAATTTCTTTAGAATACCATCATACCCCTGGAATGGCTACAATCTCTCTGAAGATAGACATAGGTTCCCTTAGACTTGACCTCTTATGTCGGCTTCCTTAATCTTCCTTAAGCTTCTCTATGGCGCTAAAACCTTAATAAACCGTTTTATGTCCTTGAAACCTCACCTAGTATCTCCAACACATACCAGACATCCAAAATAGACTAATTATTTTCTGAAAATGAGCTCTGGCTCCCTAGTCTAGGCCTCCATCCACTGTTGGCCCTAGGCTGCCCAAAACTTCCCTATGGCTTCTTTGGCTTTAGAGGTCTCCAAATGACCCTCAAAATCCTTTCATTGGATTAATAATGTCTAAAATAGTCAAAATAGACTATTCCCTTACTGGAATTGGCCTCCAGATGCTCTGGCTATGCCTCCAACACGTGGTGGCACCCCTTGGCTCTCAGTTCACTGAAAAATTCTCTGAAGAATCGCGACCTTCATAAGTCTTCAAAAACTTCTGAAAAATCCATCAATGGATTAAGAAGGTTCAAAATAGTCAAAAAATTACTACTGGTTTGGATACTGCCTACTCTGGATAGGCCTCATTCTCTTGCTGACACCTGGTGGCCCTAGTGGCCCTTGGAACTTCTCTGAAGCATATCGGCCTTTAGAAGTCCTCTATTAACATTAAAAATCTCACCGTTAGTTCCAGAATTTCTGAAACATCCAAAATTTACTATTTTTTTTCCTGAGTAAGGCCTCTAGCTGCCCTGGCTAGGCCTCATACTGTTATTGGCCCCTGGTGGGCCTAGTGGCCCTTAACACTTCTCTAAAGAAAAATCTCACTTAGAAGTCCTCTGATGCCTCTAAAACCCTCACCAATGAGTCTGGAATGTCAAAGATAGTCCAAATTGACTATTCACACTCTCAGAATGGTTGAATAATGCTAAAGATAGAGCATACAAATTTTTTCCCAGCAACCCCTAAAAAAACTCCACTAAAAATGGAGCAACTACAGTTAGCTGGAGCTAATTTTGGAAAAATCCACAGATTTGGGGCGCGCTCCAAATTTACCGCCAGCAATAACCATGGAAATTAATTTTATGGATGGGGTTGGGCACATGCCACAAAACCCCACAGTCTTCTAACTGCAAATGTCAGCAGAAACCTAGGCTAGAACCACGATAGTTTAATTCAATGGAGTTAAAACCCATGTTAAAAAAACCGTTTTGTGAAACCATCACAAACTCTACCATGTGAACGCATAACTGCATAACTATTGGTGGTTAGGGGCTTAAGCCCTTGGCCTGGGTCATGGATTGGAGGCCACATAGGGAGGGGCTGGCCCCTCCAACCCCCAATGCAGATTTAAACACATGTTAAATAAAGCCTTTGACCCAATATGGTTAAGACATTCTTGTAGCGAAGATAGTTAAGACTTGTGTGTGCGTGCTCGGAGGTCGTGGGGTCGACTCCGAGGACCCAAACCAAATTTTTTTTACGCCGTTCAAGGGCCACGTGGTGGCCTCAGGGCAGGCCACGTGGCACCTTTCCATTAGCCCACAAATCTTTATGCCAATAATAATTGAACACTTGTCAACCTGCAATTTGCTCTAGAGAAATATTTCAGGGAATATTTCAAGGAATATTTTAGGAATATTCCCTAGAATATATTTTTTTTTAACTTTTCAAAAACCCAATCAACCCTAGTCAAATGTCAAAAATTGTAGTTTACTGGACTTTTCAAAATGCGATAAATTCTTCATACGGTGTCAATTTTTTGAATCGTTCATGGTGCTGGAATCAAGAAGATGAGATCTATTCGGTCTCTCAGGTTCGACACACTTTCGAACACTTTGAAATTTTAGCTATCACTTAGGTCCTTGATCCAAATATAATTACTTCACTTCATTCAAAGAGGAATAAACACAGAGCGAAACTAGAAAGACATATCAACATCAACAAGTGCAGGAAACTTGATCTTCTTTCATTAATTTCTCAGAAAATTCAGTACCAAATTAATAGTCATCCATAGGTCCAAAACTTCGAACCCCTTTTCTTTATCTCTATCTACTTAAATACATCAAAGTAGTTCATAAATGTTGAGCTTCTTGAAACTATTCGACTACCTAAAATATTAAGATTACTTATGCAATCATACAGAGAAAAAAAATAAAAAACTAGAAATATTGTTGATTTTGTTGAATCTAATACTGTTGATGCGTCCTCATGAAATGTTGAGGTGTCCTTTCTGGTTATGATGCAGCAGTTGCACATTTTTGTAATGACGCCTCGGTGCCTGACTTGACCCAGTTGTCATGCTTCCCATAGTGCCACTATACATTCTTCTTCCCGACTCTGCCTATGCCTCTTTATTCATTGGTCGCCCCTTCATATTACCTTATCGCATACACGACTACAACTTTATACAAACCCCACAGAACTGTGGTTTACGGGCCCACGCACAACCTGACAAATCAGAAGTAATCGCACTTCACAACTTATTCGATATCGCACGTCGGCAACTATAACAAATAGCTTAAATGGTAAACAATAATAATTCCAATCTGCGAAACTGCTCTGTTTGCGATTTACCCTCCACCATTTATATGCACCCCAATCTAACAGTCTCGTTGTACTGTCTCACATCGCCATCTCACGTTTGTCGCATTGCAACCAAAATACTTTACCTTGTGAAGTCTTAATGCTAAACTCCAAACCTGCTGATGTGCGATATGCGCTGAATTGTTGTCCCAACACATGGTTCCTCCCTTTATCACATCGCAAGTTTTTCTTCTTACCACATCGCAAGTTATTTTGTTTAACTTGCGAAGTCCTTAATGCATAAACTAAATAATCACCAATGCGAAATCGAACTATGCCGACACGTGTCCACTTCGTAGCTTTTCAAACTTAAATTTGCGATGCAACCTAGTCCATCCATCTCTCACTTTAATTCTGCAATTTAATCCTTGCCGTCAGATCACCTCCTTTGGGAATCTTCTAATGGTTTTCTACCTTAATCAATTTCTTTATTTCTTCGGCTATCACCGCTCTACAACTCCATATTCTCCACGCTACTCCCTGCGATATTTCATTCAATGAATTCGCGAAACTCCATATTTCTCCATGATGTTAAAAACCTCCTAAGCTTTATTCTGGTTATCCAATCCTTGGACCTACCTTCACATCTCATCACGAAATGTTAATGTACCAACATATAAATCAAAATTATTCTTCGACATACAAACTTTTACATTTTCTAACATATATGATTTTTTGGTTTTTTGAAAAATATTTCAAAGGTAAATGAAAATGAGCCACAACAAGGCCCGAATAGCTGGAGAAATAAAATACCATCCAAAAAATTGGTGATTTCATTTAATTTGAAGACCTTGGCCTCTAGACTTCTTCTTTGCTCTGCCAAATTTAGACGACCTTACTTCAAAAAACAAGATATAAATTATGTTTTTATAGTTTTGTGGCCTTTGTTGTAATACACTTTTTGTGAAGGGAAACAACACACTATTATCCAAGTCTGGTAATATAGTTACATTTTCTGTTATTACTATCCCTTCTATAAGTTTTGTTGACACTCTAATTCTTCATTTGGCCTTTGTGTAACATTTGGCAAAGTGAGCACCCCTTTATTTTGTTTTGGGAGTACATTTGAATCCACAAAATTAAAATCTTCTAAAATGGCCAAAATTGATGATAAATTAGAGTTGTTAAGTACTCTAATACATTCCACTGTAGATGAGATGGTAAACATCAGCAAGGACAATATTTTTGACATTAAAATATGTCTACAAAATGCACAGTTGAAGATTGATTTTTGCAACCAGAATCTCAGTTCTAGTGAGTTGGGATTCAATAGATTTGTCGAAACAATCCTTTGTTCAAGGTTGAAACAACCACCCATAAACAACCAAAAGTGATGAAATTAGTAAGGTTGAGGTTGATTCACATTCAACGCCCATTTCAATAGAATATTTGCATGCAGAAACATAATCTCGGGTTTTGTTTCCCAAGCCAATCATTAGACCTCGGGAAGAGATTTCCCATAGCAAGCACAAAGCTAGTCTTGGATATGAAAAGAATGTGTCCTTTCATAATTTATACTATTCCAACCCCATTTAATTTCAAAGTTTTTGGGTTCTTCATGACTTATCACCTTAAATTGTTCTAGATTCTACTCCTCTTTCACAATAGCCACAACAGATTTTTATATGCCAACATTGTGAACGAGTTGGCCATATGAAAGATCATGTTTTTATCTTCACACAAGTAAGCACTCTCATAAAACCACTCATTCTTCAAAAATATGCTTCAAAAACAAGTCTCTTGCAAGAAAAAAGATTCATCTTGAATGGATCACTTCTTGGAAATGGGCTTCAACAACCAAGAATATGTTTCAGTCATATCTCAGAATATATTCTAGAATATTAAAAGGTCTCGCAGTTGAGTTTCTGCCATCATCTCACCTTGTATCTGACAGGGGTGGAATGATGGTCATCTACAAGCTTTAAAACCACATCAAGTGAGCCTCAGTCACAACCTGACATTCCATATTCAGAGTTGTAGCCAGAGATGGAGATTCCCATGAGCATGCCTTTGGTTGGTGGTCAACCTTAAACCATGTATGTGAGGTTGAGCTTCTCCCTCTTCAAATAATTGGGGAAACTTCATCTAGAAAAATACTTCAGCTTCTTGTCAGTTTTTGAAAATTTATAGGAATTGCATTAAGAATTTTAGAGTTGGTGATCATCCTTGTTACCCAGATAAATCCCTTCTACGGACAGAAGTGAACTCCCTAGAATTCTAAGGAAAACTAGAAACAAAAAGACAAAACAATATCTCTTTCCTTAGTCTATAACCAAAACATGAAACATGTAGTATGTGAATAATGACTTAAATATTAATGAAGTGCTTGTAGAATTCCTTTCAACACTTTCTACAACCAACTTTCCCTCAATTCCTTAGAGGCTTTCTGAATTATTTCCACAACTTCTTCATGATGCTCCAAAAGAGATATGCATAGAAAAAAACATTCAAAGGGAGCAAAGCATCTCGGATATAAAATAAAAGGTAAATGAAATCTCTAATCTATCATACAACATATAATTGAATCAGTAATTAGTTACAAACCATGTGAGTGATCAAGGAATCCCACAAATAACATCAAAATAGACGCAATTAGTAAAGAAAAATTACTTTGTATTAAAATCAAAGGGGAAAACAAGCTTACAACCTGGTTGTCTTGATGTCAAAAGCCTGTTCCAATGGTCTACTTTCCTTCGCTTGATAACAAGCTCTTCACTGGACCCAAAACCAGCAACATGAGTCTACAAATCCAAGTCTCTCTTTCCTTTAGTCCTATGATCAATTTATAGGAAGGATAAGGAGGTTTTTAGTTCCACCTCTCAAGGGATATGATCCTTAAGAAAAGGAGATTAGTTCCATGTACCAAGGGATGAGGCGCAGGTATGTAGTGGTTCGAGGTTCCTAATTTGGATCATATTTCTCAACTAAATCTTCTAAAACTTACTTTTTAAATTTTACCTATGTGAACAAACCTACACATTTTATACTGGAAGAAACAACACAAATCTACATAGTTTACAGTGGAAGAAACTACGCATGCACAAGTTCTTTTTAGAAAAAATCTTGGATGCTCAAAAAGGGGTTTTAAGCAGTGAAAACCAAAATTCCTTTTTCCCTTGTATGGTTTTACTTCAAGATTTATAGGGAATTCACTTGAGACACTCCATCGGATGGCAAGATATCTGAATCGAGAGTCACGATGACAAATTTTAGTGTAATAATCCTTAAACAACCACAGGATGAGACTTCCCTTTTCAGGTTGAGGTTCTCCCTTTTTATGTAGGTTCCAGGCCTCCATTTTATAGGTTGAAGGTATCCCTCTTCAAAGAATTAGGAGAGATTCCTCTAGTAGAGGACCTCACCTCCGTGCCATATTTGGAAGAGTGTCGAGAACTACACTAAGCGTTCCATTGTTGGTGGTGATCCTTAAATCACCTCCTTATGACATCATCATAGTGAGAAGATTCAACATGTTTATGTCATGAATTATTTTATTTTGTATTACAACTCTCTTCTTGCACTCATACATACCCCTTCGGATTAAGGGGGGGAATTTTGGACACCTAATCCACTAAGGGTTAAGGTGTGGAAGAGGAATAGTCAAAAGGAGTCGGAGAAACCTTGGAATATGGAATCCAAGAGTCACACCGAATGTATTATAAATGTATATGTTGATTAATAGGAAATATATTCATGTTTATATGTCATCTTGTGTGAATTCCATGTATGTTTTTAATCCATGGATTCTAGGACTAGTAACTCAACCCACAAAGTGCTTCCAAAGCATTTGTACAACCAAGGCTTCCAGGACTAGTAACTCAACCCCAGCTGTTACACGCCTTCTAGAGAATTTTTCCAACCAAGGATTCCGAGAACTAGTAACTCAACCCAAAGCCATAAGGAACATGAGAACCAACCGTTAAACAAAAGTAAAACCCATAACACCATGATTATCTAGGAAATTGCAAGGCTAGGAAAAACTATTGTCAATCGAGGAAATCCTTCATGCCAACGATAGATCATAACTGAGAAACCACATGCATGCCAAAACTAACAAGGAAACCATACATGAAAATTGGTACATGCAGTCAAAGACATTCTAGATGCTGATATCAATTTCCTCTTATGTTATCCTACTTTTCCTTAGCCTTCTTGCTCCAAATCCCAAGTATGCGACACTCCTCCAAGAGTGCTCCAAGAAAATCTAAGCATCCAAGAGTATGAGAGAGAGAGAGAAAGAATATAGAGAGACCTCAAAAAATGAACTAACAAAAGGGTACCAAATGATCCTCATAAGTCTTTTTATTAATGAGGCCTCTCTTTGCTTCATTTTCCATTAGTTTTCTTCATTTTCCTCCTCACTTATAACTTGTGATTTTCACCTTCATTTTCTCCTATTTTCCATTATTTTCATAAATAAAATTTCAATAAATTCCACTCTACCTTTCCAAAGCCTTTTCCATTTACTTTCTAATTTTCATAGCCATTAATTAATCACAAGTGATCCCCATCACTATGTTTTTTCCCAACATTTAGCTTGGAATACATGTTCCATGACCAAGGTGTTATTTTTCCTTTATTAACTTTATTACATGGTCTTTTTAACCAGGGATATTACAAAACCATCCCCTTGGGGGAACGATGCCCTCAGTGTTCAATGTTGGCCTACAAAAAAAAATATTACTAAAAGAAAAACATACTTCCCATGGAGCTTTGTAACTTAGCTCGTTGCAGTATTTACAATGATAAACATGCTAAGAAGCAAACCAACATGACAACCATAACAACATAACAACCATAATGACATGAAATCCATACCACTTACTGGAACTTTATAACACAACTCAATGTGGTATTTACATCCATATACATATATACATTAACCAAAACATCGCACTAAGACATATACCAAAAAATATTTGCTCAACCAACGAATAGAGAAGGATACATAGCCCTCATTTTATTTTCAATCTCCCATGTAGCTTCATTCGGCCCAAAGTGCGTCCATTGCACTTTAACCTTATCAATTGCTTGGTTATGGAGCATGAAAATATTTCTATGTAAAATATGTTGAGGTTCTAGCTGTAATTATCCCTCTAAATCCACCTACAATATAGACGAGTCAATCAAATGATCAAAATATTTAACATACTTCTTAAGTAATGACACATGGAAAAAATCATGGACTTGCACTGTTGGAGGCAGTGCAAGTCGATAGGCTACTGGTCCAATCCATTTAATAATATTGAAAGGTACACAATACCAATATTCCATCTTGTCACATGATCTAATCCTCAAGGATATCTTCTTGGGATTGATGCGCAAGTACACTTATTCCCCAACCTGAAACTCCTTAAACAACCTGTTCTAATTTGCATAATTTTTTTGTTTGTCATCTGCTACCATCATATTCTTCTTGATTACCTTAATCTATTGTTCCATCTCTGCCAACATGTCTGGCCCAATAAATACCATGTTAACTGGATCAATCCAACTAATGGGAGTGTTGTAACTCTTCCCATAGAGTGCCTCGAACAGACACATCCTCAGTGACTCCTAGTGACCATTTTTGTAATTAAACTCAACCAATGAAAGGTAATCCTCCCATATTTTCTGATGATGCATCACATACATCCTTAAAATATCCTCCAATATCTTATTGACCCTCTCTATCTATCCATTTTTATACATATGATAAATTGTTTTGAAGGCCAACTCTGTACCCAAATTTGCAAATCATTATTTCCATAATATAGAAGTGAACTTGACATCGCTATCTGACAAAATAGTCTTCAGTATACCATGAAATTTCACCACATCTCTGATGAATATCTATTCCAAATCACTAGCTAGGTACATAGACTTCACTGTAATGAAGTCCACTACCTTTGTTAACCTATCCACCACAACCATGATAGAATCATGTTGTCTAGATGTGATTGGAAACCTCTTATAAAATCCATATAAATTGCCTCCCATTTCTACTTTGGAATTGGAATCGGTTGTAGTAGACCACCTAGATGCTTACACTCTGCTTTTACCTGTTGACAATCCATGCATCTAGCCACAAAATTTTTCACTTCCTTCTTCAAATTCAGCCAATAGTAGAACTTCTTTTATCTATGTAAATGTTTTTTGATATCTTGGGTGACCCGAATACAAGCTAGAATGAAATTCCCCTAAGATAAGCTTCTTGAGCTCATTTTTCTTTGGCACATAGATCTTGTCCCTAAATCTAACCAAGCCATCTACTGTGAGATGATAGTCCACATCCTAATCACCTGTACCATATTGTAACGTATGCATAAGATACCTATACCTGTCATCCCATTGTCTTACGTGTAATATTTGATCATGTATATTTGTCCCATAGAAACTCATAACTGCTATGTGATTTACTTGTATCCACCTGCTGAGAGAATCACAACCCTGTTATCTTTACCTTTAAAGTACTTGATATCAAATTCGAACTCACTAATCATGGCCAACCATCGAACTTTCGTGGAATTAAGATTTGGTTGGTATATATCTCAATCCATTGTTATTGCTCATCAATAAAAACCTCATGCTAAGAAGGTAGTGCCTCCACATCTTCAATTCATGGATGATAATTATTAACTCAAGATTAGGTGCGAGATAATTTAGCTCGTGTTCATTCAATTTTCGTGACTCATAGTATACTACTTGTCCTTCCTACATAAGGACTCCACCAAATCCTCTTTTACAAGCATATGTGCACATAACAAACTCTTTATCCAGATTTTCAATATTAAGAATTGGAGTATTTGTCAACAATTGCTTCAACTATTCAAAACCAGCGATATATTCCTCTATCCATTCGAATTTCTTACCTTTCCTTTACAATTATGTAATAGGATAAGCAATCCGTGAGAAGTTCCTAACGAACCTCCTGTAATAATCGGTTAGTCCCATGAATGATCTTACCACATCCACATTGTTAGGAGTTTCCCATTCGATGATAGCCCTTATCTTTTCTGAATCCATTTTTATGCCTTCCCTGGAAACCACATGTCCCAAGTAATGTGCCTCTGTCTAAAAGAAACTAAATAAATTGATCTTAGCATACAACTGATGCTCTCTCAACAATCTCAATACTTCTTCTAAGTGTTAGACATGTTCTTCCTCATTCGTATAATATACCAATATATCAATAATGAATACAATAACAAAACTTTCCACATAAGGACGCAACACATTATTCTTCAAGCACGTAAAAGTAGCTAGATAATTAGTCAAACCAGATGGAAATATAAAAAACTCATAATTACCATACCTGGTCCAGAAACATGTCTTTTAAATGTCCTATTCTTTAATGCGTATCGAACGGAATCCTGATCTAAGATCAATCTTCAAGAACAATGTTGCTCCCTTCAACTGATCAAACAAGTCATCAATCCTTGACAATGGATACATGTTCTTGATTGTCACATTGTCCAACTTCCTGTAATCAATTAATAACCTGAGAGTATCATCCTTCTTCTTCAAAAACAATATTGGTGCACCCCCAAGGTGATACACTTGGCCTAATGTATCCTTTGTAAGAATTTCCTCCAGCTGCAACTTTAAATCTACTAAATCTAGAGTACTCATCATATATGGTGCCTTTGATGTTGGTGCTTCCCCTGGTACCAACTCAATAGAGAATTCTACTTCTCTATGAGGCAAGAGCTATGAAATATCTATCAAGAACACATCCTAAAACTACTGTATAACTGGGTACTTTCTCAAAACATGTGCATCCTCAACATCCTTATCTTTTCCACTAGAAATATGCACTACGAATAACACACACCCCTTCATATGACTGCGCTTTGCCGACATAGCTGTGATCATTCTGACTGACATAACTTTCTTCTTACCCTATAAGATTCTTTTTTCCCTATTGTCATCCAAGCACTCAATGTCCTTGTAATAAAATTCCACCTTAGCCCTATGAAGATACAAACATTCCATAGCCAACAACACACTGTATGACACCAACGATAATACATTCAAATGTTTTTATGTAAACATACCATTCAATCGAAAGTAAAAATCTCTTACCCAATGATGAACTCTTTTCTTTGTACATGTAGCCAACTACACTAACCAAGAATCTGCATGCATTTCTTTATTCAAACCACACTTATCCACTAGGTCAAGATTAACATACCTATAATTAGATCAATATTCAATTAAAATAGAAAAAACATGATCACAAAGCTTACCATACCTCTTGATAATAGAAGCCTAGTGATCTTCATCCATGTTATCCAACACTATGTAAATTTGAGCAATAATCTATCCAACATCCCCCAATGTTTATGCCTCCTGAACACTATAAATTTGTGGCTTACCTCCGTGATGCTATGGAAAATATCGCCTATGATGATCCTTGCCTCAAATCCAACATCGTAAAGGCTTCCAACTTGCGCCCTTGTTCTTCTCACTAGATTGAAATTCATATCCTCTGTCAGATGCATTAAAATTCTTAGTCGGTGCTACATTCTCTTTGTTACCTGTTTCCTGAGGCCTTGCTCGCTTCTTATCCTATTTTCCTTTTTTCTTTGCATTACCTCTCCAATCATGCTGAGTCTTGGATCTATGCTTTGATTACTCATAACAATGCTTTAAGTTCCCAATGCCTTCCTCCAATGATCTAAGCTCATCATACTCAATCATGTCCTTAATGAATGAAACCCACTGATGAATCTCCGAGTCTTATCTTTCTCCTCCTTTAGATAAGGAACATACCTCAATACCTACAAGAATATCCTAGTATACTCCTCATCGATCATAGATCCCGTCTTCAATTCATAGAATTATTTTTCGTTGTCATTATAGTATCTCTCTGATAGGTAATTGTTCCTGAATAATCTCTCGAATTCACTCCAAGTCAACTCCTCTTCTTGTATATCTCTAACATTCTTTACATATTCGCACAAAATGTCGACTTTACCTTTAAGACTAAACGTAGCTATTTTTTCCTTCATGTTCTTTGAGTAATCATGCAACTTGAAGAACTTATTCATTCCAAGCAACCAATATTTTGCATCGTGTGACTTCTTCAATTCTCCATCAAAGGCAGGTGGCTTTTATTTCTTGAAATAATCTAAAAAATATCCCCTATCATTCCTCCTATAAGGATGATAACGACGATGATCATGATACCTATGATAACCATAACTAGAGTAGAACTTATGTCCATCACCTCTCCTATTAGGCATATCCATGAACCTGCCATCTTTGATCATGTCATCCCTATCTGATTTGTGCCTAATGTGAGAATGACTTCCATATGTCCCATTATTCCTACCCTCCTATAAATTACTGATTCCAAGCGGTCCTTGTCTCTGCAAGTATGACAAGTTATGAAGAATAACTACATTGTCTTCTAGTTGTTTCTCTTGTGCCCTAGCAAGTCTCTCTTGTGATTGAATTATTTCTTCATTGTATACTTTGAAATTGCTTATTTCTTCCTTTAGACTTCTCAAAGTTTCTGATATGTGAGGGGAGTACTCATCACCATGTTGCTCATCTGATCCAAAGGGAGAATCTTTGGAAATATAGTCTACCATTATACTACCCATCTTTGATATTATTCCTGCAAGGAATACTATATCATTTAAACCAATTCATAAAAAAACCAACGTCCCTCAGTATAATTCGGGGAGGATATCTCGCCTACAAGTCCAACCAGACTAACACGATACATGTATAATCAAAATCATAACAGTATATAGACATCATCTCGATCCTCATTCAGCTACCATGCATGATGCCACAACCACACACCAACTAGACACAATACATGCATAAAAACATATGTAGGACACACATACCTACACAATACATATAAATAATGAGTTACATAACCAATGCATAACCAACATATGCTCATGATAACTACATCCAACATCAACACCATCAACTTTCACATGGTGATACAAATACAACCATGACCACATAAAAAACAAGAACATAGACCACGATCATAAGGACCACACATGCATTTGACATGTATGAATGACCAACATACATCACATCTAATATAAGGGGTGAACCGTGCTCTAATACCACTTTGTAACACACCTCCTCCCACAGTTACCTAAGCTAACCAGTGCACCGGGGTAAATTTGTGATGAAGGGTTAATATCATATGATTCAATTTCCCAAGTGTATTTAAGTAAGTGGAACTGACATGACACAACTAATCTAGCCTTTCACACATGTTATAGAACCTCCAAGAGCCAAACAACCCTTCCAGGTGATCAACCCTTGAGGCAACTTGACATTTTACTGACCTAGGCCCTCTGTTGCTCCCATGAAAAGCCATGTATGCATAATGGGTGTTCGATTCGCTCGCACAACAAGGCATTCTAGTAGTTGTGGAATTTTCCAGGTAGTTATGTACTAGCGACCCCATATTCTGAGCCACTTTTTAAGGGCTAGGTCTCAACCCACTGCCCAAAACTTCATGAAAATCCCAGAAATGATAGATAATGCTGAAACAAGGTTACTAATGCAAACATTTGGTCAAGTAATTAACCAAACCCATACTAGCCATGACATTAATTTGGTCAAACATGTCACAAATACATAATTTACATGTCATAACAACATATCTGAGCATAGGGGTCTCATACTTATCTGAGAACCGATAAGAAGCATTGATGCCTTATCACAATAGTTGCATTATTATCTATTAGGTCATATATTCATTGTTCATTCATCTGCTAATAAAAACATGATGAAAACCATACATCAAGTCTGTCATAAAACATACTCATCATCAACATATAACCAACAGAAGTAACAAGGATATAACATCCATAAAAACCACATATGAGTAAGTATATTTACCCATAAAATAAAAGAGGGAAATACCTCTTATTAACATATGGTTTCTAGAGGTCGAAAAACCTCAACCCTAAAATAATGATTCCACCTTATGGTCGGACATCAATAACTATCTCTAGATCAGTCTCTACCGAAGTTGTCCAGGGATCTAAAGTGTTTTTCCCAACCATGTCTTCCAAGATTAGTAACTCAACCCATAATTGTTGTCTGGCTTTGAGAGTGTTTTTCCAACCAGGGCTTCTAGGACTAGTAGCTCAACCCACGAAGGGCTTCTAGAGCGTTTATCTAACCAAGGCTTCTAGGAATAGTAACTCAATCCCAACTGTTACAAAGCTTCCAAAGTGTTTGTCTAACCATGGCTTCCAGGAAATAGTAACTCGACCCACAACCATAAGGAACATGAGAACCAACTAGAAAAAAAAAATTAAAACCCACAACTCCATGTCTATCTAGGAAATGAAAAGGTTAGGAAAAACTATTGTCAATCTAAGCAATCCTCCATGCTAATAATATATCATAACCACAAAACCACATGCATTTTCCATGCATGCCAAAACTAGCAAGGAAATCATAGATGAAACTTGGTGCCTACAATCAAAATCCATTGTATCTGCTGACCCAAATGTCCTCTTGTGATTTCCTGCTTTTCCTTAGCCTTCTTGCTCCAAATACCAAGTATGCCACACTCCTCCAAGAGTGCTCGAAGAAAATTCTAAGTGTACAAGAGTATGAGAGAGAAAGAATAGAGAGAGATATCCAAAGATGAACTGACAAAAGGGTACCAAATCATCCTCATAAGCCTTTTTATTAATGAGGTCTTTTTTTTCTTCGTTTTCCTCCTCACATGCAACCTATGACCTTTCACCTTCCTTTTATCCTATTTATCATTATTTTCTTAAATAAAATGCCAATAAATTCCACTTTTCCTTTCCAAAGCCTTTTCCATTTCCTTTGCCAATTTCTATAGCCATTAATTAATCACAAATGATCCCCATCACTATATTTTTTCCCAGCTTGAGGATTATGAGAAACTCTTAAATAAAGTTTGAAGACATATAAAGTGTAACGAGACATCATGTCTACAATATAAAAAAAGGTGCTACCCTTGAATGTATGTATGAATACCATTGGAAGCTATATATGGACTCATCACTATACATTGATGAAAAAGACAAAATACATGTCACTTGGTATGCAATGATGAGTGTCTAAACATCCATAATACAAACATAGTTCAAAATTGGAAATAAAATTTAGATTTCTAATCAATCCTCTCTCATTATGCAGTTTTGGAGAACACTGCTAAATACACTTCCACGGTGAAAGGAAGATTAGACACTTATCACCATATGTTAACCATACTTCCAATGAAATCACATCTAGATGACCTTGTCGCAAATTCTTATTTTTGTTTTCACTCATAAGAAATTGTATACCAAGACATCCATGGTCAAGAAAATGGAAATATGCAACAAACATTTACCACTTGTCACATGTAGCTACATCTTCACTAAAGGAAATGTTGGCCACTATATATTTCCCCAAGTCTCTCATGATTTATTTTCATTCTTATCTAGATCCAATTTCAATGATTCATATTTGACCACCCTATTTTTTTAGATCATATCTATCTTATTGAACTCACAATGCATTAGAAATATATCTAAGAATGAAAAACTAGAAAGTGGAAAAAATTGAACACCCTCATAATTATTCATATACAACCACTTTTTACTATAGTAATAAAAAAACCCCCCTTGATTATACATAAATTCTAAGGAGTGACCTTGAAAATTTCCACCATTAACATTGATAACATTTATCGTTAATGCTCAACCTTCATGGCAATGTCACATAAAAAATATGAGTTGCACCATTATTTAGCTTCAGATGCTATGAATAGATATAAGATATTTTCTATGTCTCACTCCAGAGAAAGAAAAAAAAACACCTATATTATTTATAGCTTGTGTAATTACCACATTTAACCTCAATCCCTAGCCCACCCCTACTATAATAAAACATTTTTTTTTATCATAATAAGAGAGTTCACAAAATTCTTGACTCTTTTCTATTCAAACATATTCATATATATAATGATTGATTTAGGCAATTATTTTACATTTACTAATACTTAATGAAGCCACCTTACGTTTTGATTATTTTAATTTAATGATAATTTCTTTATCAAAAGATTGGAGACAAATAACGATCCATAAATCTTTGATCTAAATAATTATATATATATATATATATATAGTATTTTTCTCTCCTTTTTACTAAACTGAAAAAAATAAAATATTATCCCATAACATTACACATAATATATAATCTAATAATAACTATATTAAAAAATTAAAAGCAAAAAAATATTTAAATATATTTTATGTTTAATAAAAAAATAAAAAAATCAATGTAATAAACAAAACCCCCTTTAAATATGTTAGGCACTGATTGAAAAATAAATAAATAAATCCAATGAGTGACCTTGACCAGTTCTACCAGTTCTACCATTAAAATTAGTAATATTAATCGTTAATGTTTATCCCTAATGGTAATGTCACATAAGGAATGTGAGTTGCACCATTACTCACCTTCAAATGCTATGATTAAAAAAAAAAAAAAAAAAATAAAGATATTTTTTTATGTATCATTCCAAATAAAGAAAGGAAACGCCTATATTTTTTATAGCTTATGTAATTAAAACATTTCCTCTCAATCCATAGCCCCACCTCTACCATAAATAATAAATAAATATATATATATATATAAATAAATATATATATATATAAATATATATATATATATATAAATATATATATATATATATATATATATATATATATATATATATATATATTATCATGATAAGGGAGTTCACAAAATTCTGGACTCTTTTCTATTAAACATACTTCTATATATCTAATGTTTGATTTGGGCCATTATTTTATATTTATGAATACTTAGTGAAGACACCTTACTTTTTTATTATTTGAATTTAATAATAATTTGTATATCAAAAGTTTGGAAACGAAAATTTTGTTTTATAACATTATACATAATATAATAATAAATATAGTAAAAAATTAAAAAATTATAGAAAAAAAATATTTAAATATATTTTGTGTATAATAACTAAAAAAAATCACTGCGAGTCATTAACAAAACAAATTCAATGTCGGTCATAACGTAATTATAGTAAAAAATTCTTAAATTTGTCGATAAGTGCTTTCTACTTTTTAGGATGAGAGAGATGTATAATTAGTTCACTATTATACATGATATCTAAAATTAAATTAATATTATAACCCACTATAAATGAGATTTAAAATTCATTCTATGCTTAACATGGAGTTAGCATGTGAGATTTAAAAAGAAATAATAATAACAAAAAAATTTAGTGTCAACAATAATAAAATATTTCAATTTCCATATTAAGTAACATAACTTTATACATATAATAAATAATAATATAAAAAAAAATCTTATATCTTCACTTTTACAACATCAATTAGTTAGGTAATTCCTCCATGTTTCAATGTGTATTTCAAATAAATATTTGAACATCCTTGTAAACTAATATTTAATATCAAATTTCCGGTTAACATAAATATACAGAGGAGAGAAAATAAAGAAAAAATGTTTTATATTGGCCATAAATAAAATTTTATAGTATCGGCCTTATGTAAAATAATTTTATATTAATTTGATTTCAGAAAAAATAAGAGAGAGAGTTTTTATTTTATTGAATAAGTGGTTTCTAATTGAAGTAACAATGAGATGTGTAACTCTTTCAATGCTTAATATGGAGTTGGCATGTGGTATTTTACAATGATATTTAAAAAAAAAAAATCCACAGACACAGAGAAAGAGAGAAAGTTAGTGTCCCTATTCTATAGGTACATGCTTTCTACTTCTCAATATTTTATTCGTACCTTTCTCAAAATTAAAGAGATGTTTTAAAAAAAAAATATCCTTCAAAGTTGACACATGATACATACATAAATATAGAAGATAGTAACATAGATCATCTTAAGCAAGAGGAATCAAAGCTTTTGAGGTATAAACTTTTTCTGAAATTTTTTTTGCATTATAAAAAAACTTTTCACCTCAATAGATTTAATCCCTCTTAATTTTTAGTAAATAAAAACTTAAAATAAATCTATGTTAATATATCTAAACAATGAATATTTTATAAATTTTGTTTTCCTTAACTTTACATCTATCTTTTTAAAAACATACAATTTTACATCTATTTATTTAAAAACATACAAAATTTAGGGTTAGTATTATTATATGTAATATGATAATATATTTTTTAAATACACTTATAAGATATAGAAAAATTAGTGATAAGATTTTATTTTTTTTGGCATTTTTGTGATAAATTTAAATGTTTTTAGGTAATGCCAATTAAAAAATACAATTTTAATTTTTAGTAAATTTATTAATTTCTATTCTTTAAATTGTATTTTTTAAATTTATAAATAAATTCAATATCTTCAAAAACCTTTATTACATTTACATTTTCCATTTCTTATAAAATGTATTAAGAAAATATAAACAAAATAATGAGTAAAATGATTATAATAAAATAGAATTAATCCTGTTATCCCACACCTTGGTGGAGTGCAAAATCTGTCTCTTTAAATGAAGAAAATGAAGATTGTGTCTCAATGCATTATTGAAGAAATGTCATTGGCGCACCGAAAAGTGTGTGTCATCATCTGCTACAGAAATATTAGCGGGTACAGCAGAGATGTAAAGTGTGATTGATAAGACACCAAAGTACAGGATCGCTCGTGCAAATGATTGATGCCCAACGTGGGTTATTACCCTGGAAATGAGATAAGGTAAGGTTTGAGTTTGTGGGGGAAGATCATGAGAAAATCCAGATGTGTGAATACACCGGCAGACACAGAAAAAAACAAGTTAATCTGCGCCTTCCCACCTTCCCGCGCCCTACTTTTCTACCACAGTGGCCACTCGGAAAGTACACACTTTATTCGATATGTGTAGTCATGCACCCGCAGGAATTGGCGTGGAGGTCCCATTTAGCCAAACATTTGGGGTTTGTGATAGTGGCAAATCCAGCATCTGCCATGATTGATTGACTGACAGGAAGAAAAACAATGTAGTATTTTCATTATCAAAAAGACCTGCAAAGGGCGCGGCACCGTGTTATTGCCACTGTCTTTGTCAGCAAAATCCGCACATGGCGCCCCTGTTTATAAGTATCCTTATCAGCTACTGTGGTTGAATATTAACATAAAGTTTACTGTGTTAATTTTGTGGTTTTTCTGAATTGTGTAAACCCTTGTAGAGTTTTGGAATCTTTTGAAAAGTGATGGATATAAGCAAAGTTCAAAAAAGTGGTTTATAAAAATTCCAAGATATTATTAAAAGGATAGAAGTTTATAAAATTACATTTAAAAAAAAAATTACTTGAAGTTTCAACAATTAGTGGTTTATCTCAATTAATGGTTAGATTAGGTCACTTGTTAAAAAATTATGGCTCAAGTAAGTAGAAGTTAGGGAATGTAAAAACCTTATAAGCTTTTTTAAATTAAAGTGAATAGCGATTATTAGTTTGATATTATTATAAATTTTAGTCATATTAACCTTTTGAAATTATACTTTAGTTTTGTTTCAAATTACAGCATTTATATTTCAATTATAGTTTAACATAATGAGGTTGGTTGAATTAATTAGCGGAAGGCTTCCTATTTTAATTCAAGAGGATTTTTTTGATTTGGACGAATTTGCTTATTTTCACAATTCTTTTTAAAACACAAATCCATTCAATTTTTTTTGAAATTTTACTTTCTGCAACAAATCATTCTTCTTTAAGTAGATAGGGTTACTTTTATTGAATGAAAGAGGATATAATAATTTTTATTTTAATGAGAATTTTTACTATCTTCTAATTAGAAAGCAAGTCTAAAAATTGTTTTTGTTTGGTTAAGGGTTTGGACTTTGCTGATCTTGTTTTCCTTCCTTCCCCTCAGCGTAAGCTGTTCCTTCCTCAAATGCTGTTCCAGTGTCAGTCACTTGTGTCATTTTCAAATCCAGCTTTTTTGGTCTTTTTGCAATAGAAAGACATGCCCTCGACCCTCTATCTTCACTTTGTTATTTCCACCGCCCTTTGTTATGGATATTTTATATAACATCAGACAAAACTGGACTGGCAATCAGAATTTGAATCGTTCCAAGTATTTTATTCATAAGATAGATGCCAGATTCGAGTTGAAGTATTGATTTGACATTAAGTAATCCAATTATGAACTTATCTACTCTAGATAGAAAATTGAATCAGTTTTTGGAATAAATGGTTGGACGAGGATAAAGATAGAATCTAATTCTACATGTCAATGTCAACAACAATGCAAATTGCAGTAGGAGGAAAATCCATTGGCTTTATAGACCGTGAGGGTTGTTTTTGTTTGGTTAAGAGTTAGTTTTTCTAGAATATAAAGTTAATGATTCAAGACCAAGAGACAGTTGTGCGCAGTTAAATCCTGTCCGTTAGGAATAATTAGCAGTTTTCATTGAATAACTATATTTTGTGTATTTCCTTTATTTTATTCTCAATCTCCATTAATAAATTTTCAATATTATTTTGTTTATCTATAAATTTATATGTTTATCATTAATAAATTATATAATAATTATTATAAATAAAAATAACATCATGACTTGTTAAGCTTCAAAGTACTTCCTTAATTGAAAGGTTACAAGTTCAAATCTTTTTCAAGCCTTTGGGATTAGACCAGTGAAATATGTGCTTCTCTAATTGTTATAAAATTTTAAAAGTAAACCATTTAAATGTTTTATATGTACACCATATTTTTTATTCAATGAATCTGGCCAATGTGCACTTATTGAATGACATGTGTGCTTCTCTCTTTGTTATAAAATCTATGTGCAGGTGTTTTAAAGCTGTTTAATCTAAACTATTGAGATCTTTTTACATGTCCACTCTATTTTTAACTAAATTTTAAAAGCCCTATGGCTCTAATTATGATATTCGAACCAAAAATCATTCATTATAAATTGCTATCTAGGGGAGAAATTTTCAGATTAAGAGGTTTTATCAGACGCTCCTCAACCATAATTTCAATGATTCTGGTAATATATGAACTGCTATCTACACAAAAATCATGAAATAAAAAACCTTATCAAACGTTCACCAACCTTCAGTTCATTATCTGTGGATATATATAGATTTTGTGCTTATTATTAGGCTCAACCAAACTGGCTTTATAAAGCAAGAAAACAGAAGCGAGGATTTTCGGTAATCCCATCTTAATGATTCCCAGATACGAGGCGATGGGGTCATGAAAGATGATAGAGGTGTGAATGTTTCCTCTCTTTTAACATGCTTGTAGTTTAAGTACTTGTAAACTTGCTTTCAAAATTTTCAAAACTTTGGTAAGATTTGGATAAAATAGAGTAAGGTTTTTTTTTTAAATTTAGATTAGAGTAGTTAAATTGTAAGATTTTAGGTGTTTTGAAATTTTTAATGATGCTAAATTTATTTTTATTATAAAACAAAAACATGATTCAAACACTACTATTAATTTTTTTTTTTTTAATTTAACCAAATTCCAACCAAACCACTTTCGAAAACAATTCCCTTCCACATCTATAGACAAAGTCTCTAACATGTTGTAATTTCTTCGACGGGTACAACATGGCCGTGGAGTTTCTACGGAAAGATCTCTTTAAAGGCTCATCAAAACGCGTAATGGGCCACCAATGTTGCACTTTTCTATTACAAACATAATGAACGGTAAGAAAGTATGCAATAGATAACAAAATATTTTTGTTTCAAAGCAAATCTGAGGTTCATATCTTTGAAGATAAGCAACCCTAGGGGCCCCAATGGCTGTTGTTTTGAAACTAAGCAAAAGAGTGTAAAAGTGTAAAGGTTGTTCCTGTATTAAGGGTAAAATGATCGATATATATAGTTAATAAAAAATCATATAAAGTAAAACGTTTTTACACTATAGTTAATAAATTTAAGAAGATTTGTTAGTACTTTGAAAGAAGATGAATTTTCACACTTAACAAATACTTAAATTTTAAATTTTAATTTACTTATTAACTTTAAGTAAAACAAACACATAGTTACATACCAATAGTTCTGAGTTATACAATCTAAACGCATCTCAAAACATTTTGAAAAATCTATTTCGAATTTGAGATTGTTAATTTAGTTTTGTTAAATTTAAGCCAGATAAACACTTAATTAAATAATCTTCTAATTTTTTTAGAGCATTGAGAGTGAAAAGCTTGATTTTGATGCTTTATGGACAAGTATTATGTGGGTTTGTACCAAGTTTCATACTATCATGATACCTGGCTAAATTCATGCCTATCACCTTTTTGAAGTATACCGTTAGTGTTCGAAAAAATGATCGCATGACAAGTGTCGGAAGAAAGCTTGCCCTGCACAATTTTTTTGTTGTATATACCAAGATAGAATTCTAGATTTATGGCAGAATCTTTCTGACATACCTTATTCATGTGAGTGGATTTTAATGAATTTAAAGCAAAAATTGATGCATGGTTTGAGAAATCCCAGTATGAAGATAAGAGTTTGTCATATACTTTGTAGATTTCAGTAATAAATAATGCAATGGAGCTGAACTATAACATGGATTATTTATAGTGTCAAGTAATAAATTACTCGAAGTTATTAATATGTAGAAATGATAAATTATGAATAATTTATGGGTTTTCTATGTCTTATTTATCGAGTATTAGGTTGGAGGAAATAACATGGTACTTTTTGACATACTATTATGTTGCTGAAATTGTGAATAGTTTATTAGGTACTTATAGTTGATGTTTTTGAATGTTCTATGGAATTAGGTTATTATTGAATTGATAATGATTTTGGGGCTTTTTATTTTCAATCTTTTTGTTGATCTCGATCCACTGAGTTATGAACCCATAAACTCGACTTATCCACGCTACCACTACTAACTAGCGACATTGTGGTTTACATGTAACATTAATTCATCATGCATCAAATCATCAAAGAATTAACCCGTGATTCACACATAGAATTGCATAAAATAGAAATAAAAAATCATTAATTTAATAATTAAACTATTACATGGCACCTCAACTAGCCAGGTATTCATTCTAATGGCCACCCTTAATGGTCGCCCTTAATACACACACAAGCTTACAATTTATATTAGAAAATTACAATATCATAAATTATTTCAATATCATGGATTATTTCAAGATCCAATATCTTCTCCATAAAGCTCTCAACACGATCCTCTCCACAAAGTGCTCAACATGATCTTCTCCACAAATCCCTCAATGAATTCCTAGATCCCTCAGACATCTTGTTTTACATGCTTTTAATCCTTTACAAAATAGTTATTACCCTGCTTTTTGACAACTACACCTTCCAAAACTCGTTCTCTTTTATTTTCTCATAGGATGGGTCGATGCTCCTGCATTAGACACCTAAGTTACAAAAATTTATGACCTCTTGGTCATATGCTTTCTGGTCTTCTCATAACTATTTCAACTCATGAGCTACAAAACACCTCTATAGTAACAAATCTCCACCTTGCTACACGATACCTCACCAAACTTTCTCTTGAGTTTGGGTTTTTGGCATCTTCCTCATTCTTTCCTCTAGGACCATTTGAGAAATCGTTTCTCTAGGATGTTGCAAATATTCTCACCATCCTCTATTTCCACCTGCACAGAGAAAAAAAATATCTTACCAGATCTCCAATCACTGGTACGTTCGCCCGCAACTTCTTCTCCAAACTACGCACATGAATCTTTTGCGCTCGTATACCACTTGATGACAATGATTTTGGGGGTCTCTTCATTTTCAATCTTTTTACTGATTTTGATCATTGACCTGTGGGTTATGAGCCTGTTAACTCTCTAATAATTCTCAAAGTTGTGAGATTTTTTATTATATTTTAAAGAATATCAGAGGTAACCACAAACCTACTTTTAAGCTTTAGGATATAGCATTCCTAATGCTCAGAGAGGGCTCTCTCTATAAGATTTAACTTTGTTTTTATATCTAATTTTAGGCTAGTTATATAGGGAAAATTGGTTTTGGGGTTTTGATTTGGTTTGGTGGGAAAATCACTTTTTGAAATGGATAGCTATAGATCTATTTTCCATTGGGCAGATGGAGTTAATGTGTTAAGCAGATAGATCAAGATCAAGGTCTAAAGACAAATTTTCACAGGGCAAGATAGCAGAGTCACTTCAGATCTTCAAAAGCTGATGGTGAAATAGTTTTAATCGGGATAAGGAGAAATTAAGGATTCCTTAATCTGGATAAGGAGTCAAAAGGTAGAGGTCAATCGAAATCAGGGAGCAATTTAGGGTTCCCTGGTCTGGATATCGGTAGAAAACATTTAAATGAAAATTAGTCAATAAGTGCGTGCTTTTCACAAATTCTATGACAAAAATTCCTCATTTCACATAAAATTTAGAACACATTCATGAATGGATGAAAAACATATGAAAAATAAAAAATAACATCAGAAAATACTTCACTTAAGTGCCCCAACACATGAGTCATGTAACATGATGCTTTATTTCCTTTGATCCAATCTGCTGACTTGAACTTGATACAAAAAAAACTTCTTCAGGTTTAGAAAATATGACTACAGAAATGTTCAGCAATCAATCCACACCTAATAATTCAAATTATGAAGTATTTATACAAAAAGTAGTACAAAATATCCCAGAACAATCTTAGAAATTTTTCTTGGAAAATAAAATATCTTCTTGCAAGAAGATAGTGACAACTGCGTAACTAACTGCAAGTTCTCCTATTTATTGAATTTAAATATCTTATCGTTTGGTTGTAGCTGGGCAAATGAGGTGTCTGGTCTTCAATCTGTTTTTAACTTTATCTTTCATCTGATACACTTTAACTGTTGATTTTGACTGTTGAAAACTGTTTTACTCTTTGAAATATGTTTACTGTTAGAGTAAACAACAACAACTCTATTTTTATCTTTTCTTACTGTAAATTGATTTCTACAGCAAATCTGTTAGTTTCTCCCAAAATTTAGCTTCTGGTAATTTGATCTTCTTTAGTTTTTAAAATTTTCCATCAGCTTCAGTGTATCTTGCAAATGATGGTTTGACCACAAAAAGGTGTTTTACTTCATGCTGCATATAAAACAGGTTTTCATACTCTTGTGAAAAACTTTTCCTGTTGGTATCCCTTGCCAATATGATTTGTTTACCTATTCTTTGGCAAATTCCCTTATCTTTCTGTTATAATCTTCTTGTTTCATCAATTTGTCATTGATTACTAGAAGATTTGGAATTCCTTTTTGCCTCAAAAAGTAAAATTTCACTGTGAATCTAGTGATGGCTATATCCACGTTTTGGAATTTTTTTTTCTAACTGTTTTATCAAGTTCTTCTTGGAAATTACTTTTCTTACCTCAAGTATGGTTTCTTTCCTATCTGTTATTCCAATTTCATATAATTCTTGCTTATTTGTGGAATTGAGGAACTTAATAATTTCCAATGCTTCTTTAGGTTTGTTACCTAGCTCATCTTCAGTCTTTTGTATTTCTTCTATTGTTTCTTTCAGTAAATCCTTCTGCTCATAAATTACCTGTATTGATGGCCAAGTATCATTGACTAATTCAATGATGTTGGACCATAATTGATTTTTGATATGTGTCATAGGCTCTTTTAAGGGCAACTCTATTTCTAACTTTTTGAGTTGTTCACTTAACATTTTAGCCTTTTGTTCTTTAGTTTAAGCATCAATCTATGCTAACTTCCTAGCATCTTCAAGATTCTTAATTTTCTCCTTCAACCTATTTATTTCATTATTTTGTATGGGCATGTCCTCCATTTCCTTTATTACTTTGCTGGCTTCATCTGATTTCTGGACTGCTGTAGTAGAAGACTCAGTGGCAAAAGTGGTAGATGAAGTTACTGGCACTGATTTAGCCAATGGAACCTTTGGAGATAATTCTTCTGCTAGAGTGGATGGCACTGTTGTTGTTACCACAGGAATTACAATAGAAGGGACATTTTGTGCTTTGGCAACTTATTTTTCTTGGACCAATTTGGCCATTTCAATTTCCATCTCCTTAATTTGTGTCGTCATCTGTAATATGAGATTTATCATCTCATCATTTTGATTTGCTTCCTATTGAATCTCCTTGGCCTGTGGATGCTCTATAGGAGGTAATTTCAACTTTTTCCAAGTGTTGCAACATCAGCATTTTTTTTAATTATCTCCTCTGCATCTTTTACATTAGCAGGATCATAATCCATCTAAATTACTAACTCCTCCAAGGATTTGATTCTTGTATTAATGGCATATGAAGAATATTTTTCAACTTTAAGCTGATCCCTGACATTTATCAAAGTATTCTGGAGCTTTTGAGCACTCATTGTTTTTGTAGTCAATGTAAAAGATATATCATTTCTGATCTCTGTTTATGGAATTCAATTTGGTCCAAGGGATGAATGTCATGGACTGGTACTTCAACATCAACCTTTTTATAATCAACTGTTGTTTTGGGAGTTGGCACTATAGGTTGAATCACTGTAATCAATAATTTCTTATTCTTATAATCAAAGGTTGAAAGCAGCCTATTTTGTATGCCTGGAGTCTGTTTCAAGTATTGAGAATAAATTTTATTCTTAATTTCCACATTCTTAGCTTTAATCTCTTTATACTCTTCCTTAATGTCCATAACTTTGTCCTCTGGTTGTGTTGATGATGATACTTCCACACTCTACTATTTCTGGATCAATTGTGTATTGGAAGTAGCACGTTGATGTTCATTTACAATCACTGTGGGAGGCACTATGTCTTTCTCTGGAATCTCTGTATCTATAATCTCCACTGTCTCTTTTGCTTTATCTGCAAGATTGATCTTTGATTTCTTGTTGTACCTGAGTTTAAACATGTTTTCTGTGGTAGCTTCAGCAGTGTAAGAGCCTTCTTCCCTATTTATTTTTGTACCTCTTTCTTCCTGAGCTGGAGTTTGTAGAATGTGATGAGTATCACTCTGTTTATCAGCTTCTACCAGTGTATATTTTAACCATTCACATTGGTCAGAAAAATTCTCAATGTCAGTCTTTTTCTCATGAATGTAGGGAGTTAATTTACACTTCACTTTCATTTTTCTTATTATACCATAAGGATCATAGTACCAAGGAAATATTTTTTTGAATTTGTACTCTGACAATTGCTTTTCTGCCTCTATACTTGCTTCTTTGTTATTGCATATAAATGGACCCACTTGGTTCTTCAATTTAAATTGGGTTTTGTTTTTAGCAGCCAAGAAATTTACTAAATTTGAGTTCAAAATCTGTCTTATATATTCTAAAGAAAACAACCTCATTGGCAAATATTTTGGCAATTTGTAAGGAATGAGAGTTGTTCCATAAACTTTGATCTCAGTGTGATTTTGGTATAAATACCAATCACCTATCCTGTTGTGTTCTGAAAACTATAACACCCTCTTGAATTCATCATTGATTCGAGGTTGCACACTGTTTTTTAGCAGATTTACTAATGGATGGATGAAACAATCTGTAAAGTCTGCATATGTAAACTCTTTTGACTCCTTTCTGATCAAGGAGGTCCAGAAAATAATAGACTGTGCATTTCCTTCTACATCCATCTTTTGAAGAGTTATTGGAAAATTGTCGAACTGAAATTAGAAGAACATATGGAAGAGAAATGAAGTATACCTAAAGACACCTTCAGTAGGTAATTTGACAGGTTGGTCATGTATACTATCATCAATATACTCAGAAAAATTGTAGATAATTGCAGGGGGCTGACCAGGTACAAAGATAGACAACAAACCAAGTATATATGCATCAGTATTTTCATATGTGAAATATCCAAGTATAAAAGACAACATAGAAATTATGTGTCTGGTTCCTTCTGGGAATTTAGAAGAGGAATAGCAAGGATTTAGCTTTAGAATTTCCACATATGAGGGCATGAATGTTTGGAAAATTTGGAATCTTTTGGGAAAATATAATTCAAAATAGGACTTTGTCAGAGCTTCAATAGATAGGGGAACTGCATTGGAATCACACTGCAACTGAAGCATTTGGTTATTAGATTCAGCTGTTATGGTGAATAATATTTATTTTTCAGAATTGAGAATAGCTCTCTGATCTGGAGAATTATGGGATTGGCACAATATGATGGCTTATGGGCATTGATGGGTATGAGGAACAACATACTTAGGCATATTAGATTCCCAAATAAGCACATCATTTACTTGGTCCAAGGATTTCTCTTGGCTCCAGCAGTGGAGCTCAAGGAGATTAAATTGAGTTACAGGATCTGTGATTTTGTAGTGTGCATCAGCCAATGGGGTATTTTCTACATCTACAACAGGAGATTGTAGTGGATTGGTTACAATTGTGCTTTTGGATGCCATTTATAGGTTTTTTTTTAACAGTTTAACCCCTCGTGATGCTTTAAAATGTTGTTTTTAGGTCTGGGACACACTTCTGTAAGATTAAACTATTTATAAAAGGTATTTTAAAATATAACAGATGTTAATATTGGACTGCAAAGGGAAAAATTTTGATTACTCTAACTCAAACTGTTAATTCTGTATAAAAAACCAATATCTTGACCATTATAGACTCGGAAAAAGATATCAAGGGTTTTTTTTTGCAAATTTCTTTGATGAAAACAATTCTAAAACATCCAACCTTATGCAAATAGGGCTTCTGAGTATTTGTAGAAAGACTTTGGATAACTCAGAGGGCTTCTTAAACCTGTAGATGGCTAAATCAATCAGATTTTTCTTTCAAAAACAATTTAAAGCTTCAAAAACTGTGCGAATGCTCATGTTTATATCAGAGATGAATTTTTGAGGAAATATGGCTATTCCTTAGGCATACAGGCTTAGAAAGGTTCCAATTCAACATTATACTTCTTTTAATGGATGGTTTCGGTATTTTTCTGAAGAATGCCTGTGATTTTTATGAAATTTGCTGCAGAAAAGGGTTTGTTGGGAGTTGAAAGCTTTCAAAATCTTGTTGTGTCCTTTAAATGCAGTCTGGAATCTTTTCAGTAATTGCAGCAATGAATTTGGTTGAATTCTGTCAGTTTATGAGTAGAAACAGGGGCGGAAACGTATTTCTCTTAGTTTGGGATGGCTTTACGAGAAAAAGAGAAACAAAAGGCTTGAAATGAAAGTATCCAGTTGTTTTTATAATTAATTTGATTTAAACAGTAATCGCATTAACTACCAGTCATTTCAAATCAGGAGCAGTTTGGGCATGTGGGAAAGATTTACCGCTAAGTGGTTTTCACATGATTTAAACGCGGTAAATGGTATTGTATGAATCGATGCGATCCAACGGAAAGGTGACATGTGGAGGAGAGAGAACGGCCCAAAACAAATTTTATCGCAAATCTCATTTTGTTTAACGATTGCACTATCAAATCTGCGATAGTAGATATGGGTCGTTGGATCTGGTAGGTGAAAGCGAATGGTCAGGTTTAAGCGTCAAAGCTTCCAGGGTAATAGGCGTGGGGCCTGGAATTTCTTAATGCGACAATTGAACTTATATATTAAAACATCATTTTAATATATAGTTTTATACTTGAATATGATAGGCGGGTAAGGTTTATTTGCAACAAATGAAATTGCGACATGTGTAATGTAAACATTAGGCGGGTTAATATATAAAAAGGGATAGTTTAAGCCTATGGGGAGTGGGGAAAATATACCATGGGAAAAATGTAAAATATGGCTAGGTTTTATTTAATATACAATGAATTAATATAATATGGGTTGAAAGGTATTAATATGGAGCTAATACATTATATTAACATGTTAATAATGAAATGAATGCGGGAATACAAAAATACACTAAGTAAAGTGTAACTTATGTCTTTGGGCGGGATTTTCATAGTGGTGGCCCCATATTTAACATTTCACACTTATACTTAGGATAATAGCATTTTTGTGGATTTTTGGATAGTTTTGTATGAAAAAGGGAATTAGTCAAGGGGGTTTTACTTTTCCTAGGTAAAATTTGTTTAAAAATTTTTAGGAAAAGGGGATTTTGTAAAGGAAAATGAATGATGTAAGGGCAAAAGGTTTTTGATGCAAGGAAGTGGTTTCAATGAGGGGAATTTCAATATCTTGGTGCCAGTTAGTCTTTAAGAAGTGGGTCTGATCCCACCAAAAGTTAGGGAAATTCTCCGATTCTTTATCACTGAAGGGTATAGTACTGGAACACATAGTAAGGAGGGAAATTAGTAATTTGCCAAATGATGTTTATCCATTCCTTGTGAAATTTTTTTCTTCCTACCCATATGTTATTCTATCATTTTTTCCTTTATTTGCATGGGTGCATTTGAGCTTGCAAAACCCTTATTCATTTTTCTTTTAAAATAGGAAACTATCTAATTTGAACCTTATTTCATCCAAGGGCTCAGACTAAACTATTGAGATACTTATTTATTCTCTACTTAACTACTGATCTGCCAAGATTAACCTATTTGGAAATATCTTTATTATCTATATATTAGTATTAAATTTAAAGCATGAAAATGTCAAGATTAAGCTATTTAACTCATCATGGATTATGGAATTTTGAACAAGCTGCACATAATCATTTATTTTGCTGTAAAAAGTAACTAGTAGTGGCATTTTGACTTGCATCACTTTCATGTCTTATTCTTATCTCTTTTTTGTTTGGGGTTCATTTTTCTATTCTTTTTTATATTTTTCTTTTTAAGTCCTTTGATTTTTCTTTTAGGACTTTTACCCTCTTTACATTTTTTATTTTCTAATATGGGAAAACAATTTGTAGAAATAAAAGTATGTACATATTACAAGACTAATTAAAGCCAATTCAAAAATTATGAATCCTATTATTGTAGGACCCTAACAGTGGCTCCACATGGGGATGCCATTTCCTGGTGAAATGTCAAGAACTTTGAGACTAGTAGCCTCTGAATTTTGACTGTGTTGGCCTTGTAAATGTTGTCTAAGCTCTGAAATTATTCATACTTATGATATTTTATCCTTCAAAGCTTAGGGCCTTCTCTCCGAGCTTCAACTTTGCTAGGAAAAACATCCAATCCAATCTAAAATCTATAATTTTATGTAAAATGAATAAATTTAACAAAGTTAACTATTGGTTATTTCTAAAGAGTAGTAATGCTTCAACATTCTACCATTGACAGGTCCACCTAGTAGATCTGATCCATCCATATCTTTCAGAAAGAAAGCATTGTTACCTCTATAGCCATAAATAACATAAGGTCCTTTCCATAAGAAATAAAAATTCCGATGATTACCTTTCTCTTCTCTCCTTGAATCCCACTTTAGGACATTTTCACCTATATAGAAATCATCTTCTTTAATTTTCTTGTCAATAATCTTCTTAATCTTGTCTTGGATAACTTGAGACTTAAGATAAAGTTCTTCTCTAGTTTATTCCAAGTGTATGGTTTGGTTAATTCTTCTTTGAATATCATTGGTCTCAACTTGCAGCTCTTGGATTATCTTCATAACAGGTACTCCTAAGGAAGATGGAAAAACAACATCCATCTCATAAACAAGCTGGTAAGGGGATGTACCAATAGATTTCTTAGTGGTAAGCCTATCTGCTCATAAGGAATTAACTAACCTCTTGTTCCAAGTTTTCTTGTTGTCTTCTAGTAATTTTTTGATGATATTCACAAGGATTTTATTGGAGGATTCATCAAGGCCATTACCTTTAGGGTAATATGCAGTAGAATGGCCAAGGGTAATGTGGTATTTATGACATAAATCAATCATATTTTTGGATTTGAATGCAACTGCATTGTCAGTGAAATACATTGGGGGCATCAAAACCTTGAGAGTATGTTGTTTTCTAAAGAGGAGATTATGATAGTGTTAGTGGCTTTCCTAGAGGGTATGGCTTCTATCCACTTATTAAAATAGTCTATGGCTATCATAATCCACTTGTGTTGAGCTGAGGATGGAGGGTGAATTTCATCAATGAAGTGAAGACCCTGTTGTTGAAAAGGCATTTCTGTTGAGATGGGTTTTAAGGGTAGGGGTAGCAGCTTTTTCTTTCCTTCAAAGATTTGGCAATTGTGACAGGAGGTCACATACTTTTTAACATCTACAAATAAACTAGGCCAGTAAAAACCAACTCTCAAGATTTTTCCTGCAGTAGTCTTCCAGTAGAGATGTCCTCCACAGTCACCTGCATGAAATTCTTCCAACACTTTGTCAACTTATTCTTTCATAAAAAAATTCAATAAAATTCCACCATGATATTTCCAAAAGATTGCATTGTCTATGATACAAAAACTTATCTCCTTTAATTTTGAAATCTAGCTTTAGTTCTTGTTAATCCAGGAGGAACTTGTAAATTTCATAATACAAATATAATATCTACATACTAATCTGAAAAGGCTTCACTAATCTCTGCAGTCGCCATCTCTTCCTGATCATCTATTTGGGCAATAAAATTAATATCTAAAGCATGAAAATTGGATTCAACCATGAGTTTGGCTAACCCTTGACCTTTTATGAGTTTGGTGGGTCTGATTTTTATGTCATATTCCAAAATTGTAGCAATCCTCTTGCCTCTTTTACCATCAGGCCCATTATATGTTAGAATTCCCTTTACAACTGCATTTGGAACATAAGCAATGATATGTGAATAAATAATGTACACTCTAAAGGCTTTAATTGGCCTTTACTAAAGATAGGGCCTATTTTTCCATTATGTTATATTTTAGAGTGCCATCTCTGAGTGATTTTCTAAAGAAAGAAATGGGCTACTCATAGCCCTGGTCATTTTTCTGTAGTAAAACTACGGAAATGGTGTGTTCTGAAGTAAAGGAAAAAATAATGAAATATTTTTTAAAGTAAAGACTTAGAAGGACTGGTGTTTTTGTTAAGGCTTGTTTAATAGATTCAAATGATTTCTTTGCCTCAATATTCCATTTAAGTACTGAGTCTTTTTTCAACATATTGTTAAGTTCTCTGATTATTTCAACTAGATTTGAGATGAAACTTCTAAGAAAGTTAATTTTACCTAAGAAAGCTTGTAATTCTTTAATATTACAAGGAGGAATAATGTTTAGAATGGCTTCTATTGTAGCTGGGTCTATCCTCATTCCCTCTTTAGATATAATATGTCCTAATAATTTACCTTCTTCCAATCCAAATAAAGTCTTCTTAGGATTTAAAGAGATGCCAAATGTATTGCATTTAAGAAAGACTTGTCTGAGATGATCCAAATATTCATTATCAGTCTTTGAAAATACATTAATGTCATCTAAATAAATCACAAGGAATTCATGAATTTCTTTTGCAAAGGCTATATCCATAGCTCTTTGAAAAGTGGCTCTTACATTCGTTAACCCAAAAGGCATTTTCACATACATGAAAGTGCCCCATGGAGTAGTAAAAGCAGTTTTATCTTGGTCTTCTAGTTGGAATAAAATCTGGTTACATTCAGAGAATCCATCTAACAATGAAATTATGGAAGAACCAACCACCCTCTGTATAATGTGGTCCATCTTAGGGAGAGGGTAGTTGTCTTTTAAGGACACTTTATTTAAATTTTTGAAATCAACACACAATCTACATTCTCTTATCTTTTTCATAGTGCGAAATAGATTAGAAACCCAATCATAATATCTAATTGGTGCAATTATTTGAGCTTCATACATTCTTTTGACCTCTTTCTAAATTAAAGATATAAAAACAGTATTGATCCTTCTAAGCTTTTGTTTAAAAGGTTTTTGATCTTCTTTTATAGGTTTTTTATGTTGTATTATGATAGTGTCATAGGATTTTAAGTCCTCATAAATCCAGGCAAATACATCCTGAAATTCCTTAGACATAGCTATGTATTTTATTTTTTCTTCCTAAGGTAAGGCTTTTGAAATTTTAATCATCTTAGGTTTTCACTTTGTACCTATAGGTTATCTTGCAACATCATTAGAGTCAAACAGATCTTCTAAAGGGGATAATCCCTTTGGTAAAAATTTGTCTTTGAGGTTTAAAATATAAGATTCATCATATGCTAACTCTTCAATCTCTACTTTTTCTAAATTATCTATGTCTAATTGACTAAATTTAGTAGGTTTAGCAAAATCTAAGTTATTTACATCTACATTATTCAAATCAATTTCACTATCTAAGTTCTGACCTATTGTACAATTTGTATCTATATTACAACCCTGAAATTCTCTTTCATTTATATGAAATGATAAATCTGTTCATCCTGTGAGAAAATTTGCCAAATTTTAAAATTGTCTGGAATTGTAGGCCTATGTTTAACTTGTGCAGAATATCTATGATTTGGTTCAAATGGCAGATTACAAGTACTAGAAAAAGTTGCTAAGCAGTGGGTTTGTATATTCTGTTTTCTTGTGATTGCAAAAAAGTCACATTCTTGCAGTTCCTTAATTAAATCTAAAATAGTATCTCTATATTGGCTTAATTGTAATATTCCGAAATTTTGTGGAATATTAATTTTTGACATTTTCACTTAGGAGATGAATAAAATGGGTAGGAGACCCATTCTTTTCATTAATAGGTAATTAAAATCCTCCTAGTATGAAGGAGGATAACTTTTGGAGCTTTATTTCACACCTCCATGTGTGAAAGGGAGCTTTTGCAAGAAGGCTAGGTCAAGTTTGACCAACTCAAACTATGTAGTAGCATGAGGTGGAGAGCACATTGTGGGCCAGCGCAGTGGGATAAGGAGGGAAGCTTATAGAGGAAGTAAACCCTAATGAGTGGGATCCATTAAGAGGGAGCTGAATTTTTTAAAAGGAGGGCAAGGTATCCATTGCAAATCATCTTGAGAATTATTCATCTTTGGTCCGGTGGACTTGTAGCAACATATTGCTAGTTAGCAAGAATTGCCGAGGGAATTCATGTTTAGGATTTCCTCTCCTTCTTGAGTAGCTCTTGGAGGATTTCACTCTATTTCCCTTTCAGATATTGAGGTCAAGTATCATCCATCTTCATCAGCGCAGTTCCATGTGGATTTTGTGCAGTGTTGCTAGGTGTTGCTGGGGAGGTTTTCCACAACACCATCCTTGGCTATTTTTTTAGAGGAGGGAGCTTCCATCTCCTTGGGAGATCAGAAAAGAAGGTCCACGAGCTTATTCCACCATATTTGGCACCAAGCCAACCACTTTCCATCATATGCAGCGCAGTCCCTCTCTTAGACAATGTTATTCTTGGAGAGCATTTGTTGTGAGGGATTAGCAGACATTTGGAGGGTGAGATCTTAGGTGAAAGAATCAGTCTTTCACTTCAGATTTCCCATTGGAGCAGGCCATTTCATATTGAGGATCTCATTCAGCCATTTCCTCCTAATTTTTTTATGAGTTGCTGCGACCCAGTAAATCCGACATTATTGTATTTCCTTATTTTGTATATGTATTGTAGCCAATCCTTCTAAGGATTGTTGTACCTGTCTTTTTAGGGGTTGAGAGCTTTCTCCCCCTCATTTCTTGAGATATTAGTGTCATATCATTATATTTCCATTTATATGATGCAATCTCTCCATATGACTGTGTAGTTTTAGCCATGGTTCTCTTTATGTAGCAATATGCCTTCATTTTCATGTACAAGACTTATTGAGGCTTTCATTTCCTAACTTGAGTGATTGAATTCTCAATCATTGTACTCCTTTGCTGCAACAATACACATTTATTGGATATTTGTATCTTCATATGTGCAGGCTCATAACACAGTGAATCCATTGCATGTTCATACATCATTGCAGCCCCATTCTTTGGGCAATTCTTGAAAGGGGAATTATTCCAAGTTCTATAGATAGAGTCTGCAGAAGGATAGGAAGCCTCTGGATCTCATCCTTCTTTTGAAGGTGACATATCCAATAAATTCCCCTGCAGTTAATCTCTAAAATAGAATCTTGATATTCCTAATAAAGGGATATTACAGTGGTATCAGAGCACCTTTCTTGGCTTAGCTTGTGGCCTTCAAGCCCAAGAAAGAAGAAGAAGAAGAAGATGTTGCAGAAGATGAGCTTCATCTCATCTATTTTCAGAACAAAGGAGAGCCTCCCCAAGGAGGAGAAGAAAAGAGAAGAAGAGGAAGGTCCATGCACTTCCTATTCTAAAAAAGAAGATAGGCATGGAGGATACTTGGATCATCAGGTTCTAGATTAATACCTGAGTGATTACAAATCCCATTCTGCATTATTCAGGGGAGCCACAATGTTCCCATAGTTTATTCAGCAGAAGGAGGAGAGAAGGCCCTGTGGCAGGAGAGAGATCAAAGGCAATAGGTTTCTATTGTCTACATTTGATGGAGGCACTTCAGCTAGAGCTTGGGTGAAAAAGTTAGAGGCATTTTTCTTGCTACATCCAGTGGCAGAGAAAGAAGTAGTGGAGATTGCAGTGTTTCACATGGAGGATGAAGCCTCTGTTTGGTGGTTCAAACCCTTGGTCCATTCAAGGGTGAGTTATTTTGCTAAATTTTCTCAAAGGTTGATCCAAACCTTTGATGGAGAGAGGAGAAAGGAGGAGAAAGCCATTCCACCATGGGAGGAGGATTGCACCAACATTGTTACAGCTTGGGAGGAGCAGCCTTCTACATCTATGGATGAGGAAGCCATGGCATTGGAGGAGACAAATACTGAAGCCACACAAGAAGACCCCAGGATCCACCAAGGTATGAGTGAAGTTCCACTTTTCATTTCAGCAAATAATTTAAAGGAATGTGGAAACTTACATGTAGAGGTCCAAGGATATACACACTGTCCTATTCTAGAGCACCATGTTTGCACTGCGCTCTGCAAAGGGTTCAAGGAGGAGATGAGCCCTCATCCTCATACATTCTATTTGAGTTGGATTCAGCCCTTGAGGTTGGAGTGTGAACTATTGGAGGATGAAACAAACCATGGCACCCTCATGAAAAACAGTGAATCAAATTTTACACTGGAGGATGAAACAACTGCTACATCATTGGAGGGATCAATAGTGTTGTTAAACATGGATGGAGAGGAGAAATTACCTCCATCACATTTGGGTCCTCATGGATCCAACATAGTCATGGGTGAGAGATCTTCTCTATAAGGTCTCCAAGGAGTTGCACTTCAAATTTCCATGAAATGCAATGGGGAAGATATGGCTTGGAAGAATGGTAGCCTTCATGGGAGGAGTACCAAAGGAGGAAGAAGGAGAAGACATCCACAAGGAGCTGAGTGGGTGTCGATGAGAAGTAAGGGGCTGATTTTCCACTGGAAAATATATGATACCGGGCAGCAAGAGGCTTGGCTGCATTGGCTCCTCTTGAAGGAGTTTGGCCATCACTTGGTGTACACTTTTTCCAGGAGAATGGGAGAAGAGGAGAAGTGGAAGGATGTTTACATCATTGAGCAGCAGAGAGAAGGGATACATGGAGTTGATATGGAATATATATCAGTTATGATACCTTCATCACATGAGTTACATGATGAGAGCATGAGGAGGCAGCAAGCACTGGGGTTGCTTGAACTATCTTGGAGAGAGCACAAGCAGATTTTCTCTCATATGATGTATGATGTTGCAGGAGTAGAGGAGGAAACTCTCATAGTGCAAAGGAACTACTCCTTAGCTTGGACTGATCGGGAGGTATTTCCAGCTTGGGAAAAGCTTCATATTTGCAGCAGCATCACCAGGAGTGTTCTTGACAAGGAGCATGTCAAGAAACAAAGATTGGCATGGGAAAGAGCCTTTTTGCATGAGTTCACAGCGCTGTCACTTAGGAGCAGGATCACACATATGGATCCATCTATAATTATACTTCCATCCTATGGTAAGAGCATTGTATTTTCATTTACTGATTTGCATCCTCTTATCATTATGTTGCGGTGCATGGCCCCTCAAAGGGGCAGATTTTTCATGTTGACCAATGAGCAAAGCAGGGCCAAACCATATGATGGAGGCAGCCATATTTCACATGGCCTTGGGAAAATGCTTTTCCATTCCACCCATGTTCAGCTAATTCATATGATTAGCATTGTCTTTCAAAACATTTTTCCTTGTGCATTTCCTAAGCAGCAGTTTGCAAAACTGCATTATGCACTATTGGGAGACTGTTGGTACTTTCCGGTGGCACCATATGAAACCATCAGTACTTCCTCTATTTTTATGATGAGCATGTTCCCCTTCCATGATTTTGTTCATATTATTATTGGGATCATGATTGTTGGATTGACACATGAGCTGAATGTGTCTTTGAGGAGAGATGATTCCCACAGTTTATGCATGGCATGTTCTAATGGGAACATGAGGAGATACATGGTCACCACAACCACTTATTTGCTCTATTTAGAGGTGGACCGTGAGCCTGATGATGTTATCCATCTATTGTATGTATATGGGCATGTATTTTATTTTGTATTGCTGATTGACTCATCTATTTACTATTCAGTAGTGGAGGTGATACTTCTTGTACAATACTTTCCATGTTATTTTCTGCAGCAGCAGTGGATTAGGTTGCATTGTAACCCTATGAGACATTGTTTGTACCTTTCTACACATGGTCTAACCTAAAAAAAACATGTCATTGGGGTATTATATGATGATCATGTCCTACTCATCGTGGATGACATATCTTGGGCCAACCAGATTATCATTGATGGAGGAGAGATCCTTGGAGGATTTCTCTTCATGTTGCCACTTGGAGGAAATACATTTGCAGCCCCTGATCAGCACACACTCCACAATAATCATAATTGGAGGGGAGGAAAACATGGGGTAAGCTATGGAGCTTGCCATATTCATATTTTCAGCCCACCTTCATTTCCGGAGCTCAAGGTGGAGGGAGATTTCTATGAGTTGCCATGTTGGGAGGTGACTTATGTTGTATGGATGAATGCTTTGGGATGGGAGAATTGTATGGGGATGATGAGTCCCATTATATATCAGATCTCATGCCTCAAGGAGGCCCTTAGATAGCCCATTGTTTCCTTCATGGATATTTTTTCTTACATGACAGCTATTTGGGGATGTTCACCAAAGGCTAGATTGCATATATTGGAGGGACAACTTGGACACTTGATTGATGATATGGCATCCTTTTCTTGGAGGAGTTTATCATGCATGGATGCTACAGGGAATGTAAGGGGAAATAAATAATTCTATCCTCGTACTTGCTAGAGAACAAGAAATCTTTGAGAGGGGAGGACTATAATATTCCAAAATTTTGTGGAATATTAATTTTTGACATTTGCACTTAGGAGATGAATAAAATGGGTAGGAGACCCATTAATTTCATGAATAGGTAATAAAAATCCTCTTGGTATGAAGGAGGATCACTTTTGGAGCTTTATTTCACACCTTCATGTCTGAAAGGGAGCTTTTGCAAGAAGGCCAGGTCATGTTTGACCAAGTCAAACTGTGCAATAGCATGAGGTGGAGAGCACATTGTGGGCTAGCGCAGTGGGATAAGGAGGGAAGCTTCTAGAGGAAGGAAACCATAATGAGTGTGGTCCATTGAGAGGGAGCTGAATTGTTTAAAATGAGGGCAAGGTATCCATTGCAAATCATCTTGAGAATTATTCATCTTTGGTCCAGTGGACTTGCAACAACATCTTGCTAGTTAGCAAGAATTTCCGAGGGAATTCCTATTTAGGATTTCCTCTCCTTCTTGAGTAGCTCTTGGAGGATTGCACTCTATTCCCCATATTCAGACATTGAAGTCAAGTATCATCCATCTTCATTAGTGCAATTCCAGGTGGATTTTGTGCAGTGTTGCTAGGTGTTGTTGGGGAGGTTTTCCACAACACCATCCTTGGCTAGTTTTTCAGAGGAGGGAGCTTCCATCTCCTTGGGAGATCAGGAAAGGAGGTTCATGATCTTATTCCACCATCTTTGGCACCAGGCCAACCACTTTCCATCATATCCAATGCAGTCCCTCTCTTAGATAGCGTTATTCTTGGAGAGAATTTGATGTGACAGATCAACAGACATTTGGAGGGTGAGATCTTAGGTGAAAGAATCAGTATTTCACTTTAGATTTCCCATTGGAGGAGGCCATTTCAGATTTAGGATCTAATTTAGCCATTTACTCCTATTTTGTTTATGAGTTGCTGCTACCCAACAACTCCGTCATTATTGTATTTCCCTATTTTGTACATGTATTGTAGCCAATCCTTCTAAGGATTATTGTACTTGTATTTTTAGGGGTTGAGAGCTTGCTCCCCCTCATTTCTTGAGCTATTAGTGTTATATCATTATATTTCCATTTATATGATGCAGTCTCTCCATATGACTGTGCAGTTTTAGCCATGGTTCTCTTTATGTAGCAGCGTGCCTTCATTTTCATGTACAAGACTTATTGAGGCTTTCATTGCCTAACTTGAGTGATTGAATTCTCAAGCATTGTACTCTTTTGCTGCTACAATACACATTTATTGGCTATTTGTATCTTCATATGTGCAGGCTCATAATTTAGTGAATCTATTATATGTTCATACATCATTGCAGCCCCATTCTTTGGGCAATTCCTGGAAGGGGAATTATTCCAAGTTCTATAGACAGAGTCTACAGAAGGCTAGGAAGCCTCTGGATCTCATCCTTCTTTTGAAGGTGACATATCCAGTAAATGCCCCTGCAGTCTATCTCTGAAATAGAATCTTGATATTCCTAAAAAAGGGATATTACATTAATCTTCGATTATAAAAAAATGTTCTCCAGTTATCTGTTTCATAGTTAAATCTGATTCTCCCATAATTTCCACTCTTTTACCTCCTAAATTCCTAATAATCTGCAGTCCTAAAATAAGAGCTTCATATTTAGCCATGTTGTTTGTACATTTAAAATTTAGTCTGAAAGCATGACCTTCTGCATGATTTTTTTCCATATTATGTATCCAAAATCCTGCTCCTACTCCTAATTTATTAACCGATCCATCAAAATCTAGGTGCCATAATGATTCATGAAAAAAAATTTCACTGTCTGGTGCTTTATTTTTCTCTTTTAGTTCAGTATTGTTTTCAATTCCAGTTTCAGAGTTACATAAAATGAATGAATCCATGTCAGTAGGTGTAGAGTAAATACTCACCATATACTTCATCAATGTTTCTCTGTGAAGTTTCTTTGGTTGGCCAAAAACTGATATTGTTGCATAAGACATATCAAGTTGTAGATATCCCTGCAATTTAGCTCCCCATGAGTGAGATAAGAGCATTCCATATTTGGGAGGGATATCAGCTACTACAACATCCATGACTATGCTTTTTCCAGGATATTTAACTAAAGTAGCACATAAATCTTTAATCAAACCTAAACATTTCACTTTGTTGGAATCAAATGAGAAGAGATCTTTGTAAGGCCTAGTGATATCTAAATATAGGGTTTCCATTATTTCTTTTGGCATTAAATTGTGTGAAATCCATGAGTCTAGCATTGCATTATGTAAAATCTGATCATGAACAGTTAAGATAATGTAGAAAGGTGGAACTGCTCCATCTTGGTGTTTCCCATTAACATCAGGACCAAAGATTAATTTTGGTTGATCATCACTTAGATTTATTGAATCTTCTTCATCATTCATATTTAAAGTTTCAGTGATAGGTGTTTTGTATAAATCATGTTTTACCAATTCAGTCAAAAGGAATTGGTAATTTTAATTTGGAAATTTCAGCTTGGATATTAAATGGATCTTGTGATTTTCCTAACTGAATTATCTCTTCTTTTGTAACTGTAGTTTGGGTAGGTTTATATTCTTTTTCTACATTTGTTTTCTCATTTTCTGTTTGTGTTTCTACTATCTTAATGCTTTTAGTTTTCTTTTCAGGGACAGTTTGAGAAGCAGTAGATGTCTTTGCATATTTTGTATTTTCAGCAGCAGCAGTTTTTGGATTAGTTTATTTTGGATCAGTAGTAGGTGTTTTGGAGTCTAAAATTGTTGTTTTAGCATAATTAGTTTTTTTTTCAGCAATAGATTTTTGTGAATATTTTGTTGTTTGGACAGCATCATCTGTGATGTCAACCATTTTGGGACTAGGTAAAATCTTAGGACTTGAAATTTTCTGAGTAGAACTAGAGTTTTGCTTGGTTTCCCTAGGGAGAATCTGCAGAACTTTAGTGGTAGGAGCCTCTACTGTTTTTTGTGTTTTTTTTTGGAAAGATTTCTTAATAGAAGGCTATACATTTTTCTTGATCCTAAGGTTATATTGCTTATGTACTTCATTGATATCAAACTCATAATCTTGTCTATAATCAAAATATTCACCAGAATCTAATTGCAGTTATTGTAATTCATATAACTCCTGGTCTTCTTATGTAAGAAAAATAGTGTTATCATCATTAATACCCATTGGATTTATGGTGTCTTCATCATATTCATTTTTATCAGAACTTTCAGCATAGTTATGTTGGAAAGGTGGTCTTATTTTTTGGTCAGGTGTTGATTCTCTAGATTTTCTAGTGTTGGTGTTTTTCCTGAAATTGGGATTTCTAATTTGAGGTCCTTGTTGTTGGTTATCCCACTGTGGCTTCCTTTCCATATTATCTAAACTATCCATCACTCTCTCTAATGTTTTTTCTAATTGATCTATTTTTAAATATGAAGTAGATGTTTCCTCTTTTATTGTTACTCTTCTTTCATTCCTTAATCTAGCTTTCTTTGCTAATAGAATTGCCTCTACACTAACAACATTACTTTGCATCTTCTCTAAAGTCTTTGGATTTCTCTCTCTTAGTTGATAGGATATATCAATATCAAATCCATCAGGGAATTTGATAAGTACATAATCTAGAGGAGGTTAAATATTAGTAGGAATTGCATTATAAATACAGTTATATCTAGTACAATAATCTTTAACTGTTTCATTTGGTGCTCTTTTTATATTTTCAAATTCATATAAGATTTGTAGTGGAATTTTCTTATTTTCCCATCTATTAAGAAATAATCTATGAAAAACTTATAAATGAGAAATACTACCAGCATTTAAACCTTTAAACCATTTTTTTACTTCACCAGTTAAAGTTTGAGCAAAAAGTCTTACTTGGACATCAACCTCATCAATTTCATGAAGTTCAAAATAGTCTGTCATCTTATTAACATGCTATTGGGCAGTGTAATTAGTGGTTGCATCAAATTAAGGTATTTTTCTTTCATAGTCTTGTGGCATGTCATGTAATTGTGTTGGAAGGACCAAGGGAGCATATCTGGCAGCCATGGCTGAATTCTAGCTTGGTTAGGGGGTAAGTTGGATGTACTTGGAGAAGAAATAGAAGTACTTGTTGATGTAGTTAAAGAAATTTCATATAAGATTGGAATACAAGATGTATTGGAAAATGTGGTTGAGATGCTAGAAGATGAAGTTGGGATATATGAAGAGGTGCTTGGGAATGAGAATTATGTATTGGAAAATGGAGAGGAAAAACTAGTGGATGGACTTGAGGTGGTGGAGGATGGGAATAATATTCTAGGTTGAAATGGTTGCTTTGGAAAAAATGAATATGTGGAATGAAGTGTGGTGGAAATAATGGATGAAGTGGTAGTGAATAGAGATGAACTTACAGATTCTATAAGGCTGGTATCTAAATGAGCGGTAGAAGGCTTAGGGGTATAGGCTAATAAATCACTCAATTCAACTGAATGTTGTAAATAAGATTCATATATTTCCTTAATCAAAGTAGAAATTATTGCATCAATATTATCATAAAATTCAAAATCTTTTACTCAGAATCTACTGAAACAGTTTCCTTCTTGGTTTCAATAAATGAAAGAAAATCAGGATCTATTATAGTGCTATGTAAATCACTTTTTGATTTGGTTCTGAATAAAGATTATTCAAAATTTAAATCAAATTCTATGTCTTGTAAACTTGATAGTTGTTTTGGAAGATAATTTTCTTTGACTAATGAAACTTTATTACCTATATCTTCTACATTTTTATTTTTCTTTCCAATTCTATCAGGATTATCTGCTTTGGCAGCGGGTTGTGGATGTGGATTTGACCTGGTATAGTAGACTCTTCTCGAAGCCAGAATTACGATTTTTATGAAAATATACTCACAAATTATTAAAACAGTCTTAAGGTGAAAAGAAAATTAAAATATTTCCTTTAAGATTTATTTTAAAACTGAGGATTGGTTAGTCCCCATCGGAGTCACTAGTATGTTAACTCTCTAATAAATATTAAAGTTGTGAGATTTTTTGTTATATTTTAAAGAATATCAAAGGTAACCACAAACCTACTTTTAAGCTTTAGGATATAGCCTTCCTAATGCTTAGAGACGACTCTCTCTATAAGATTTAACTTTGTTTTTATATCTGATTTTAGGCTAGTTATATAGGGAAAATTGTTTTTTAGGTTTTAATTTGGTTTGGTGGGAAAATGACTTACTGAAATGGATAGCTATAGATATTTTTTCCATTGCACATATGGAGTCAATGTGTCAAGAAGACAGAATAGGATCAAGGTCTAAAGGCAAATTTTCGTAGGGCAAGGTAGTAGAGTCACTTCAGATCTTCAAAGGATGATGGTGAAATGGTTTTCATTGGGATAAAGAGAAATTAAGGATTCCTTAATCTGGATAAGAAGTGAAAAGGTAGAGGTCAATTGAAATCAGGGAGAAATTAAGGGTTCCCTGGTCTGGATTTCAACAAAAAACATTGAAATGAAAATTAGTCAATAACAAAGTGCTTTTAATCAATTTTGTGATAACAATTCCTGATTTCACATAAAAATTTAGAACAAATTCATGAATGGATGAAAAACATAATAAAATTAACAAATAACATGAGAAAATACTTCACTTAAGTGGCCCAACACATGAATCCTATAACATGATGCTTTATTTCCTTTGATCTAGTATGTTGACTTGAACTTAATACAAAAAAAACCCTTCAGGTTAAGAAAATATGACTACAGAAATGTTCAACAATTAATCCACACCTAATACTTCAAAAGATGAAGTATTTATACAAAAAGTAGTACAAAATATCCTAGAACAATCTTAGGAATTTTTCTTTGAAAATAAAATATCTTCTTGCAAGAAGACAACTGCGTAACTAATTGCAAGTTGTCATATTTATTGAATTTAAATAGATTGGTGTTTGGATTTGGGCTGCAGCTGGTCAAATGAGGTGTCCCTCACACTGGCAGTTTGGTCTTCAATCTGTTTTGAACTTTATCTTTCATCTGATACACTTTTTCAACTGATACTCTTTGACCTGATATACTTTGACTGCTGGATTTGACTGCTGAAAACTGTTTTACTCTTTGAAATATGTTTACTGTTAGATTAAAAAGCAACAACTCTATTTTTATCTTTTCTTACTCCAAATTGATTTTTACAACAAATCTATTAGTTTCTCCCAGAATTCAGCTTCTGGTAATTTGATCTTATTTAGTTTTTCGAAGTTTTCATCAGCTTCATTGTATCTTGCAAATGTTGGTCTCACCACAAAAAGGTGTTTTACTTAATGCTGCAAGTAAAACATATTTTCAATACTCTTGTGAAATTTTTTTCCTGTTGGTATCCCTTGCCAATCTGATTTGTTTACCTATTCTTTCGAAAATTCCCTTCTCTTTTTTTTATAATCTTCTTGTTTCATCAATTTTTCATTGATTACTAGAATATTTGGAAGTCATTTTTTCCTCAAAACATCAAATTTCACCATGAATCTAGTGATGGCTATATCCATGTTTTGACATTTTTCTTCCAACTATTTTATCAAGTTCTTCTTGGAAATTAATTTTCTTACCTCAAATATGGTTTCTTTCTTGTCTTTTATTCCAATTTCATCTAATTCTTGCTTGTTTTTGGAATTAGGGAACTTAATAATTTCCAATGATTCTTTAGGTTTGGTACCTAGCTCATCTTTAGTCCTTTGTATTTCTTCTATTACTGCTTTTAGTAAATCCTTCTGTTCATAAATTACCTATATTGATGGCCAAGTATCATTGACTAATTCAATGATATTGGACCATAATTGATTTTTGATATGTGCCATAGGCTCTTTTAAGGTCAACTCCATTTCTAACTTTTTGAGTTGTTCACTTAACATTTTAGCCTTTTGTTCTTAAGTTTTAGCATTAATCTATGCTAACTTCTTGGCATCTTCAAGATTCCTAATTTTCTCTTTTAACTTGTTTATTTAATTATTTTGTATGGACATGTCCTCCATTGCCTTTATTCATTTGCTGGCTTCATCTGATTTTTGGACTACTGTAGTAGAAGACTCAGTGGAAAAAGTGGTAAATGAAGTTATTGGCACTATTGTAGCCAATGGAACCTTTGGAGCTAATTCTTCTACTAGAGTGGATTGAACTGTTGTTATTACCACATGAATTACAGTAGGAGGGACATTTTGTGCTTTGGCAGCTTCTTTTTCTTAGACCAATTTGTCCATTTCAATTTCCATCTCTTGAATTTTTGTTGTCATCTACAATATGAGATTAATCATCTCATCCTTTTGATTTGCTTCCTGTAGAATCTCCCTGGCCTATGGATGCTCTGTAGGAGGTAATTTGTAATATCCCAAAAAGGGGGAAACTCAGCAATACATGCCAAAATAACGCATTTTTCAGGAATGTATGCAATGAAAGTTAAATGAAACTTATGGATCCATTAGATTTGATATTATAGCAACTAGATATGAAAGGAAATCATAAAAAAATCACTATTGCATAGTTAAATAGGTCTCCCATGCGATAAATAGCGCAAAATCATGCAAAAATAGGGACTACAACCATGTATGAAAGATAGAATACCACGACAACATTATTTTATTACCTCTGTAACAGCAGTAGGTTGTACATCAAATATAGAGCAAGTATGTGGACAAAAATTTAGATCTATAGCAAATCTATGAACTATAGAAGCTCTTTTATCAATTCCCCTTGGGATTTTCAGTAAAACACCATGTACAAAGTGTAGATATGAGATCTAAGACTGCAGATCTATGGAAATATTCAGATCTTGAAAGTGGATCTGATCTGATATAAACAAGAAAATTATCTCCTCCAACATATCTCGAAAGTGAAGGGCAGAACCCTAACACTCAGAAAATCAGCTCCCCAAATGGTGCATTGAATCACCCTGCAACACCTCCTTCAGAAATTACGTAGATCTAGACTTCTTCTGCATTGTAGGAGATAAAATAATGTTTTCCTACAACCAATATATGAAAATGAAGCTCAATTCCTTCAACACTGATCTCCCAATGGAGTAGAAACCTCCTCCACTGAAAAGAAGCACTGAAGTGGCATAGATCTGAAGATCTAGCCTCCACTTGCTGCATCTTACTACAACGGACAAACCCTCAACAGGATCCGCATTTTCAAAGGAAGATGAAGCTTAGCCTCAAGCCAAATAGTGGACAATATGGTGCAAGACTCCTCCAAGAGCTACTCAATGGAAGAGGTGGGATTCCTGATTGGGAACACCGTGTGCTAAACAACACTCTATCTCAGCTAAACGGCCAGAGAAATAAATATGTCTAAACAGACCATATAATCATAAAATCATAATCATAATATAACCCCATATGGCTTCCATCCTCCTTATAAACAATGTGAGCCTTCTCACCTTTGGTCCCACTCATTAGGGTGCCCATCTTCATGCAATGAATCTCCCTCCAAAACTGCGTTGTCCCATCATCAATACCACTCCTCCATAACAGTGCTGATGGATTTGGTAAATCTTGAATAGATATCCATGCAATGTCTTCTTCCACACTCAAGGTGGCTTTATTCCAACTATCTAAACATATCCATATTCCCACTATGTTATCTTCATTAATTTTCCACATCCTCCATACTAGATTTTTTGACTTGGTCAAACTTGACCTTTTCCACATGCATTTATCCTTGTTCACATATGAAGGTGTTTTTATCCAGATGTGAATATGTTCCCTTTCCCATTAAGAGGGTTTTTATTGATGCTAGAAGGGTTAATGGGTCTCCCTACCCATTTATTCATCTAACAATGTATTTGGAGAAAAATTAATATTCCAATTAGTTGCATGATAATTTAGGAATATTACAGTCCTCCCCTCCCAAATGTTGCTTTTCCTCAAGAAAATTCAAGGATACAACTGAAGGGCCTCCCATCTTCCTCCTGTAGCATCATCAAGTGATAAGTTTGTTGAATCCTCAGTTAAACTGAGAGGGGGGGGTGAATCAATTTAACAAATACATCAGCATTTTAAAATTTTCATAAACTTATTTACAACTTAATTTTATAACCAACTTAAATATGTGAAAAGTCTTAACATGGTGGAGAAAATATTAAATTAATGAGACACCAAACTTATTATTAGAGTAGCAAACATTAAGTAGGTTGAGTGGATCATATCAACACATAGGCAACACACATAGAGACAGCAGATATAAGTGGAAACCCATCATGGGAGAAAACCACATTATTATTATTCTAAAGCAAAGGCAAGCTCCAACTCCCTCTCACCACTATTTTTCTGCAGGCACCAACCTACAGGAGGCTCCAACCTCAGTTAGCTACAACTGACAACTATCAAGCTTCAACTTGATAGGGAAGCTCCAACTTCCTCAATTCATCAAAAGAAATGTTTGCTAATTTACCTCAGATATCAGCTCTATTTTGTAGCATCTCTTTCTGGTCCTCTCTTCCTTATCTTCTCTACCTCAATTGTCATACTCTGCATTCTCTATACTCACTCTCTCTAACCACTCTATGCATATCAAGTTGAAATTATATATAGAGTTCATCACATTACTGTTTTTATTCCACAAGGAATTTAGAGTGAACACCAATGACTCTTTGGCTTTTTCCTTCTCATTCCTTTGTCCAACTCATTTAAAAAAAGTATAAAAATATGTACAAATTTCAATGTTACAGTGGGATTTTTCTTTTCCTTCGGATACTTTCCTTTGCATCACAAACAATATAAAACAATTAAAACATTTACATTTTCAGTTTCAAAATATAAACTTCACTCATCCCTTGGCTTGCTGGTTTTGTCCTTTCTGTAGCTATCATGAAATTGTCCTACATACCTCTGTTTACTGCAACTCTGAGCATCTGTGCATGTACACCTGTTCACTGAAATTTTAAATCCCTTTGCTACATGCCTCTTCAATTCTGCAGTCTCTGTTTACATCTGTACATATTCTCCAAGCCCACTATAGTTGTGTATCTACTATATATATGCCTGTTTTATAAGTTTAGCACACCAATAAATCTCAAAGTCTCATGCATCAATTAATCATTCAAAAAGAGTCCACAATCTGTCTAATCTGGGAAATCTCTATTCATTGTGGAGGTTCTACTTCTCAACTTCAAACATTTAATAACCTCCGTATAGGCACTCATATGAAGATTCGTTAATATAAACTTTGAATTTGGTTAATAAAAAATCAAAATACTGTGCTCACTTCTTTAACATTAAAACTTTTCAATCGCCGACAAATTCATAACACATATGTATACCTCTCCTTTTTATTCCTTTAACCCACGCACAATAGTCATATACAGTGCATATGTTTAAGTTATATGGTTGGCGCCTTATTACTACATCCCCGCTCTATTAAATAATGTGTGAACTATAATAGTTCCAAAGCTTAAACATTTATTTTAATCCCCAGATAACCATATAACTCGTTACACATAAAAGTCTAGCCCACAACATATATCAAAGCCTTTGAATCGATATCCGACATTTTATAATATCAATATCCATAATATAATATGGCCCCCACTCGAATGTTAAGAATCTATATAACAGCCTTTGATTTTCGCTTTCGCTAACATTTATAATTAAAATGAAAACTTTGTACCAAAACCCATTTTTTAACTTGTTAAACTCTTCGTGTAATGAATATGGCGTAACCTCCAAGGTATGAACCCCGCCAACACTTCATATTACATTTATCATCAATGTATGGCATTACATCATATATTATGGTTTTGATTTGAGCCACGGCTTATTAAAACTTCATATCATCGCATCAGTTGTTATAACATTAATATACGCCTCAACTAAGGTTTAAACCCCAAACAATAACCTATTTAAATGCCTCGAGTCCATAGCTTAACACATATATGTGGTCAATCACAGCAGTTCATTTCCCATTCACATCCAGCGACGCATGTCTTATCGCCCTGCAACACTCCGATCCTATGGCAATCGTATGATTAAACAATATGAAATTTAACTCTCAGAAGCCATGCAATGAACTGGGGCCTAGCCTCTTAACACACCCTTCTCATCCGATGGTGGGAGACTTATCGCGTCGTCCCTTGAGTTATCTTCCATGCTATTTTTAGTGCGATTGTTGTTTGATGAACCCGCCTCCAGATCGGACAGCGCACGGTTATATCGCGTTCATTCCATCGCCAATATTTATCACGCGATGAGGAAGCGATGGGGCAGTATTGCCCCGTCGACATGGCAGCTTTTCACAGAATCGCGTGATGTTTGAGTGGTTTCAATTCCGTACAAAAGTGGTGCGATATGAGTGGATTTGGTTTTGCAAACTTCTTCCGGTTTTGAATTAACGTGAAAACCGTCGGGTGTTCCAAACCCACTATCATTATTCACAATGCTCGTGGTTTCTCTCCTTTTCCTTCAGGGTTCGGTCGTGCTCTTTAACAACGTTTCATTTGCAGTCAAACCACTCCATGATACAGTTCTAATGTTTCATTTGAGGACCATTCCATCGTTTTAGAATACTCGAACTGAGATTAACGTCCCTCCTTATCCACCTCAACACTTGTAACTCAAACCACACGGTCAATGGCATAACCTCGCATCTTCTAACGAGTGCAGAATCTCATAACTCCTTTATGGGGCTTCTTCCTGGCACTGTAGGTATCCTCTTCCCATTATGAAATTGGCCACATAGGCTAGATTCCCAATACTCAATCACAGTCTCCCCTTTGTCTACCAAAGGTGTGCAGTAACGCCATAACCTTTCATACATCAAAATTCAATGTACACATAAGACCAACAGGAATGCATGCATAAGAATAAATAGGTTCTTCATATAAATGAAATTTCTTACAATCTTCTAGTCCTCGGCCAGATTTTCAAAGTTAATGGCCTTCTATTCTCCTAATTTCCCTCTTTGGCTTCCTAACACTATGCAAATTTGTGCAGGTCTCTATGCAGATCTCTATGTAGGTCTCTATGTAGGTCATCGTCAAGGAATCAAGAAAAAGAAAATCATTTGAGGCCTCCTCTGATTCTGCCTCTACTGCTTGACCATTTTATTTCAACAGTTTCCATCTATGCTATCTACTTTGTGTTGTATCTGTAAATAGATTCTCCCTCTGTTCTTCTCATTCTCCCTGTAAAGACCTGATGTCTTCCCCTTTTCCTCTACTGCTATCCTTTATCTGTCTCTGCCTCTGTTGCCTCCTTTTCCATCAATGACAATATTTCCAACAGTCTCCCCCTTTGGAATTTATGGCAATACACTTCCTCTGCTTTCCTATTAGGACCCTTCCTTCTGTTTCTTGCTCTTCCTCCCCCTTTGACATCAATGGCAAGGGGTTGCTCATTTTTTTTTCAGTTTGCTTTGAACTCTTGCCCATGTTGCACTGATCTTGAGGACCTGTTTCATGCTTTCCTTCCTAGCTGATCTCCCCCTGGAATGATATTTTTGTTTCTGTTCTCCCCCTGAAACTATGCTTTCTCTTCCCAAGATTTTCATCATTATTCGTTATGTAACACTTTCTTCCAAAGATTCTGAAATGCTTGATTGAAGCTGGTTTACCATGCCATAGTTCATAGGGATTATTATCACTGCTTGGCCTTAAGTGAGCTTTGTTAAGGATATGCACGGCTATGTGTACTGCTTCCACCCAGAAAGTTTGAGGAATATTACTCTTTTGCATCATGGCTCTAGCAATTTGTTGTATGGATCTATTTTGTCTCTCTGCTACTCCATTCTATTGAGGTGTCCCTGCAATAGTAAATTTTTGCTTGATGCCATGTTCATTGCATAGGTCTGCAAAGTCATAATCTATGAATTCACCTCCTCTGTCTGATCTGATGCATTTTAGCTTGCATCCTGTCTGATTTTCTGCTAAAGCTTTGAATATTTTGAATTTTTCCAGAGCTTTCGATTTATTCTTGAGAAATGCAACCCAAGTCATTCTAGAAAAATCATATATTATCAGCATGAAGTAGGATTCTCCACTTGGTGTTTTAGTTCTTGCAGGTCCACACAGGTCCATGTGCACAAGCTGGAGTGGTCTTCTTGTTGATAACTCATCTTTGGCCTTAAATGATGTGTGGGTTTGTTTGCCCAATTGACAAGATTTGCATATGGTATTAGAAGACCTTATTTCTGGCATGTCTTTGACAACTTTCTTCTTGCTCAGTCTGATGATGTGATTGAAGTTGAGATGTCCCAACCTTTTATGCCATAACCATGACTCCTCAAGTTTGCTAAGATGGCATGCTTTATCTTCCTCTTTCACTATGTAAACATTACTCTCTATTCGAACTCCTTTGAGCAGAGTCTTACCTGTGGTGCTTGATCTGACTTCACAATCTTGTGCTCTAGAAAGAACTTCATAGCCTTTATCACACATTTGACTGAAACTCAACAAATTTTCTTTCATCCCATCTACAAATAGTACATCTTGGGCCTTTCCTCTGCCATTATCTAGGCTGTCTGAGCCTTTTCCTTTTATTTTTCCTAATTTATCATTGCCAAAAGTAACATTGCCAGATTTCTTTTCATCAAAAGTTATAAACTTGCTTCTGTCTCCAGTCATGTGTTTTGAGCAGCCACTGTCCAAATACCACTGGCTTTTCAGGTCTTGAGCTGTTAGAGCCAGGTCACATTTATTCACCTTCTTTTTCCACTGGAAGCAACCTTTTGTTTGGTATCTTTTGTGATATGATGAACTACATCTTCTGAGAGGACATTTGGAAGGCATATGTCCAATTTTATTGCATACACAACATTTGATTATGATTTTTGCAGAATTGTGAGTATGAGTAAAATTTCCTTGATTCATAAACCTCCTTGAGGTTTTGAGCATCAATCTTTGTCCATATTTTCTGCATTCAATGATTTTATGGCCAAATTCCTTACAATAAAAAAAATAACCATAGAAACGATCTACATACCTGATGTGAGGTTGTCTTCTCCATTTGTTTTCTTGAGGCAGTCTCTTCACTGTTTGTATCTTTTTCTGGTTTGAATTACTCCTCCTTGTATGACAGTATGCAGCAATGTGTCCTAGCTTGTGGCAGACATAACAGGTAGAATTTTTCATAGGAGGGAAGAATCTCCTTTGATGGCTTCCAAATTTGACATACTCAGGGGTATATGATCCTTTTTCTGTTGTCTTAGTATTTATTGAATTCTTTGTTACTAGAGGTTTCTTATAATCTCTGTCTCCCTCATTACATGTTTCTTATTTTTTAGGAATTATTTGAGCTGCTTCATCAGCCTTCTCTGCTTTTACAAAAATAATATTTTTTTTTTCCTTTTCTTTTTTTTTACTTGATTCTCCTTCATAGCCTAGTCCAGTTTTTATAAGAGGAGATCTTTGAGCATCTAGAGTTTCGTTCAACTTACCAGAGCTTGTTATTTGAGAATAATTTGTAGACACTTTCCTTTGATAATTTTCTAATTTGTCCCTTAGACATACTACCTCTTCTTCCAGCTTCTCTTGTTCCCAAGTTTTATCATTGATTTGCTGAAGTAACATGTCTTCTATCTTCTTGGCTTCTTCAAGCTCTACCTTAAGCTACATGAGGACTTTTGAATTTTTCTCTTCTCTTACATACTTGAGGAGAATGTCCTTTTGTTTTCTGCACTTTAGTTTGAGTCTGTCAATCTCCTCCAGGGCACTTCTTAGCTCCCCCTCAAGGTCAACTTCACCTTCTTCTTCATCTTCTAGCAAGAGTCCTTCAAGTTCTTCTATGGCCATCAGTAAAAATTCATAGGTTCCTTCTTCACTTGAGGGTTCATCTGAGTCTTTAGATGCACTGATGTATTGCTGAGCATAGAAGGATTTTCTACTGAATTTCTTTCCTTTCTGCCAGTTATTTGATGTATTTTTCCCTAATTATTGAGCCTCATTCCTTACTTTCTTGTTAGGACACTTAGCATAATAGTGTCCAACTCTTCCAGAGTTAAATAATTTGAAAGGAAGTTTACCTTTGTATTTACCTGAGCATCTATCTAGTTTCTTGAAAAATTTAGCCTCTTCTTCATCAGAGGAAGAACATATATCTTCCTTTTCTTCTTTCTTCTTTTCTGTTTTAAAATTTTCCTCCCTCATACTTGGCTTCTTCTGTGGGAGTCTTATCTCATAGGTTGTTATATTTCCAAGTAACTGGTTCATAGTCAAGGTTTCCCAATCAACTGTTTCTTCTATTGCAGACACCTTGGGGTTAAAACTGGGTGGAAGAGATCTTAGAATATTTTGTACAATTACACTTTCTTGTATGGTTTCTCCAAGAGCTTTCATATTTTTAACAATTTCTGCAATTCTTAAGAAGAAGCAGCCAACATCTTCATCATCATTCATTTTTATATTTTCAAACTGAGCTCTATATACTTGAAGTTTGGCTGTCTTTACCTTTTTATTTCCCTCATGGATGTTCTCAAGAGTATCCCACATATCTTTGGCAGTATTACTGTGCATTATTTTGATAAATTCAGCCTCACAAATTCCACTTAAGATTGCATTCATGACCTTTTCATTTGCAACAAATTCTTGTAGAGCTTCTCTCTCTGGGTCAGTTGCCTTTGGGGCATATCCAAATTCTACAGCAGCCCAAACCTCTATTCCTAGAGACATTATGTATTATCTCATTTTGATTTTCCAGAAGGCATAATTAGCACCAGTGAAGAAAGGGGCTTTATTGGTTGAGCTTCCTTCCTGACTAGCCATCCTGGGGGCCTAGGATCTCCTTTCAGTGGTTAAACTGGTACAAAAGGAACCTGGCTCTCATACCAATTGTTGAATCCTTAGTTAAACTAAGAGGGGGCTGTGAATCAGTTTAACACATACATCATCTTTTTAAAATTTTCATCAACTTATTTACAACTTAATTTTATAACCAACTTAAATATGTGAACAATCTTAATATGGTGGAGCAAATATTAAATTAATGAGACACCAAAATTATTATGAGAGCAACAAACATTAAGTAGGTTGAGTGGATCATATCAACACATAAGCAACACACATAGAGACAACAGATATAAGTGGAAACCCATAACGGGAGAAAAACACATCTTATTATTGTTGTGATGTAAAGGCAAGCACCAACTCCCTCTCACCACTATTTTTCTGCAGGCACCAACCTACAAGAGGCTCCAACCTCAGTCAGCTACAACTGACAACTATCAAGCTTCAACTTTATAGGGAAGCTCCAACTTCCTCAATTCATCAAAAGAAATGTTTGTTGATTTACCTCAGATATCAGCTTTATTCTATAGCATCTCTTTCTGCTCCTCTCTTCCTTATCTTCTTTGCCTCAATTTTCATACTCTGCATTCTCTATACTCACTCTCTCCAACCGCTCTATGCATATCAAGCTGATATTATATATAGATTTCATCACATGACTGTTTGTATTCCACAAGGAATTTGGAGTGAACAACCATGACTCTTTGGCTTCTGCCTTCTCATTCCTTCTTCCAACTCATTTAAAAAAAGTATAACAATATGTATAAATTTCAATGTTACAGTGGGATTTTTCTTTTCATTCGGATACTTTCCTTTGCATCACAAACAATATAAAACAATTAAAACATTTACATTTTCAGTTTCAAAATATAAACTTCACTCATCCCTTGGCTTGCTGGTTTTTTCCTTTCTCTAGCTGTCATGCAACTGTCCTGCATACCTCTGTTTACTACAACTCTGAGCACCTGTGCATGTACACCTGTTCACTACAATTTTAAATCCCTTCACTGCATGCCTCTTCAATTCTGCAGTCTCTGTTTACCTCTATAGATATTCTCCAAGCCCACTGGAGTTGTGTATCTGCTATATATATGCCTGTTTTATAAGTTTAGCTCACCAATAAATCTCAAAGTCTCATGCATCAATTAATCATTCAAAAAGAGTACACAATCTGTCTAATCTGGGCAATCTCTGTTCATTATGGAGGTTCTAATTCTCAGCTTCAAACCTTTAATAACCTCCTTATAGTCGCTCATATGAAGATTCGTTAATATAAACTTTGACTTTGGTTAATAAAAAATCAAAATACTTTGCTCACTTCTTTAACATTAAAACTTTTCAATTGTTGACGAATGCATAACACTTATGTATACCTCTCCCTTTTATTCCTTTAACCCGTGCACAACAGTCATATACAATGCATATGTTTAAGTTATATGGTTGGCGCCTTATTACTACATCCCCGCTCTATTAAATAATTTGTGAACTATAATAGTTCCAAAGCTTAAACATTTATTTTGATCCCCAGATAACCATATAACTCGTTACACATAAAATTCTAGCCCACAACATATATCAAATCCTTTGAATCGATATCTGACGTTTTATAATATCAATATCCATAATATAATAAGGCCCCCACTCGAATGTTAAGAATCTGTATAATAGCCTTTTATTTTCTCTTTCGCTAACTTTTATAATTAGAAAGAAAAATTTGTACCAAAACCCATTTTGTAACTTGTTAAACTCATCGTGTAATGAATATGGTGTAACCTCCAAGGTATGGACCCCACCAACACTTCATATTACATTTATCATCAATGTATGGCATTACGTCATATATTACAGTTTTGATTCGAGCCACGACTTATTAAAACTTCATATCATCGCATCAGTTGTTATAACCTTAATATACGCCTTGACTAAGGTTTAAACCCCAAACAATAACCTATGTAAATGTCTCGGGTCCACAGGTTAACACATATATGTGGTTGATCACAACAGTTCATTTCCCATTCACATCCAACGGCGCATGTCTTATCACGCTCCAACCCTCCGATCCTATGGCAATCGTACGATTAAACGATATCAAATTTAACTCTCAGAAGCCATGCGATGAACTGGGGCCTAGCCTCTTAATGCACCCTTCTCATCCAACAGTGGGAGACTTATCACGTCGTCCCTTGAGTTATCTTATGTGCTATTTTGAGTGCGATTGTCGTTAGAGGAACCCGCCTCCAGATCGGACTGTGCATGGTTATATCACGTTCATTCCATCGTCGATAGTTATCACACGATGAGGGAGCGATGGGGTGGTATTGCCCCATCGATGTGACAAATTTTCACAGGATCACGTGATGTTTGAGTGGTTTCACTTCCGTACAAAAGCGATGCGATATGAGTGGATTTGTTTTTGCAAATTGCTTCCAGTTTTGAATTAACGTGAAAACCGTCAAGTGTTCCAAACCCACTATTACTATTCACAGCGCTCATGGTTCCTCTCCTTTTCCTTCAGGGTTCTGTCATGCTCTTTAACAACGTTTTATTTTTAGTCAAACCACTCCGTCGCAAGGTTCTAATGTTTCATTTCAGGACCATGCCATGGATTCAGAATACTTGAACTGAGATTAACTTCCCTCCTTATCCACCTCGACACTTCTAACTCAAACCACACGGTCGATGGCATAACCTCGCATCTTCTAACGAGTGCAGAATATCAGAACTCCATTATGGGGCTTCTTCCCGGCACCATAGGTATCCTCTTCCCATTATGAAATTAGCCACACAGGCCAGATTCCCAATACTCAATCACAGTCTCCCCTTTGTCTACCAAAGGTGTGCAGTAACGCCATAACCTCCCATACATCAAAATTCAATTACACAGTTGGCTTCAGAGGTCCATCCGTTCTCACATACACTATATATATATATATATATATATATATATATATATATATATATATATATATATATATATATATATATATATATATATATATATATATATATATATATATATATATATATATATATATCAATTCCTCAACATAGGAATCCAGCCATCCATGAATAAATCAATGTACACATAAGACCAACAGGAATGCACGCATAAGAATAAATAGGTTCTTCATATAAATGAAATTTATTACAATGTTCTGGTCCTCGGCCAGATCTTCAAAGTTAATGGCCTTCTATTCTCCTAATTTCCCTCTCTGGCTTCCTAACACTATGAATCTCGGTGCAAGTATCTATGCAGATCTCTATGCAGGTCTCTATGTAGGTCATCGTCAAGGAATCAAGAAAAAACAAATCATTCGAGGCCTCCTCTAATTCTGCCTCTGCTGCTTGACCATTTTATTTCAACAGTTGCCATCTATGTTGTCTCCTTTGCGTTGTCTCTATAAATAGACTCTCCCTCTGTTCTTCTCATGCTCCCTGTAAAGACTTGTTGTCTTCCCCTTTGCCTCTACTATTGTCCTTTGTCTGTCTCTACCTCTGCTGCCTCCTTTGCCATCAATGAAAATATTTCCAACAAATTTCCTCCAAATAACAAGATTCTTTCTCAACAACATGTCCTCAAGTTGTTCCTCCCATGTTTAAAAGCATGCCTTTGGTGAAAATTCCAAATGGCTCTCATCACGAAAAAGTGGGATATACATGGAAACAACTGTATGTGGTCTAGAGGCCTTCTTGAGGCATGGAATATGAAATATATTGGGAATCATCATTCCGATGTGAAGCCTCGATCCCCAAGATATCATCCACAAAAAGTGAGTCACCCTCCAACATGGTAACTCATGAAACATCTCCTCCACCTTAGGCTCCTGCAAAGAAGGTGGGCTACATAGCTGAATATGTGGGACTAAAATGTCCATCCCATGTTGTCTCTCTCTCCACTTATGACATGTATGGGGCTTCTGTTGATCTTGGGCTGAAATATTATGATCCTCAAGAATGACCCAAGTCACCCCAACATCCATGAAATGCCTCTCCCAAGAACTCAAGTTCTCCAAATGGCTCCTCCCACATGAAGACAAGAGGTGTAGTGTGGAAATCATGGTTTGCCCATTGCTTCTCCTGAAACATGAAATATGTGAAGTATGAAGAATCATACTCCCAATGAGCACCTCCAACTCTTGTGCCATCCCCCCAACAAAGCTTCCCATAAAAATAAGAACATCATCAATACACGAAAGAAAAAAAAATAGAAACAAGTTACCATATGAAAACCAGGAGGTGGATCAGAGTTCCCTATGTGGAATCAGCGTAGTGCATCCCTTTCTTGACTCAAAACAAAGTGAAACAAGTTTCCTTTCAGCCACCTTTTTTCTACCACAATCATCTTACAAGATGGGATCATGAAAGTAAAACTTGGTGCCAATGGTGCACACCAAAAATCATGTGGCATCCCCCACAAACGACAAATAAAATGGCCAATGTCAATGCTGAAAATGGCCTCAAGTACATCATAATACCATATACAAGAAGGAAATACCATCCTTGGTACAATATGTTGTTCATAAAAATTAAGGGAGTACAAATCATAAAGCATAAATATACATCCCCTATCATGTACTTTGGTCATTGAACTGAAATGGCTCTAATGAAAGTTCTCCCTCACTCTCAATGAGTAGGGAAGTGGTTGTGAAAACCTCTCCATCATCATCTGGGCTATATTCATCTCCCAATATGTTGATATACATCCTGTTGGATGCCCTCCCAAGTGAAATCCTCCATCAAGGAATGATATGCATCAAAGTGCATGGAAAGAAAGCCCACATGTGCTACATGTAACAGCTGCTCCTTGAGCTTAGAAGCTCTAGTAAAGAAGACTCTGCCATAAGAATGGATGATCACATCATCTACCATGTATATATCATCTCCCTCTGGATCATCAAGAATCATGCAAGCACCAAGATCCTTGAATTACTCTACCAAAAGTTGAGAACTCCAATATGGATCAATCCTCCTAAGAGACATTGCTGAAGATCTGCAATGTGAAGCTCCCAACATGTTGATATCTTTCCCTTTGACATCCCTCATCCCAAGGTCAAAAATCATAATGCTGCTATATGTGGGAGATCCATTCCAAAGTGGAAGTACCTCGTCCTCCTCCAAGATTAAGGAGTAGCCCCTTTGCACCATGATAGTGCCATCTCCTACTCCTGCAACATCATGCAAAGTATGGGAGAAGATCATCCCATACTCTCTCGATAACAACCAAAGCAACAACAACTCTAGTTTCCTCCCCACACTGTCATCATATAAATCATGGAGCAACAACATGATAGTTGATATGAAAGATATCACATCACCCCAATACACCCAAACTCCTTGCTTCCATATGATGTAAGTGTCATGCCAAGTTTCCTCCACCAACATACCCTTTGGAGAGGGATATGTCACATGATGGCCAAATTCTTTCAAGAGTAGCCAACGCAGTCTTGCCTCCTGCTGCCTAGTATCATAAATATGCAAGTGGCTTTCCAACCTCTTGCTCATCAACATCACCTACCTAACCCATGGTGAGTGTCTATCGTCATGTCCATAAGTGGCATACCTCCAATGGAGAATACCATCTTCCCAAATCATATTTTTGCCTTTGCATTTCATGGGATATTGAAATGAAATCTCCTCAATGACCAAGTTGATCCCATAAGGATCCAAATAGGTGGTAGGAAAAAACCTCCCATCATGATGTGTGGTGCTCGTCAAGAAATATCTGACACAATCATGACATATGTTATCCATCATAAGATGTCCTCCATCATATATCTGCTTATCATTTGTTACACATGTGGGAAGGTCATTGGGATGCTCCAAAAATGGTTGGGTCCCCAACTCATCACTGCTGCTCAATGACAGTGCTGCTGATCTCCATGATGGTGCAAATGCTGCCTCAAAATCATGTCCAATGTTGAACACATAGTTTTGCAATGTATTGTTCAAGACAATACCCATCCCATCCTCCAAGAATATACATTCCAACCTCAAGGGTTGTGTGCAGCTTAGTAATGATACATTAGGATGATTGTTTTCCTTCTCCTTGAATAAATCAAGGCTGCTCAGCGCAGTGAAATTTTGTTGCTCCAAATCAGCAATATAAGTTGACCGTGGTTCATGCAATGGTACATTCTCATCATCCTCCATATGATGCATTGAAATTTCAGAAAATGGAAACATGTGCATACCTTGGTACATATTGGGAACATCTTGTATTGCTACAAGGGTTCCTCCTTCCGGTGTGATGGCTTCCCCAACTACTAATGATGATGGATATTCTTCTATGGCTTCATCAGTGCTGGTACAAGTCTCCTCTCCCTCATGCGTCTCCAGAATGGTGCATGGGACTCTAGATATCGAGAGATCAATATCACTTTGCAAAGGGGCAAGTGTCCTCACTCCTTAAGCAAGTGCTCCTCTAGTAAGTGGTGGTGAAGGCTTCTCCTTCTTCTTATCAAACTTCTTGATAAACCTTTGAGTAAAATCTGCATATGCAGTCACTTTTGCATGACTCAAATGGGTGAACCACTAATTGTTTGCTTCACCTTGAAGGTGTAGCACTACAATCTCAATAGATTCTTTCTCTACTACTGGATGTAGCAAAAAAAATGCATTTAGCTTGTTTCCCCAAGCCTTTTTTGTGCATGAGGATGACCCATCAAAGGTAGGTAATAGAAATCTACTTCCCTTCATTCTTCTATTGCTGCAAGGCCTCCTTTCTTCTTTGAGATGAATGAACTGTGGAAGAGTTAGATTCTTCTTGATAGCTCTAGATTGAGACTTATATTCTGCAAGATATTCACTTAGAATCTCATGATCTAAGTATTATTCATTCCTGTGCCTCTTATATTTCAAAGAAAAGGCCATAGTATGTTTATTTGGAGCTTTATGCAATACCAGATATTCTTTTTGCTGATAGAAGTACATGGAAATTCCTCATATTTACACCCTAAGGTGGTTTCAATTTCTTTCTCCATTAGATCTGATATTATAGCAACTACATCTGAAAGGAAATAAAAAAAAAATCACTATTGCATAGTTAAACAGGTCTCCCATGCCATAAATAGCCCAAAATCATGTAGAAATAGGGACTACAACCATGTATGAAAGCTATAATACCATGACAACATTATTTTATTACCTCTACAACAGAAGTAGGTTATACATAAAATCTAGAGCAAGTATGTGGAAAAAAGTTAGATCTATAGCAGATCTATGCACTATACAAGCTCTTTTATCAATCCCCCTTGGGGTTTTCAGCAAAACACTATGTACAAAGTGTAGATATGAGATCTAAGACTGCAGATCTATGGAAATATTCAAATCTATAAAGTGGATCTTGTTAGTGTCATTCTAGTCATACTACCATTAGTGATCAAAATTTCTCTTTTGAATTTCCATATTAGGAGTCCCATACCAATAAATTTCACCATTCCGCTAGGTCATGGATCCATTGATGGTAGTGATTTTTCATCAGTTTTCCCTCATGTGAAACTTCTTGATTCTCCTCTCTATGGTCTTTAGTCATGAGTGACTCTTTTTCTCTCAAAATCATATTATTAGGTCATAGGGTTGGTATCATTAGGTTCTAGGGTCTCCCCATGGTAAAATTAATGAGTCAAGTGTCAATAAATATCAACAAGTTCATGAGGAAATCAATAAACTCAAAGTCACAGTACCTGGGAAGATCAAAGAAATGTTTTATTTAGTTTGATGTGATTTTCACCTCAAAACCATGTTTTGAGGTGAAAACATGATACTTTACTTTTATTATTATCTTTATGTAATTTTATGTCATCATATGTAATAAGTCACACTTCAGAAAGCTGCCATCTATACAAAGTCACCACCCTTCCCGTCAGAGAGGTTTTCCATAGCATTTTCAGTGTCAAATTATATTCTAAGTATGTTCAACAGAAAGAGCCTGGAAAGAGTTTTCCAACGATATATTACACTCTCAAAACTGACTTCTGGATTGAAATTTATGCCTAAGTGAATAAAGTCCTCTATACCCTAACCCTTCCCCTTTTTCCCTCCTTTCCCTTGAACTTTATGTTATTAAAGTTTAATATTTTCCTTTGTAAAACCCCCTTTTTCCCCTTCCGATTACACAATTGCAATTCAAAAGAACTCCGATGCGATTAAACCACTTCCCCTCATGTCCCTTTAAAACTTTATAATAACGTTTTAAAGTTTGTTATTATAAAATCCCAATAAAACAAACCACTTCCCATCCATACCTTTGAAACTTTATAATAAAGTTTAAAGGTTTTATATTATAAAAACCCATCGTTCCAAACCCTTCCCTTTACCATCGCAATCACAATATTTGAACGGTGCATTCCGATGAATCCTTTGCGACTATAAAAACTCTGATGCGATTGGTTTAAGCCCGACCGTCGATTTAATCAATGATCCGATGGCCCATATACCATTAGTACTTTCAATCAATCCCCTCCAATTGAGCACTCTCGATAGCATACACCCGATGAGATCTCGACCGTCGATCTTCCCATCCGATCGGATGGCCCATACTTCATCGGCACTTCCAAAGAGTCCCTCCCGATTTTCCTCCACCCAATTATTCCTGAGCCATTGATCGCCCTCTCCAATCGGATGGCCCATACACCATCACTCCATCGCAATCGGCGATTTCATATATGACTTTGCCTCCGCTCTCCTCCGATCTCCCGATGTCAATGGACCTTCGGGTCCCACCATATAATCTTCCACCCTTCCATAATTTAAAAGCCATTTTCCTTTGTAGAAATCGAATTTTATATTAATTCGTTTTATAAAGGACTTTCCCCCTCATCGTTTATTCACCATCGCATCGGGAAAATCCTATTGTGTAATACATTTGACCCTGCTCCCTTTCCGATTCCGATTCTGATTGTTACCCTAGTCCCACCTAAAGGCCCTCCGCTCCTTCATACAAAAATCATATTTTCCCTTTGTAAAAGCGTCGAAACATTTTTATTCGTTTTTCACCCCATTATCCCTTTGGCTTGTCCTTTATCCCTGTTTCCAATATGCCAATCGCATCGGAAGTTTTTGGCCTCATTCTAAATAATAACTTCCGCATTTATCCGATCGTCGATTATGATTGCACCATTGCATAGCATATTACAATGCTCTATTATATGTTGCGTCCCCTTCCTCCCCTCCGATTCTGATTACAATATGGACCCCACCTCCTTTCCCTTCACTCCCTCCATCCAAAATCAGTTTTTTCCTTCACTATTTTATGTTATTTCAAAGGCATTTTATTAAAAGTCAGTTTTCTTCAGAGAGATAATAGAAAGAAGGAAACAGTCAAAGGCCGAGAGCTAATATAAAACATATATTTCTACAGCAGCAGAAAAATAGGGATCTACTCTTCAAATTGCCTATTTTTTATTCAACAGCGTAACAGTGAATCTGCCAAAGTGGTCAAATGTAATGTTGTTCCTTCTTTTAGGCAGATTGTTAGTTCTCTTTTCTATCTTCGAATTTCAGTTTTGAGTTAGTTAAAAAAATTCCTTTTTCTTTTGATCTATTTTCCCACATTTCAGTCTATTTAATGTAATTTTAAATCATTTGAAATCAGTCTGTAAATCGGTAAGTAGGGGAATAGTGTGGAAATCAAGGAGAACACTTTGCACTCCATTGTAAAATTCTTAGACAGGGAATTAATAAAGAGATGCAGCTCTGATTTGTGGGATCCATGTGGTGTGAATTTCAGCATCTGTTTCTTCCTTTGTGTTCATATGTTAATTGTTATGTGTACCACTCATTCACATACATCTTTGGTTGAATTCTTTCAAGATAGAAAGGTAGAATCCATTTTTTATGCTCTGCCTTGGGAAATCATTCAATACTTTGTGTTTTCTCTTGTTTGAAAAGGATCCATCTCTTATGCCCTTTACAACTCCTCACCATTCGTACCATTCCATCATCATTTAAACTTAATTGCTAAAATTTCCTGCCTACCTTGCCCCATGAAATACCCTGTATCCTGATTTAATTCCCCAGTTTCAAACTGTCCCATTTGCTCCATACATCCCTGAAAATTCATTCATTTCATTAAAACCTTTTCCCATTATTATACCTAGCCTATAATCAGCTCATTGTTTTAATTTGTTGAATATCCTTCACGGAGAGAGCCCTCTCCTGACCTTCTAGGGCTAGCTACAAGGCTGAGCATGGTTTAGATGTTACCCTGATTTCCCTTTTTCAGCTTGAGGTCCAAATCAGGTGATAACATTTCTAGTGATGATACTGGGGAAGCGATCTAACTGTCTTCGAGCTCATATTCTCGGCACTCTGAATGTGTTTATTCTGTTTTGAAGAAGGTCATAGTCAGGCCCTCTGTGAATAATGAATATTGAAACAGAAACGCGACGATTCTTTACAAATATCTGTTGTCGAAAGTAAAAGGCTTTGTTCTTGCTGGCAGAGTAATATTAAGTGGAACCCAACCAGTGAGTTAACACAAGGATTTAAAGTGTCAAACCACAGTGAAAACCCGAGTTAAAGTGCAGTTTATTTAGCAGAAGCCGGTTTCAAAAACCAAAACTGCCTTTGTCGCGCCACTTTTGGCCCGGAGCAAAACTACACCAAAAAAACACAATCCAGTAATATTTGGGCACATCATCACCCAAATACCACCCATATCGTGCAACTTTCATGTGTTAAACATTGGCCTTTGAAAAAATGTGAAATTGACGATGATCGTCCGATCTGGAGAGCCTTAGATCTGACGGCAATCATGCAGTGAAGTGGATGAGCAATAAATTGAGGTATGGTCCTAAGGTTTTATATTATTTAATGTTTATTTAACTCATAAAAAGGCGAAATATGGATGCGTGGGACCCCGTTGAATGAAATGTATTTCGCGTTAAATGGGTTCATGTTATAAGTTCGAAGGTTGATGTTTTCTTTTAAGAGAATCGTGCCATTGTTATAATTTGATATTATGACTAGAGTAAGGTTTGCTCAATTATTTTTAATGTGTTCCCCTATATCACATTAAACTTTAAAGATTTGCTTGAGAGCTTTGAATATTATTTCAAGGCGAACATTGTTAAAGCGCTTTGGAAGGGAATACAATTACAAGCACTTATTCCAAGAGATCCACAGTCGTAATATATTTCTAGTATCAGAGCATAAAGACAGATCACCCTAGTGATACTTTTTCTTGTAAATTCCTGGACTCTGGAAGATGATGTTCAGAGTTTGCTAGGCTGAAATAAATATTGTACAGTAGAAATTTAACCACACTGCCTTCAAGAAGATACACAAGGGCCAATCCAAATCCAAATCCTCCCCCTGTGTTTGAAAATCCTAATCTCATTCCAAGAATAGTCAGAAGACAAGAGGTATCTCTAAGTCCTAGACCTATCTTCAAATCCCATACTTTGCCCAGTGAGTGGTTTTTTGTAGAAGATCTTTCTTTTGATGAGAGTTTTGAGCCTTGTTTCTTTAGAAATAAGTCTGAAACTTCACTTGACAACACAGTTTTAGATCCAGAATTCCTTGTAGATATTGAAATTCAAAGAGAAAATACATCAATTGATGATTATATTTTGAATTCCACTCACTCATCTATCACTGTAACTAATATCCCCGAGCCTTCAGAATCATCAGGAACAACATTTTGTCCTAATTCATCAGCATTCCCATCAGTCAATTCTCAGCTTTCATCTCCTCCATCAACACCTCCTTTAAATCCTAGTAGCACAAACACTGTTGTAAATCCACCTAGAGTCATGGCTTCCCGATATGCACCCCTGGTTTTACCTCAGGTTCTCAATGATATGTTTGTTGATTATCAAAGTAAAATTCCTATCTTTGATGCCACTCAAAGCACCACAGCCCAGCAACATGTTGATAAGATGAATGACTTTTTTGATCTTCATGAGGTAGAGGCAGAGAATGTAACCACAAGATTGTTTGTACAAATCTTTGGAGGTGAATTTAGAAAGAGGTTCAGAGCTTTACCAGCAGGCTCTATTCGCACTTTGCAGGAGTTACATACACAATTCTTAGACCGGTGGGAGGTAAAGAAAAACCCACTCCAAATTTTTTCTGAATATGAGAATATTAAGAGAAATGTGGGTGAATCTATACAGGATTATTGTCTAAGATTCAATGTTGTATACAATGCTATTCTGGCTAACCTGAAACCTCTTGTGGGATTAGCCTTGCTTAAATATCCAGATGGTTTTGATGCTAATATGGCATATCAGCTGCGAGAAAGAGATCCCACTATGCTTGAAGACATGCAGAAGATAGTTGTAAGTGTAGAAGCAAATATGCTAGCTAAAAGGGCTAGAACCAGAGTTGAAAAAAGAGTCACTGTGAAAGAAGAAGTGACTCCTTCAGACAACAAGATGGACACTTTGATCTGAATAGTCGAAAATATGGTTGATCGATTAACCATTTCAAATAGACCTGAACCTCAAATCAGGAATCCGAATTTCAGAGGACAGCAGCCGCAATTCTAAATTAAGTAGAGAGAACTGAGAGTGCAGGACCAAGCGCCAACACAGCAACTAATCAGAACTCCATTGCAGAAGAATTACGTTCATAGAATGGAGACAGATGAAGATGATGACCCTATGATTGAAGCCAATCATTTCTTTACTACAAATGGTGCTCCCATCTTTCTCACAGAAGACGAGGAATACACAGCGGCTGCAGACATTCAAAAGGACGAAAATTTCATTTTGGCTAATGATGTAGTGTTAGAAGATGAGTCAAATGACTACCAAAGAGGATACATGAGTGCTTTATTAGCACAAAAAAGGCAGTATTATTTGAGGAACAGAGATGTTCTGATCAGTCCCATTCAGAAGAAAAAAGAGCTCCAAATGAATAATGATTCTCAGAAGAAAGAAAGAGCTAGCCGATCCGTCCTCCAGCAAAACATCTTCAGCTATTAACACTGCAATTGAAAAGAACTCGCAGAGCACAGCAAAGGAGAAAGTATATAAGAAATATCCTCCCATTAAAGAGGTAGAAAAAGTCCCTTCCTTTAATTTGGAGAATGAAATTTCTAAGCTGAAAGTGTCCATGCCCTTGACTGAGTTGATAAAAAATAACACTTATAAAAGTTAGGTGTCTAGAATTTTGCAAATAGAATCTGTTTCAGATATGGTAAATGTTGAAGATGATTATCATGAACTCATTTTTGGTCCAGCCACAGAAGATCAATCTGAATAAAGTGAAGTCCCTCCCTTTACCTGAGTCTTAGATTACACAAGTTCATCTTACATAATGCTATGTTGGACTTTGGAGCCTCACATAATTTGATGCCCAAAGCCATTATGGAGAAGTTATGACTTGATATTACTTGAAAATACCATGATTTGTATTCCTTTGACTCATGTAGGGTCCATTGTATTGGTATTATAAAAGACTTGGTAGTGTCTTTAGATCAAATCCTAGCCAAGAATGTTTTGATGGATGTAACTGATGTCCCACCACGGTTTGGAATGCTTCTATCTAGGTCTTGGGGTGGAAAACTTAAAGGAACCATGCAGCTTGACTTCTCTTATGCCACCATTCCTGTGTTTGGTTAGATGAGAAAGCTATATAGGGAGAAGAAAATGAAATATATGATCACTAGCAAAGAGAAGCCAGTAAATCATCCCATTAATGCAGTCCACATAGATTTAGAGTCATTTTTCTTATATTCAGATGGTGGTTTGAATGATGAAAATGTTCAGTTGGTACAAGTAGATAATATACCTGAAATTTCAGAGAATTTTAGGGAAGTCCTCAAACATGAAAAGGATAAAGCAGCAAGCACTTCTGAGCCTCCTGCCTGCCAGCAGCAAAAAGACAGTGAACAACAGAAGGATGCAGAAATAAATCAAGATAATGTGGAGAACGAAGCAAAATTTCAGCATCTACAAGAACAAGAAGAAGGCCTCTGGAGCATGGATTTTGATGGAGTTGTTGGTAAGGATGGAGCTAGTATTAGAATATGGATTCGAAGCCCTATTTTCCAACCTGAAAAGGTCCCTAGTAATGTTAGAGTATGTTCTTATAAATTGGCTTTTGACTGCTCTAACAATGAAGTAGAGTATGAAGCTTTGATTGTAGGTCTGAAAATTTTGAAGAAACTCAATGCAAAAAGGATTTATGTCTATGGAGACTCGGAGTTGATAATTAAATAGGTTAAAGGAGAATACCAAGCAAAGCATCCCCAATTGAGGGCCTACAGAAATGCAGTCCTTGACATCTTGAAGACATTCCCTGAGTACACTTTGATAGCAGTACCCAGGATGCAAAACATCATTGTTGATTCTCTTGCCACTACTGCAAGCAATTTGACAATTCCGATGAATTCCAACAATAATTTTGATATTTATGTCAAACATAGGCCTGTTGTTCCAGACAATTTAAGGTATTGGCAAGTGTTTTGGGATGACAATGAGATCAATTATTTTTTGCAGAGTGATGGAAAATTCAAAGATACTCCAATAGAAGGTGATTATGAGATTGATGATCAAGAAATTGAAACAAATCAGATGGACATATTGCAGCTGAAAGAAAATTTAATTCCTAGAGGTCTCATACCTTTAGAGGAGCTTTTTGATCAGGATGATGTCGCAATGAAACCAAGCTTGGTGCCTACTGAGAAAGGAGTCGAAGATGTGAATTTTGGAACAACTGACAAACCCAAGTTTGTGAATTTTTCAAAGGAATTATCCCCTGAGGTAAAGGAAAAATATGTTAAATTGCTTTCTGAATTTTCTGATGTGTTTGCTGGGATTATTCAGATTTGAAGGTGTATGACAAAAACATAATTCAGCATACTATTCCCATCAAGCTGGATCAGAAGCCATTTAGATAGAAGCTTAGAAGAATCAATCTGAAGCTACTGCCATCCATTCAAAAATACGTAAACAGATTGTACAAAGCTGGTATCATAGTCCCAATTAATTTTCTGACTAGATTTCAAATTTGGTCCTGGTACGAAAGAAGACAGGAGAGATAAGATTGTGCATAGATTTTTGGAATCTGCATAAAGCATCCTTCAAGGATAATTATCCACTTCTGAAGATGGACCATATTCTGCAGAGAGTAGTTGGAGCATCTAGGATGTCACTACTTGATGGCTACTCAGGCTACAACCAGATCTTGGTGCATTAAAAAGACCAAGACAAAACTACCTTCACAACACCCTGGGGAACTTTCCAGTATGCCAAAATGCCATTTGGATTGAAGAACGCTGGAGCTAATTTCCATTGAGCAATGGACATTGATTTTTCAAATGAAAAATATGTTTTTCTTGTTGTTTATTTGGATGATCTGACAGTGTTTTATGGTTCCGATGATGAGCATTTGTACCATTCGAGAGTTTTTTTTCAGCGATGATGAAAGCTTGGGATTTCTCTCAATCCAAAGAAGCGTCTTTTTGACATGGATGAAGGAAAGTTGTTGGGGCATATCATATCTAAAGATGGTATCCGTATTGATCAATATAGAGTGGAGGAAATTCAACATATAGACCTTCCACGGAACGAAAAGGAGATTCAAGCATTCAATGGTAAGATGAACTTATTGCGTATATTTATACCCAATTTGGCTGAAAATTTAAGAGAAATGACTAATATGTTGAAGAAGGATAGCACTGTCAAATGGAGTGAAGAAGCTATCAAGTCATTTAATCTGGTAAAGTTTTCTTTGTCCAATTCCCCAGTCTTGATTAGTCCCGATTATACTCAAGATTTCATTATCTTTTCATTTGCATCGGAGCATACTATGGCTTCTATTTTGATGCAAAAGAGAGATCAGATTGAAAATCCAATTGCCTTTTTCAGTAGGACTATTAGAGATGCTGCTTTGAGGTATAATATTATTGAAAAACAAGCATTGGCTCTTATAAAGGCATTGAAGGATTTTAGGGTCTATATTATGCATTCACATACTATAGAATATGTTCCTAATGCAGCAGTGAAGGATGTCCTGATGCAAACTGATCCAGAAGGTCGAAGAGGTAAGTGGATAGAAGCTATGTTGGAGTATGATTTTGAGATCAAACCCACGAAGTTGATCAAAGGGAAAGGCTTGGCGAAATTAATGTCTTAATCGAATTTGCGTGCCCTGGATATAAACCTCATAATAGCAATGTCAGAGGATGAAGATGAAGGATTTCTTGTTCCAATTTCAGATATTTTCCTACAATCCCCATGGTATTCAGATATTGTTTATGTTCTTCAGCATCTTTCTCCACCTCCAGGGATGTCTAAAAGCAAAGGTAGATCACTGAAACTTAAGTCTACTAAATACTATATTTTAAATAGTGCTCTTTATTGGAAAGATCCAGAAGGTATTCTGCTTAATTGTTTGGTTGAAGAAGAGGCTCAGAAGGTAATGCATGACTTTCAAAAAGGTGATTATGGTGGTCATTTATTTTGGAAGACTACAGCTAACAAAGTGTTGAGAGCAGGATATTATGGCCCACTTTATTTTCATATTTATATAAAACAGCGATGAGTTGTCATGAACGTCAAATTTTCCAAGGGAAGAAGAAATTACTTCCTCTTCCTTTGAAATTAGTTTCAGTAAACGCTCCCTTTCAGCAGCGGGGACTCGATTTCATAGGAGAAATCCATCCCGCATCATCAGCACAACATCGATGGATACTGACAGGTACGAATTACTTTACTATATGGATCGAGGCTGTCGCAGGAAGGCAGGATACATATACAGTAATTATTCAATTCCTAGAATTAAAAATTTTATCTCGTTTTGGCTGCCCTCACAACATTATAATAGATAATGTAGTAGTGTTCAAGTCTAAGAAAATGGTGGAGTTCTGCAAAAAATATAACATTCTTTTGGGCCATTCAACAGCGTATTATCCACAAGGCAACGGCCTGGCAGAATCATGGAATAAATCTCTGATAAATATAATCAAGAAAATGTTGGAGGCAAACAAAAGAAATTGGCATTGAAAGCTTATCAACGCATTGTGGGAAGACATAGTTAGCAGCAAGAAATCCATAGGTATGTCACCTTTTGAATTGGTTTATGGTAATGATGTTGTCTTTCCTACATCACTTACAGTTCTGGTCATGAGATTATTGCAAGAATTTGGTAGTGAAGACGATGACAATCAGTGAAGGATCAATCAGATAATCCACCTTTAGCAAACAAGAGAGGAAGTGTCACAGAACGCTATTCAGTTGCAGGAGAAGATAAATAAGATCTATGACTGAAAGACCAAAGCAGAAAATTTTCAGTTGGATGATGTAGTGTTGAGATGGGATGCAAGAAATGAGGACAAAGGGAAGAATGGTAAGTTTGACAACCTGTGGAAAGGACCATACAGGATTTCAGCATACAGGGGACAGAATGCTTTATTGCTTTCATAAATGGATGGCCTACATCGCCCTGGAGGAGCAGTGAATGGTAGGCTTTTGAAGCACTATCATTGTTGAAGATAATGGATCAGAAACTATGTCACCATCATTGTATATACCATGCTATTTTTTGTCAGAATTCAAGTACACAGTCATTGAAGTTTGGGGACCAAGGTCAAGGCTATAAAACTTAAATGATATGTGTATGGTTTGGTTTTATTTCAGTTTTCAGTCTTAGTCTTGAGTCAGATTCAGTCTGCATTGTGTCAGGTTTTACTATTTTTGACTCCATTTCCAATGGATAACGCTACTTGGTCTACGGTGTTCTTGGCACCTCCAAGGAGCTACCATCCCCATTGGAGCCAATGTTAGTGTCAGTCTAGTCATACTTCCATCAGTAATCAAAATTGCTCTTTTTCATTTGCATATTAGGAGTCCCATACCAATAAATTTCACCATTCCGCTAGGTCATGGATCCATTGATGCTAGTGATTTTTCATCAGTTTTCCCTCACGTGAAACTTGTTGATTCTCCTCTCTATGGTATTTAGTCATGAGTGACTCTTATTTTCTCAAAATCATATTATTAGGTCATAGGGTTGGTCTCATTAGGTTCTATGGTCTCACCATGGTAAAATTAATGAGTCAAGTGTCAATAAATATCAGCAAGGTCATGAGGAAATCAATAAAATCAAAGTCACAGCACCTGGGAAGATCAAAGAAATTTTTTATTCAGTTTGATGTGATTTTCACCTCAAAACCATGTTTTTAGGTGAAAACATGACACTTTACTTTTATTATTATCTTTATGTAATTTTATGTCATCATATGTAATAAGTCACACTTCAGATAGTTGCCATCTCCACAAAGTCACCACCCTGCCCATCAGAGAGGTTCTCCACATCATTTTCAGTGTCAAATCATGTTCTAAGTATGTTCAGCAGAAAGAGCCTAGAAATAGCTTTCCAACGGTATATTACACTCTCAAAACGAACTTCTGGATTGAAATTTATGCCTAAGTGAATAAAGTCCTCTATACCCTATCCCTTCCCCTTTTTCTCTCCTATTGGAGTTCCCATGTTTTGGCAAGTTTGGCAATACCAAAAGATAAGACAACATCAGAACCACTTTAGACCTTAGGATCTAGCCCTCCTAGGTCCAGAGAGGGATATCTCTATATGGGTAAAGGTATGTGTCTTTAAATCTTGTTTTAAAGGTATTAGGTTAGTTATGAAGTGCGAGGTTTGTTTTTTTATTGTTTGTTTGGTTGTTGGGAAATGGAAATGAAGGGTTCAATATAAGACAGAGGATGAGCAAAGAGGATTTAGGAAAAGAGAGAGAAAATTTAGAGAACACTTGAGACCATTGGGAAATGGAGTCAAGAAAGGGTTTACTTGCTATTTAGTATTCAAACTTTCAATTGGGCTAGTCATCTAAAGCATTGGATCTTAAAGATGATAGTGTGGTATGAAATGTTAAGGAAGGAAGGTGAATGACAAGAAAACCTCCAAGGTGACCACTTAGAAATCAGATCCAGGGATAGGGCATGCCATTAGACACCTGTGATCCAACTCCTAAAGGTTAACTCTTTAGACAACAAGAAACATTAAAGATTTAAACACGAAGGTGAAAACCTGAGTTCAGAGAAAGGCTTTGAAATTTCAATGCTTTGGCATCCAACTTAAGGGAACTTAAAAAGGTTCAATTGATTGAAAAAGACCCTAGTGAGACAAAATCAGCATTCTAAACTCCCAGTGTCCCATTTCTTTCAATTAAAACCCAACAAGAACATCTAAGAACAGATTCATTAATTCATACATCATCTAGCAGTAAATTATAGCTACTACACTGGTTAAATTAACTTGAATCAGTACTCAGATAACACATATAGCAGAAAACATCGAAGGTAGGGAGAGAAGAAACATAGGGTACCATGCGAGGGTATATCCTATGCTAGATTTCTGATGCGTACCAGATGAATGAAATGTGATGAGTTACAAAGGAAAACAAAGACAGAGATAGAAAAATATCACCGCTTCTTTAAATCAGGATCCAAAGAAATGTGCTTGTCATATTAAAGAGCAACACCAGTCATGTACAACATTATCCAACAGCTTGATATTCTGTCTAAAAACATCTTCCTCCGCCTATCTTACAACTTTACATAGAGAACTCAATCTCAAGAGAAACAACTTACAATTCACAGATATCCGATCAACAACCAACAACCTTTGCAATGAGTTTCTTCATGAGTTTTATAGATTAAAGAGAGGCAGAGGAGGTAGATGAAACACTAAATCAAACATTAAAATAGAAGTAGAAGAAGAGGGTCGAGGCCCATTCTATCTTAATATCTATGCATTGATTTTTGGTACTCTTTGGATGAAAGAGTGGTCTTCGACAGGCTGAAATTTACTCCAGGTGTGTTGTTTGATGTACTTTGACTGTAGTACTTTGCAATACTCTGGTGAATAAAAAAGGAGGCAGATCAATGACTTTGAGGTCTGCCATACTACATAAAAAATGATCTGGTAGCATTAGGATTGTTGTGTCAGGGTGGAAATCTTCTCAAGAACACAATGTAGAATAAAGACAACATGGGGACTGTGTCCTTTCTTGGGAGGAAACTTCTGCTGATGTGAAACAACTGATGATATTTTTTTCTATGCGTTAGGCCTCTTTAGGCCTTCTGTATTAATCATGAGGTCTTCAATCTGATACATTTGCCTTTTAATCATTGAATCAGAGCTTAAAATATTCAATTACAAGTATTAAACCCTGTGATTATCCACTGATACTCTTTGCCACTTCGTGACTATCTCTGTCTGTGAAATTTGAGCTTTAATGATGTTGGGGAGGTTTTACAGAGTTAAAATTTGTACTTTGATGAAAAATTACGTTCTAACACCTTCCCAGGTGCTTCTCTATAATCATAGGCTCTGAAAAGACTTCATTTGCGCTCTGTGTCACTATAACAGTGACGATGATAAATGGCGGTTTTCACCACCTATACCCTGCAAAAAAACACAAAATGTTAAGAAAATCCATGCATGGGGGAGGATGGATGCAGTGGAATGTTGTGGTGATGGCAGAGCAACAAAGGCGAATGTTGTGGATGCAATGGAAAGTGGTGGAAAAATGTAGTGAAACGGTGGAAAATGATCAGATGAAGGTTTGTTGGAGATAAGAAATGAACTTTAATATAAAACATTAAATTTTAAATGTTAGGCAGAATGATATAACTTTCCAATGTAAAACATTAAAAAATTTCAATGTTATAACACCTGTTAGGGTCTCATGATTTGGCTAATTGGCAAGCCAAATGACAGTGTAACATCAAACCAATCTTTGGAGCCCGAGGACCTAGCCTTCCTGGACTCAAAGAGGGCTCTCTCTATTTGTGTAAGGGATATCTGTGTGTTTGATTATTGTGTTCTGATTTTAGGCTGGTTATGAAGTAGGTTTTTTTAGTTTTGGTTTTTAGTTTGTGAGGGATTAAACTAATCAAAGATATAAGATAGGTAAAAATATGTCAGATCAACTGGGCTATGGGGTCGAAGAGGTCAAGAAAGCTATCAGATGGTGATACAAGGTTGTTGAAGGGCCAACTTGATTCGAGGTACAAAGGATGTTTGGGCAAAATGGAGTAATATGGACATCAAGTTTGTGAACAACAAAGGATTTCAAGCATAACTAGTTTAATAGCTGACATAAACATGGTAGGGAAAACCATTAATCATGAGAAATGTAACTATAATCTAATCAATACATAGAAATAAACATTCAAGCCATGCATAGAGATATATAACTCTCTAACTTTGGGAAATGGATATCATACTTTGGGGAAATACACTTAATACAGACAAACAACTCAAATCACTATGCTAGAACACCTAAACACAGTACTTCAAGTTATTGGGCACTTTGAAAACAAGATTGCATAGTCTTAGGCAAAGGGCAAGATCATAACAAGACCTCCTTGGTTCAACAAATGAAAATCTAATCAATCAAAGAGAAATTTCACGGATGGAGCTATGGCTAGTCATGAGTAAGAAGGGCATACCGCAAATCATAGTTAGCATGCATAAAACCATGAATGAAACAAGCAACAATATCCTTAAGTTATTAAAGAGCAATCAAGAATTCTTTAATGTGATTGAGAATGAAGAAAACATGGAAGCTATGAAGAAACAGGAAATTTGAGGTGCCTCCAAGGGCATGTCTCAAATTTTTTATCTACTGTCCTATAGCAAGCAAGAACATGGATTTATGAATGAAAACTAGGAAACAAAACAAAGAGAGAGAAACTATACCATTCTACCAAGTCATGGAATCCAACAACAATCCTCTTTCATCATCCAAGAACATCTAAGAGACTATCCAAAAGCATGAGACAAGTATTTCTTCCAAAGCTTATATGACCATATATTGCTTCTATTCATCAACTTCAGCCCTGTTTACAATGAAAGCCTTTGGAATATATAGGCCTATGAGGAAAAAACTCTTTAGTTCAACTTCTGTAACTTACCGCTCCAAAATATCTTATTTTGTCCTTGAGGCTTTGCAAAGCCCAAGGCACAAAATATCTCATAAAATATCTAAAAAATGCTAAAAGAGGGAAATAATTGACTTTTCATAACTTCTCATGTACAAAAATAGCTAAACGCACATGGGGAAAAAGCAGTTTTGAAAGGTTCATTTTTTACAAAAATACTCAAAAAATACATCAGCAAAAGGTCCCTTGAATTTCCGGCAGCTTTTGGAAGCCTTCCCGATGTCAAAACGAGGCCTGTGATGGCTCGTTGGAAAGCTCTGAATGTCTAATTTCTTGAAAAACTTGAATTTTCACAATCTGATGCCTAGATGTCCTCCAAAAATAGGTTTGTGTGTAAAAACCCAAAAAAATAGGCCTTGCTGATATGTGGGCAGAGTGTCGAAAAAGTGAGTGTTTTTTTCATCTTTGGGGGACCCAAAAAACTTCAAATGCTCTGAACATTTCTGAGTAGATGCCCTTGAATTTAATGCTTCCAATGGTACCAATCTCAAGAGTTGAGGATGCTCCAAACTAAAATGGCGGTGCCCATGATTTTATGCAATTAGGCCCAAAAATGTCGAAAAAAAAGAACATGTCAAAATTTACTCAATTTTGGTGAGCAAGTCCCTCAAGGCTTTTTAGAAACATGTCTAGAATATCGGGCCAAAATTCCAAGCCTAAAGGTGTCTTTCTCCTTTTTTCTCACTGGGCGCCCTCTTCGGGCAGTTTTGAGCTTTTCTTGGTTTTCTTCTTTGTTGTTTGGCATTCTAGCTTTGGTGAAGAAGTCATGGCCCCTTTCCTAGGAGAGGCAGATAGCACATGCTTTGGAGAATGCCCTTCATGATCCATGTTTTGTATTTTCTTGCCCTCATTATTGCTTGCTTGAGGGCTGCCTTTTTTGTCTTTTTTACTTCCTTCTTTATGACTGTCATGCTCTTTCCCTTCATTGTTTTGTGCTTCATCACCCTTATGCTTATTTCTGTGTTGGCTGCCATAATGTTCCCTTTCATCACTGCCTCACTGCCCATCACTTTTCTCTTCATTATCACTACTATGTTTAGAATTTTTTCCTTGTTCCTCATCATCACTAAAGTCATCTCTTTAGTACAGTGTTTGAGCCAAGAGGCCTTTAACAAGACATGTTTGTGGCTTCTTGAAAATAAGTCTCCTTTGTTTTAGCACAAAAACCTTCCCCTCAAACATTTTCTCTTTTTGATATCACTGCCTTGCTTTGTTTTTAGATGATAAAGCGCCTTTAAACCACTGTTTTTTAAAGATTGCATTCAATTGACAAAGGTCTTCATCTTCTAACCACTACTTCTTCTCTAATCTATTAAACAAATTTCTTTCAACACCACTGTTTTATGTATTTCACACCTTCAATTTGAAATGATGACTGTTCATGTTTTAATCACTTCTTTCTTTGTGGTTAAAACAACAAAGGGACTGATTTAAAAACACTGCTTCAAATGCTCCTTCAAACTGATCATGAAGCCCTTCACAAACTCTATTTTTCTTCTAGAGGTTTGTGCAAATCCTTGACTATTTCATATCACAAAAGACCTATTTTTAAACTGACAAAACCCTCATCTCTTATTCACTGTTTTGAGTTTCTTCATGGCATTGCTCTTCATCACTGTGCTGCATATCATCAATGTGTTCTTCTTCACCTTGCTGCCCTTCCTCAAATAGCCTGTAGAAAGTTCTTCTCAAGCACACAAATTTGTTCTCTTTTTTAGTCACTATTTGAGCAATGGAAATGCATCAAATGATGTGTGAAATGGTTCTTTAATATCAACTCTCTGCTCCTTAAAAATCACTGCTTGTTTCCCTTTGTATGCAAATCAACAAATGGTTATCAAAATAACAAGCACATAGTCAAAATGTTATTGTGGCTGGGTAAGTTTACAAGGATCCTTTATGTTTTGGATAAAAATAAGACAGCCTTGTATTTAGACAGAGGCAAAACACTCCTCCCAATCAAAAACACCCTTTTTGTACTTCACTGTTTCTCGCACACATTTTGACCAAACACCTTCAAATTGTAATAACAACTTCACTCACTACAGTCTGTTTCATGGATAAAGAGGTAGCACTGATTTTGCTTTTCACCACACAGAGAGGACTTTTGAAAGTAACAAAGTCGTTTATGTATGATCACTGTTGTTACTCAGACTTTAAACAAAAGTTCAACCCTTCTTACCACTGCTTTCACCACTACACTATAGCTGACAAAGTTTATGCTTTTTCCCTATCATATTTTAGGCACCTCCAACAATTTTACAAACCTCCACTACTGTGTATATTTTGACTTGCTGGTTTATGCTTTTAGCACTGTATTGAGGGTATTTTTTAGTCCTTTTGACATCATCATAAACCCACCACTTTCACTATGTCAATGTCAGGCAATGACAGCCACAACAATTTTGGACCTTAAACAAAATTTCAACCCTCCTTACCACTGTTTTCACCAATACATATAGTTGACAGAGTTTATGGTTTTTTGCTAAAACAGTTAGGATACCCTCAATACTTGACAAAACCACTAAAATGGTGTTTATTGTGTCTTGCAGGGAGTGTGAGGTTTTAGCACTTTTTTTGGGCAGTTTAGGTCCTTTGAAGCTAAAATTAACCTTCCACCGTTCTCCCATTGTAACAAATTTCTTTGAAATATTCACAAATCACTTTGATTTACACCATGAGTTTCATTTTTTTTTTGCCACCACTTAACAGCTTGAATTTAGCAAGGAGGCAAACAAAATACCTTGTAGATCGATGGCAGCCCTTGTTTGATTGATTGAGTAGCTCTAAAAAGAGTTTTTTTGAAGGTTTTAGGTGAGTAGCACATTCAAAAGCAAGAGCGTCGCGCGCTACTACAAGCGCACCGCTCATAAATAGAAAACCTTGGATTTTCTCTCCCAGGCGCGCCGCACAATTTTTCAAACGCGTCGCGAACATTTGCAGCCCGTTTTGGAGGCCTTCCCGGTGTTGGAATTGGATGTGAGATGGCTCGTTGGAAATATATGGAAGTATACTTTCCAGGAAAACTTGAATTTTTTCATTTGGTGTCCATTTGGTTGTTCAAAAATATATTTTCCCAACACTGGTCAAAATTGGTGAATCCTGGTGCAGAAATGCATAGTGCTGTTTGTAGGCCACTTTTGGATGCCTTCCCGGTGTCAGAATTGAGCCTGATATGGCTTGTTGGAAAGATATGGAATTCTAATTTCAAACTATTTTTGATTTTTTTCATTTGGTATCCATTTGGTTGTTCAAAATTGGACTGTCCCAACACTGGTCAAAATGGTGAATCCTCGTGTAGAAATTCTCCCGTGACATCTATATTTTTTACATTTCTCACAAACCATGATACCTGTGTAGAAAATGAGGAAGGTTTGTCTTTGTGAACCTATGAGGAACAAAAAACTCTCTCACTTTTGTAAATTTCATCTCTTTTTGGTCAGAAACACATTTTGAAACAAAATTCCCGGGCGCTCCTTAACCTCTGTCCTTTGCATTGTTCATGTGTTGTTACTGTAGAAAGACACCTTGTGTTATGTGAGGTTTTCTTTGACATTTGAAGGAGGTAGCTTCACCCTTTTGAAGCTTGAACTGATAGTCTCTTCTCCTGATGCTTTGGAGGTGGTCATGCCCATTGTAAAATTGATTGAGCTGGTAGGTGATGTTTGAGCTTCTCTTTTGACTGTGGGTAAAAAATCTCATTTGAAACTGTAAGTGAAAAGCCTGTTTACAAAAGGTCTCCAACACCAAAGCCACTAACTATCCTTATATTGACAAAATGATCCAGTTTTCAACTTTACAGAGATAAAACAGGGGATGATGCACTAGAGTTGAAAAGTGAATAAGGGAAGGTTGTCCCTTTGTTCTTCTGTGAAGGAGGTTTGCAAGAAACATGTGTTTTCATTCATTTCATCCCTTTTAGAACAGTCCTTTTTGAGATCTTTACCACCTGCAATAATTGATTTTCATCCTCAAACAAGGGTGAACCCTTTTACTTTGTTTATGAAGGAGGCCTACTTTGACAAATGCCTGGTTTCCTTTCAACCTCTGTTTCAACCCAATGAAGAATGTTTGATGAACATACTGATAGTGGTTTCTTTTATTCATGCTGGCAGAAGTTAGCTTGGGACCAAGAATGTTTGACTCCTTTGGCCATCTGCTTAATAACATTTCTTAATTGATAATCAACCCACTAGCTTCTCATTGTAATTCAATAATAGTGAAACTCATACAAACAAATTTTAAAATCACAACTGATTTGCCTCTGCCTTTAACATCATTTTTATTTCAGAAACCCTCAGTTGCTGTCTCACTGTACCCAAAAATTTTCTTACAGTCAGTACAATTCTTAAAATCAATCTTTATCCTTGGCCCTCTGCTTATAGATGAAGGAGGCCTTCTCAGTCTTTCAACCCTCTGCTTATAAAATGAAGGAGGTTTTCTTCGTGATGCCATTTCATCAGCTTTTAACAGTGTTATTTTTCCTTTCACTGCCTTCTCATGCTTGAGAAAATAAAAATGGAAAATTGATAATAGTCAAGATGGGCACTTCTTTGAGACATGTAATTCTGCTTTTCAAATATCTCTGTGCCTCTGTAGACATCACAAGCAGTTTGGCTAGTATTTGCAAAGCACTTCTGGTCATTCATAATTTACTAAACTTTGACTGTGATTGCAGGAGCTTGATGAAATAACTCTTTACCCTGTAGCTGCATCCCAGGCTCAAAATCACATGAAAAGTAGTTGTCTTCTCATGTGGAGTCAAATATTATCTTCTGGAATGCTGGTACACTTATGCTATTGAAAGATCCATTGAAACACTGTAAAACCACCTAATATCAGTTTGACCTAGGGCATGTGCATTGCTAAGACTTTAGGGCTTGTTAGTGGCGTGACTTAAGGGTGTAACCAACTTTATTTGCAGAAGGGGAAGGTCTGTCATGACTGGTTTGTAGCAGATATAGGTTCTTTGGCTTTAGGATAGTTTGCCAAGGGAGAAATGCCTAAAGCACCACTACCTAACTTAGGGGAGACTTCTTTGGACATATTTGGATTGTTTTCTTTGGAGCTGATGGACAAGCTAGTGTGGCTGAGGCTAGATAGGGCTTGATAATGAGGCTTCGTCTCGTCATGGGTGGCTTGAAAAGGTAGGAGGGAAAAAATTGTTTATGGGTGTTTTCTAGCTGGCACATTTGACAATTTTTTAGATCAGCGGCTAGAAAACTTAGCTGTTACAACTAGTCATCACCAACAAGTGAAAAATACTGATAACTACTAGTGGCTCAATTTGCGGAGGGCAGCTCCTTTTCAGGAGGTGTCCAAAATTTCAGATCTTTGGCTTATGAAGACCAGTGCCTTATCCATTGGTGCAAATTTCATTCTTCGCTTGATGCTATCTCTGAAAATTGACAACATGATTAGCGTCAATGATATTTCTACCTACCCCACTATCTTTCCTAACATTTTTTCCTCCTTTGGGTGCATTTGGACTAGCAACCCTTTGACAATATATATATATATATATATATATATATATATATATATATCTAATCTAAAACATGAAATTGAAAAATGACCAAATTAGGGTTAGACAGTTTGATTTGTCATGTACTTGTGGCATGAAAGACAAGCTGCACACAAACATTATTTTTGCATATAATGAAATCTTGAAAAATGGGGCTAAGATACACAATTTGTTTTTCATTCCTGCTTCCCTCTTTGGTTCTGTTTTGAGCATGTGGAACCAGTATCTTTTCCTAATATACTCTCTTTGATAAGTCGAGTTTACATAATGTTGACTATCTTTTCCTCTCAATAACTTATAAGCAAATAAATTTAAAACATGTTCAGTTATGATTAGGCTAGATAACTGAACAAGACATTTCAGCACTAGTAGCAACATTTAGACTTGCGCGCTTTCCAAATGACTATTTTTTGAACACGGGGCCTTCTTTCTATTTTTCAAACCGCCCTCTTTTTCTATTTTTCTATTGTTTTTTGAATTTTTGTACTTTTTCACTTTTTCTTCAAACAATCTAAAACTGAAAAGATGTTCACAAGGCTGAGCTTATTTTTCACAGCTATCTATCTATCCTAGTCTAAACTATACACAACATACATTCATTTGGTGAACTCTTCTTTCCAATATAGCCAATCAAGTAGATGATTGCATGGTTGATCTTGGTTTAGTTCTTTCATGATGCTGAAGTAATGAAAAGGCCACTCCCATTTGGCTTGTTTTCAGACAGTAGTGCTTAAGCTTTTTCTCATTCTTGGTAGGAACTTGTTCATGATAGAACCCACTAATCCTTCAGATTTCTCAAGGACAACAAAAAATGGATCTTGGAATAATACCTGATCTAGAGGATTTGAGATATAGGCTTCATTCAGGACTACTCTTTCTTCCACTTGGCTATATTTGGGACTCTCCTGGTAAAGCAACTCTTCCCCTTGCTCATGATCACTTGAACTTTCAGATTCATCATATATTGTAATGTAGTTTTCTTTCCAAGCTGATGTGTTCTGATTAAGTGGATTGAAAAACTATGTGAAGGTCAGCAGGTTGATGAGCAGGGATACACTTTGACAGTAAATTATCTTGAAAGGATAGTGTGACAACTGTCATGTGTTTATCAACCTCTATTTCTTCATCTGAAATTTGTAACTCAATGGAACTTGGTGGATGAAAAGCTGGAGTTAAGGAAGATTCGATGTCCAAAATTATTTCCTCAACCATTTTAGGAAAAGGCTTCTCATTTACAACATGCTCGAGAATTTCATCATCCTCCTCAACCTCATCATCAAAGCTGAAAGACTGTTGATTTCCAATTATGTGAATGTTATCTCTGATGGACTGAAGTGAAGTAGAGTTAAGAGTCTGAGACTCTTCACTTACTTCTAAACTCTCAAGGCTCTCCTCATCAGTGTCATAGATGACCTGTATTGGTTGCTCACTTTTCTCAAGTTTATGAAACTGAGCTTCCTCCCAAAAATCAAAAACTGAGTATTCTGCAAAGTTAGCTTCTGTTTGGAAATCATAATCATCAACATATTTATCAAACCTTGGAGAATCATTAATACAAGTAATGTCATCAGCCATGCATATTGGACTATCAGATTGCTTTTCTTAAAATTGATATTTAAATCTATTTACTGCTATGTGATAGTTAAGATCAAGAGAAGAATCAAGAGAGGCTGATTGTATGTTTATGAGTTGATCTATTTCCTCTTCAGTTAAAAAGGGATGCATTTTCATTTCTCTTCGGATATAACTACAATAATCCTCTTTCTCTTGGAAAATCTGATTTGAAGGATGAATTTCTTTTTGGGCTTCACCTATGAGAGATGATGAATCATCACTTATGCCTTTAGAGAGATCCTATGGGTTCTCTTTCATTTGCTGCTTGTTTTCATATTCAACCAATTCTTTGTGATGTTGACAATAGTTAGCATGTAATTCATGAGCTTTTTCTGATAGATTTTCAGGAGGCCAATTTGCTTTTATGAACTCAAATGATTCCCAGCATAAAGTTAGAGATCCTACAGGTTGTGATTTGTCTTCTATTTTAGATTTGAATTCATCCTTAATCAACTCTTCTTGATTTAGGTGAGAGTTAACTTGAGCAGGGTTTTCCTGAATAAATGCTAAGAGATCTTTAGGATGCAAATTTTCCTCCAGAGTCTGGAATGATTTAAAGCATAAGGGTAGAGAACCTAAAGGTTTTGTTTCTTCTTCCATTTCAAAATCTGAGATTTCAAAATGGCTGATAGTCTCTTTACAGCATTCCTCTATGTGTTTATTTGCAACTTTCTCATTAGGCACATTTTGTTCATAACTCTTGTCTTGTAATAGTTGAGTGTGTTCATCCTGAGGAATAAGTGCAGGATGGTTTGAACAATTAGTGTTAACCTTAACTTTGTGTTTTTCTCTTTTCCTATTAAGTAGATGCTCTAGTTTGCCGAACATACATACCAATTTTTTCAATTTTTCCTCTAAAGATATTATTCTCTCTTGATTTTCTTTGTCTTTCTCTATTATTCTTAGTTGTGCCTCCCTATTTAGTATGTTGAATTCTACATCAACTAATATCCTTTGCATTTCTTGTAGGGTCAAAGGATCTTTATTTCTTATCTGTAAAACCATCTCTAGGTCAAAAGAATCTGGGTAGTGCAAGAGAGCACATCCAAGGGGTGGCTTTATGTTAGCAGGCATTGCATGGTATACTTTATTGAACCTGGCTAAAAAGTTTTGTATTGTATCCCCTGGTTGTCTTTTTAACTGATTGTATTCCTTTATGATGAGAACTTTATTACCCATGACCACCCACCTATCTAGGAATATTTGAGTGAACTAATGAAAATTGGTAATGCTTGCAGCTGGAAGGTCTTTAAACCAACTCTTAATTTTTCCTTGTAATGATAAGGCAAAAATTATAATACGCACATCATCTTCTTCTATTTCATAAAGGTCAAGTAAATCCTCAAGATTTTGGACGTGTTCTTCAACGGTGACTTTGGAGCTTTCTCCATCAAATTTGGGTAATTTATTTTGAAGATTTGTAGGGAGGTAAAACAAGAGGCTTGTATCTTTCTAGGACCTTTGTGGATATAGGTAGTGTAAAAAGAGATTTATGACTGTTTGAGGTTTCAGCCAGAGTGGGAAAAGTAGCATGAGGCTCATGTTTGCTAGGTTTTCCATAGGTGAATCTAGGGTAAGCACAGGTGTATAAGCCTGCTCATGGTCTGAAATTTGAGGCTTTGCTTTTCGAGGTTTGAGATATTTCCAATAATCAATGTAGATCTCATCGGTGTATTCTTGATCAGGCTCAAAGTAGGATAGAACATAGTTATAGATAAAGACAATAATTTCTTGAATCCAACTAAGGCCTGAGTGCTTTTTCTTTCTAGGATGGCCGGTCATGTTTTAGGTTCTTCCTCCAGTGGAGTCTTTAGGTCTATTGAGATTTGTGGAGTCACCAGGTGGAACTTGGTTGTTTTTACAGAGAAGTAGCTATGGTCCACCACCAATAACTAGGAAAAACCAATCTGGGGATGTTTTTGGGGTTTTCTGAGTTTTTATGTGCCTATGAGGTTTGGAAGAGTTTCCTATAACTGAATCATCATTTTGCTAAGATGGTGAAAGAGCTATCTTCTAATATTCAAACAACACTTAAGTTTTCTAAGTTTGATTGAGACTTCGGGAGTTACTAAGGAGTACTTAGATTGTCACTAACTCAGAAGGTCCCACCATGATCGCCACTATGTTAGTGAGCGGTGGGATAAGTCAATCAGATAGTATTCTTAAGGCTACTAGAATGTTTAGGGAATCTAAGTTTGTTTGTTACTCAGAGTCCCACCGTGATCACCATTATGTTAGTGTGGCGATGAGGTGGCTCAATCAGATAGTAGCCTAGAGTTTAGTAAAGTAGTAAGGCCTACTGGAGGCTAGTGGAGTCGCCAAGTGGATTTTTAGTTGTTTTGAGGTATATGTGTATGGTCCACCACCAATACTGACAAAAAACAATCTAAATAATTTTTGGGGTTTTTTTAGTTTTTATGTGCAACCTAGGGTTTGTGAGAGTGTCCTACATCTGAGTCATCATTTTTCTAGGATGGTGAGACAACCAGATTCTACTCTTCTAAGTTTGATTGAGATTTTGAGAATTCCTAAGGGATACCTAGGATGTTTTGACTCAAAGTCCCACCGTGATCGCCATTATGTTAGGGTCCCATGATTTTCCTGATTGGCAAATCAAATGACAGTGTAACATCAAACCAATCTTTGGAGCCCGAGGACCTAGTCTTCCTGGACTCAGAGAGGACTCTCTCTATTTGTGTAAGGGATATCTGTGTGTTTGCTTATTGTGTTCTAATTTTAGGCTAGTTATGAAGTAGGTTTTTTTAGTTTTGGTTTTTAGTTTGTGAGGGATGAAATTACTGAAAGATATAAGATAGGTAAAAATATGTCAGATCAACTACGCTATGGGGTCGAAGAGGTCAAGAAAGCTATCAGATGGTGATACAAGGTTGTTGAAGAGCCGATTTGATTCGAGGTAGAAAGGATCTTTGGGAAAAATGGAATAAGATGAACATCAAGTTTGTGAACAACAAAGGATTTCAAGCATAACTAGTTTAATAGCTGACATAAACATGATAGGGAAAACCATTAATCATGATAAATGTAACTATAATCTAATCAATACATAGAAATAAACATTCAAGCCATGCGTAGAGATTATAACTCTCTAACTTTGGGAAATGGCTATCAGAATTTGGGGAAATAGACTTAAGACAGAAAAACAACTCAAATCACTATGCCGGAATGCCTAAACACAGTACTTCAAGTTATTGGGCACTTTGAAAACAAGATTGCATAGTCTTAGGCAAAGGGCAAGATCAGAACAAGACCTCCTTGGTTCAACAAATGAAAATCTAATCAGTCAAAGAGAAATTTCATGGATGGAGCTATGGCTAGTCATGAGTAATCAGGGCATACCGTAAATCATACTTAGCATGCATAAAACCATGAATGAAACAAGCAACAATATCCTTAAGTTATTAAAGAGCAATCAAGAATTCTTTAATGTGACTAATAATGAAGAAAAAATGGAAGCTATGAAGAAACAGGAAATTTGAGGTGCCTCCAAGGGCATGTCTCAGATTTTTTCTCTATTGTCCTATAGCAAGAAAGAACATGGATTTATGAATGAAAACTAGGAAACAAAACAAAGAGAGAGAAACTATACCATTCTACCAAGTCATGGAATCCAACAACAATCCTCTTTCATCATCCAAGAACATCTAAGAGACTATCCAAAAGCATGAGACAAGTATTTCTTCCAAAGCTTATATGACCATATATTGCTTCTATTCATCAACTTCAGCCCTGTTTACAATGAAAGCCTTTGGAATATATAGGCCTAAGTGAGGAAAACCTCTTAGTTCAACTTGCAATCTCATTGGCTTATCCAAAATATCTTATTTTGTCCTTGAGGCTTTGCAAAGCCCAAGGCACAAAATATCTCATAAAATATCTAAAAAATGATAAAAGAGGGAAATAAATTGACTTTTCATAACCTCTCATGTACAAAAATAGCTAAGCGCACATGAGGAAAAAGCAGTTTTGAAAGGTTCAATTTTTACAAAAATACTCAAAAAATACATCAGCAAAAGGTCCCCTCACTTGCCGGCAACTTTTGGAAGCCTTCCCGATGTCAAAATGAGGCTCGTGATGGCTCATTGGAAAGATCTAAATGTATGCTTTCTGGAAAAACTTGAATTTTCCCAATTTGATGCTTTGAAGTCCTCCAAAAATAGGTCCGTGTGTAAAAACCCAAAAAAATAGGCCTAGCTGATATGTGGGCAGAGTGTCGAAAAAGTGAGTGTTTTTTGCATCTTTGGGGGACCAAAACAACTTGAAATGCTTTGAAAATTTTTTAGTAGATGCCCCTAAATTTAATGCATCCAATGGTACCACTCTCAAGAGTTGAGGATGCTTCAAACTAAAATGGCGGTGCCCATGATTTTATGCAATTAGGCCCAAAAATGTCGAAAAACAAGAACATGTCAAAATTTGCTCAATTTTGGTGAGCAAGTACCTCAAGGCTTTTTAGAACAATGCCTAGAAGCTCAGGCCAAAATTCCAAACCTAAAGGTTTCTTTCTCCTTTTTTCTCACCAGGCACCCTCTTTGGGCAGTTTTGAGCTTTTCTTGGTTTTCTTCTTTGTTGTTTGGCATTCTAGCTTTGGTGAAGAAGTCATGGCCCCTTACATAGGAGAGGCAGATAGCACATGCTTTGGAGAATGCCCTTAATGATCCATGTTTTTTATTTTCTTGCCCTCATCATTGCTTGCTTGAGGGTTGCCTTGTTTGTCTTTGTTACTGCCTTCTTTATGACTGTCATGCTCTTTCCCTTCACTGTTTTGTGCTTCATCACCCTTATGCTTATTTCTGTGTTGGCTGGCATAATGTTCCCTTTCATCACTGCCTCACTGCCCATCACTTTGCTCTTCACTATCACTGCTATGTTTAGCCTTTTTTCCTTGTTCCTCATCATCACTAAAGTCATCTCTTTAGTAAAGTGTTTGAGCCAAGAGGCCTTTAACAAGACATGTTTGTGGCTTCTTGAAAAGAAGTCTCATTTGTTTTAGCACAAAAACCTTCCCCTCAAACATTTTCCCTTTTTGATATCACTGTCTTGCTTTGTTTTTAGATGATAAATCACCTTTAAACCATTGTTTTTTAAATATTGCATTCAATTTACAAAGGTCTTCATATTCTAACCACTGCTTCTTCTCTAATCTATTAAAGAAATTGCTTTCAACACCACTATTTTATGTATTTCACACCTTCAATTTGAAATGATGGTTGTTCATGTTTTAATCACTGCTTTCTTTGTGGTTAAAACAACAAAGGGATTGATTTAAAAACACTGATTCAAATGCTCCTTCAAACTGATCATGAAGCCCTTCACAAACTCTGTTTTTATTCTAGAGTTTTGTGCAAATCCTTGACTATTTCATATCACAAAAAGACCTCTTTTTAAACTGAAAAAACCCTCATTTCTTATTCACTGTTTTGAGTTTCTTCATGGCGCTGCTCTTTATCACTGTGCTGCATATCATCAATGTGTTCTTCTTCACCTTGCTGGCCTTCCTCAAATAGCCTGTGGAAAGTTCTTCTCAAGCACAAAAATTTGTCCTCTTTGTTAGACAATGTTTGACCAATGGAAATGCATCAAATGCTGTGTGAAATGGTTCTTTAATATCAGCTCTCTACTCCTTACATATCACTGCTTGTTTCCCTTTGTATGCCAATCAGCAAATGGTTATCAAAATAACAAGCACATAGTCAAAATGTTACTATGGCTGGGTAAGTTTACAAGGATCCTTTATGTTTTTTATAAAAATAAGACAACCTTATATTTAGACAGAGGCAAAACACTCCTCCCAATCAAAAACACCCTTTTTGTACTTCACTGTTTCTCACACACAGTTTGAAAAAACACCTTCAAATTATAATAACAACTTCACTCAATACAGTCTGTTTCAGGGATAAAGAGGTAGCACTGAATTTTCTTTTCACCACACAGAGAGGACTTTTGAAAGTAACAAAGTCATTTATGTATGATCACTGTTGTTAGTCGGACTTTAAACAAAATTTCAACCCTTCTTACCACTGCTTTCACCGCTACACTATAGCTGACAGAGTTTATGGTTTTGCCCTATCACAGTTCAGGCACCTGTTGAGTCCCGAATTTGTCTCTCTTCCATACACTTTTCCATATCTCTTTCACTCACCTAAACCTCCAAAATTGTCAAATATCATGTGAAAAAGGGTATCTAACATGGTTTTTAATTATGTTTGTGTGTTTTCTATTTGATTTAGATTTTGTTCATACAGCTGCGGAAACTTGTCACTTTCCGCAGCCGCTGCAACTTTCCGCAGCTATTTTGTGGAAATGAATGTTACAGGTGTCAACGAAGGAAACAAGCCACATGGGCAGGCTAGGAATGACAAGGACATGGTTCGTGTCCTATTGGTTCAAGTAAATTCGTCAAGGAAAGCCGCGGTCAAAGCCATCCACGTGGAAGTCAACTGTGGAGTTCTATGTCGGCTGGACTCTGTTTCGTGGCATAGAAACATCCATACGGCCGTTTCCAAGCTTATGGAGGTTAATTGACATCTGTGCAAAGTTCTGGAGTTGAATTTAAGCGCCCACCTTCCATAGATCTGTTTTCCAACATGGCCATACTCCTAAATCCGTGGCCTTAGTGGTCTACGTGCTGGCTGCTATCATAAACTTCAGGAGACAGTTACATTTTATTGCTTTATAAAGAGCGTCTGCATACGCACGTAGAGTTAGTGAATGTGAGTTGATAGTTGTTAGTTGATATATCTGTTAAGTTGATGTGCGTACTCTGTTATGTGGTGATTACGCTGCCTTGAGCCGTAATACCACCAGCCTGTAATGACTTTCTTTTTAATGTGAAAAACTCTATTTCATAACTTAATTCGTGTTTGAAGATCATACCAGAGCTGCGTAGAGGGCCCCTGCTCAGCCGAGGTTCTGTGTATTAATGTATATATTTTTCATTTCATTTCTTTAAGTAATCATTGTATCATAACCCATTACATGTTCATATTCCATAGTTGTTTTATTTCTGTTCATACATTTCTGTAATTTCCATTGCATTCCTGTCTTTTATGTTTTTATGATTGTTAAAATACTGATCAGTTTTCTTGTGCAGGTTTTAGGTAGACACCCCGGGGCATTTTCATAGTATTTTCGCTAATGATATGAAAATGATATTATTCTGCTGCTAGTTTTCTTTCACAGTCTTTGTTTAACTTCAGTTTTGTTTTGTGCATTTCAGTTTTGTTTATCTGATTCAATAGTTAAAATTAGACAGATTAAGCTACTCATAGTGTCTTCAGCTACCTCCGAAAGCCACAGCTGGACTGATGGTGAGGGGCTGCATGATGAGATGTGTATTTTAGTATTAGTTTCCTTTCTGCAAAATTAGATATATTAAGCTGCTCATAGCGTCTTCAGTTTCCTCCGAAAGCCACAGCTGGACTGATGGTGAGGGGCTGGATGATGAAGTGTGTAGTTTAGTATTAGTTTCTTTTCCGCAAACTTAGATATATTGAATCATGTATGACATCTTCAATTGCCTCCGAAAGCCACAGCTGGACTGATGGCGAGGGATTGAATCATGTATGTATGGTTTAGTATTAGTTTACTTTCTGCAAATTAAATATCAGTTACACAAGTTGTTTATGATTACTTCCGCAAGTCATAGCTGGTCTAATGATGAAGGGTCGGAAAATGAATTGATGTAATCTGATTTAGATTTCTTTCATTGCAATTTTGAATTTCCATAAGCGTAGTTTCTTTTGTGTTCAGTTGGCAGCAAGAATAGTTTAGTTTTCATATTCACTAGTTTCTTGTTTTGAATCATTAGATTAACAACACTTTCCATTTCAGCAGTTTACTTTCTTTTGTCATTTGTAATTTCAATTTGCTTTTAAAGTTTCGAGATTGGTAAATCATTATAGGGGATATCACTTCCTTGAACAATTATAACCAAACTTGTTTTTCACTTTAGAATTTCCATTTCACCTTAGAAAGACCATAAACGACAAAAAGTTAAGAAAGAGGTTATCTTGCAAATATAGTGCGCCGCACTTCATCAGCTTACGATTCCCGGATTGACAATTAAATGCAGCAATTTAGGACACACTAAATTGACCAAACATTTTGGCGCCGTTGCCGGGGAAGTGTAACTAGGTAGCCAATTTCTTAAAAAAAAACACATAAAATCATAAAAGAAGGGAAAACTTGATAACTTCTTGAAGTATGCTCTCCTCTTGCACCTAGTGTGATCCGGAGGATCAGAAAAGAGAGTTATTGGTTTAGTAATTTCTTAAGTATGCTCTCTTCTTGCACCTAGTGTGATCTGGAAGATCAGAAAGAGAATTATTAGCCCAACTTTTATTAAAAAATATAAAAAAATGACATGCATAGAGCAAGAGATTCTAGGGGAAGGTTTATAGTTAAAGCCAAGAGTTCGATTTTCACAACTCCATCTTCTTCAAGGCATAGACCAGATTCACCATCATCTACCCCTAGCCTTAAGATTTTTGGAAGCCAAAGAACAGCTGAATTAGAGGATTCTCCTACACCACCTACTAAAGCCTACTTAGAAAACAAAGAAACTTTCTCTCATCCTTCCTTGATAGAAGAACTAGAGGACTATAAGGACTCTAAAGAAACTATCATGGCAGAGGAAGTAATAAATAGAGGTGGAGGTAGAGGAGGAGAAGATAATGAAGATAACAATGGTGAAGGAAATAATGGTAGAAATAGGGACGATTTTCTTGGATTCCCTATAGTTGATGAGGAAACTCATGCAACAATGAAAAATATTTCACCATCTGTTCTCCCTAACTTTTATGGATTACGAAGTGAAGATCCTGAAACATTTCTGTTTGAGTTTGAAGTAGTGTGCCTAACTTATGACTATATGGAAGATTCTCAAAAACTCAAACTATTTCCTTCAACCTTGAAGGGATCTGCTTTGAAATGGTTCATGGGATTAGCCACTCAATCTATCAAGACTTGGAATGATATGAAACAAACATTTTTGGATAGATACTTGGATTATTGTATGCCCACCAATCACAAGGATGAGGTATTCAAAATGATGCAAAAAGAAGATGAAAATTTGGAAGACTTAATTGAAAGATTTCAATACAACTTGAAAAGAGCAAAGATGAACAACTTAGATAATGAAACCTTGAAAGCCCTCCTATTAAAAGCCATTAGAGATGAATGGATAGACATTTTAAACATGATGGGTAAAGGAGACATTTCTCAACTCCCATTTCATGATATAACAGAACTATGTATCCAATTCTCAAGGGGAAGATCTAAAACTGGAAAAGGGCCTAGGGATTCTTCTCTTATTAGGGCTAACAAATCTGCAACTGGATCAGCAAGTAGGGCAGAGATTGGTAATATGCTTGATGAGTTTAAAACTGATATCTTAGGGGGTCTTAGTGAACAACTAGACACCCTTAAAATCCAAAACAAGCAGAAAGCAGAAACATATGCTTTAGCCATCTTTTGTCCGAAATGTAGAAAGAAACATGCTTTAAGGGAATGTCCCTTGGATGCAAAAGTTGTAGAAACATGTATGATTTGCTCAGAAAATCATGAAATCAAGGATTGTCCTTCAACCCCTGGACTCAAAGCTGTTTTTCAAGAAGATCCAAATTCAATAGAATCTCTCTGTTTTGTCGCAAGGAGACCTTGGCAGGGACAACAATCTCAAGGGTTTAATAACCCTATGAATCTTCAAACCCCACAAAATTGGACTCCTTGGCAACAACCTTGGCCCCAACATCAAAACTCATATCAGCCATGGGTACAAGGGATGCAAAATCCTTATGGGAGATTTGCTCAATTTTATCAATATCCTCCATCTTTTCAAAACCAACAAGCTCCACAATTTTCAAGCCAAAATCCACAACAACTTTCATTGCCATTTCCACAACATCAACCTTCTCAACAAAATACAAATCCTCAACTCATGCTCCCATACCAACAGAAGACAAATCAACTTCCGGCTCAGCCATTGCCAAATCCTAACAATAAGAATCCTCAAACTACTTATATGGTAGAAGGACAACAATTTCCTACCTATATGATTGTTCCTCTCAACGATGTACAACTCAGATCTGGTAGAGTTTTAGAAAAACCTTCTATAGACATTCAAGAGCAAGATACCTCCGAGGAGGACTCTCTTCAAGTCAATAAGGGTTCTGAGGAAGAATCTCTTCAAAATTCAAAAATTCAAAAAGAAAAAGAAAAGCTAACATCCACAACTCCTATAGTTGAGCAACCTGTATCTTCATCTACACCTCCTTTTCCGAAAAGACTACAAATTGATAAGGGGGTGGAAAAACAAATTTTGTTGCCTAACTATGACTTTCTAGATGAATTGAAGAATGTTTGTATCAAGATTCCATTGCTACAAGCCATTCGAGAAATTCCTATTCTAGCAAAAACCATAAGGGAGTTGAGTTTCAAAAGACCAGGAAGAAAGCTAAAGGACACAAGAAGAATCCACCTGGTAGGAAAGATTGCAGACATTATGATGGGAAAAATTGCCATGCAAAAATATGTAGATCCAGGAAGTCCAATTGTCAAGACACATATAAATGGGATAGAAATTCCAAACACATTGATTGACTTAGGGGCTGCTATCAACATTATGAGTAGACAAACTATGGAACAGTTAAAACTTCCTAACCTTCTTTTTACACCTACTTTATTGCAACTTGCAGATCGATCGGTTATTAAACCAGATGGTGTATTAGAAGATATTTCAGCCTCCTTAGATTCTTGGGAATATCCAGTAGACTTTATGATTTTGACTCCCAAAAGTAATCTAGGAGGACATCCAATTATCTTAGGAAGACCTTGGCTGGCCACAGCTGATGCTTTTATTAGTTGTAGATCCGGAGACATGTACATTTCTAATGGTAATTCGACAAAGAAATTCAATTTGTATCCTCCCGCAAGAGCAATTACAGAAATAGGAGACAATGAATGGGTCGATGATGAGAACACTATACAACCTATCTTTACCATTTCTGAGATTAGTGAGGATAGTCAAATTCTGAACACATTAGAAAATTTTGAGATAACTTCAGAATATGACCCCACACAATGTCAGTTGGAATCTGACATAGAATATTTATCATCAAGACAAATGTCTCTTTACTCTATGGAAGAGTTTGGTAGTTCTACTATTGAGATTTTTCCAGGAAAAACATTGAATATCAACAAACATTTGGAAAAGTCACAACAAGAAGAACTAACCAAAATCTTGCAAAAACATTCTACCGCATTTGCATGGGAGTATACTGACATGAAAGGTATTGATCCTAAGACTTGCATCCATCATATCTATATTGAGGAAAACAGTAGACCAATCCGACAACCTCAAAGAAGGATGAATCCAAATCTTAGGGAGATAGTGAAAGAAGAGCTCCAAAAACTACTCAATGTAAACTTCATTTATCCAATTTCAGATAGCCAATGGGTTTCTCCTTTGGTTATAGTACCTAAAAAGAATGGTAAATGGAGAGTATGCATTGATTACAGGGAGTTGAACAAAGCAACTTTGAAGGATCACTTTCCTTTGCCTTTTATTGATCAGGTATTAGATACATTAGCAGGTAAAAAGTACTTTTCATTATTGGATGGTTTTAGTGGCTATAATCAAATTCAGGTAGCACCTGAAGATCAAGATAAGACCACATTTACTTGTCCATGGGGAACTTTTGCCTACCGAGTGCTTCCTTTTGGGTTATGTAATGCACCTGCAACATTCCAAAGGGCAGTACTAGGAATTTTTTCCGATCTAATCCATGATTGTGTAGAGGTTTATATGGATGATTTTACAGTTTATGGTAATTCATTTGAAGAGGCATTAGAAAATTTGGAAAAAGTTCTCATAAGATGTAAAGAAACAAACCTTTCATTAAGCCATGAAAAATGCTTTATGATGTTTACTGAAGGGATTGTTTTAGGACATCATATTTCAGGAGATGGAATTAAAGCTGATAGATCAAAAGTTGAAGTCATCTCCAAGTTGCCTATTCCAAATTGTCAAAGAGATGTTAGAAGTTTTCTAGGATTTACTGGTTACTATAGAAGATTTATAAAAAACTTCACTAAAATAGCATCTCCACTCTTCAAATTGCTTACAAAAGACTGTGAATTTAAATGGGATCCTGATTGTCAATCAGCTTTTGAAACTTTGAAAACAAGAATATCTGAAGCACCTATCTTGAGAGGACCAAATTGGAAACTTCCTTTCCATATTTCTACAGATGCTTCAGATACAGCTCTTGGAGCCGTGTTGGGTCAAAAAGATTTAATTCCTTATGCCATTTATTACACCAGTAAAAATTTGACTCCCACAGAGTTGAACTATACTGTGACTGAAAAAGAGTTTTTAGCTGTTGTTCATGCAATTAATAAGTTTAGACATTACATAACAGGCTATGAAACTTTTATTCATACCGACCATTCTGCAATTAGATATTTAATGAACAAACCTGTTACTAATGGCAGAGTGACAAGATGGCTCTTACTTTTGCAAGAATTCAATATTACTGTGTTGGATAGACCAGGAAAACAGAATACAGTAGCTGATTTCTTGTCTAGAATTCAAAATACTAAAGAAGATTCTCCTGTAGAGGATAAGTTTCCTGATGAATATTTGTTTGCAGTAACTATTAAGACCCCTTGGTATGCAGATATTGCTAACTATTTGGTTACAGGGAAACTACCTTCACATTTATTTCCAAGAGAAAAACGAAAAATTATTCAGGAGAGTTCAAGATATTCATGGATTTCTAACGAATTGTTTAAAACAGGGCCAGATCTTGTGATCAGAAGATGTGTCAGGGAAGATGAAATGCCCGATATTCTTAAGGCATGTCATGATGAACCATGCGGCGGACACTTTGCGGACAAAAGGACGGCCTATAAAATCCTTTCCTTGGGATATTATTGGCCTTCTCTCTTCAAAGATGCAAAACAATATTTCAAAAGGTGTGATAGCCGCCAAAGAGTAGGGAAACCTACCCTTTCAAATGAAATGCCATTGCAAACACAGGTACTCATTGAACCCTTTGAAAAATGGGCTTTAGATTTCATCGGACCGATTAATCCACCATCGAAGCAAAAGAAGTATATATTGGTTTGCACTGATTATGTTACTAAATGGGTAGAAGCTAAAGCATTAGTATCTGCTACTGAAAATTCAGTTGTTCATTTTCTTTATGAGGATATTTTTACTCGCTTTCGTGTTCCAAGAGAAATTGTGACAGATCAGGGGAGCCAATTCACATCCAATTTGGTGGAAAAGTTGATGGAAGAATACAAAATCAAGCACAGAAGATCTACTCCTTACCATCCACAAGCAAATGGTCAAGTGAAGTCCACAAACAAAGTTCTTGAAAGTATCATCACCAAAACTGTTCATCTACATAGAAGAGATTGGGCAGAAAGGCTTCCAGAAGCCTTGTGGGCCTACAGAACTACATGGAGGAATACAACAGGACATTCTTCCTATGAACTTGTTTATGGGAAAGAAGTCTTGTTCCCCATTGAGTTCCAAGTCAAGACCTTCAAGATAGCAGTTCAGTTGGGAATGGACTTATCAGAAGCTCAAAAGCATAGAATGGAGCAATTGAATGAGCTAGAAGAGATCAGACAAGAAGCAATTCTAAGAACCGATCTAGTTCAATATCAAAGAACTAAGTGGCATGACAAATATATCAAAGAGAAGAAGTTTCAAGAAGGAGATTGGGCATTGTTATTTGACTCCAAGTTTAAAGACTTTCAAGGAAAATTTCAGACTCATTGGCTTGGGCCATATGAGATTGACAAGGTCTTTAACAATGGAGCTGTAAGAATCAAGACCATTGATGAGTTTCAAACTCCTCTTTTAGTGAATGGCCATAGATTGAAAGTTTATCATAACCCACTCTCTAAAGAGGATTTTGTCAAGTTGTTTCAAGAAAGTTCTGCAATCAGGCTGGTACAGAAGAATCCTTCTTCTCTACCAAGCTAGTTTTTGTTTTTCAAGTTAAAAAAAAAAGAGAAAAAAAAAGAGAAAAAAAAAAAAGAAAAAAAAAAAGAAAAAAAAAAAAGAAAAAAAAATGGTATAAGCCTGAAAACCAATCATCGATTGGCAGTCTTATACAGAAAATATGGGGTGAAAATCAGGGACACCTGACACTCTATATTTTCCAAAAAAAATTATGTCTTTTATTTCATTTTATCTCACCACCCACTCCATTTCATTTCACTTCATTTCATTTCATTTCATTTCATTTCACTTCATTCCACTTCATCTCATCCATTCCATCAATAAAAATATTTTTATGACCATTTCCACCTGGTCATTTGTCATTTGTTCATTTCTATTTTCAGCCAAGTAATAGTTGTGTCAGTTTCCGCAGCTGACATCTGTTTCCGCAGCTGACTCCAGTTTCCGCAGCCAGAAGCAGATTCCGCAGCTGCTACTACTCTGTTTTCAAAAAGAATGTACAGTTAGTTGTTGTTTTCATAAAATCATGAAATAAAATGCAGGAGAGGATCAATGGGACATTCAAGACACTAATGAAGATCAATCAGTTGAAGACCAAAGGCAAAAGCAAGGATTCCAAAGGTATGAATAAAGTTTATTTCAAATAGTATAAAAGACACATTTTTATGTAATTCTAAACTATGAGCTCTACCCATAACGCGCAATGATTATATTGACAGTCCGTAACCTTCCACGATCTCTATGTTATTCTCTTGCATTTATTCACAAACGGCTTCATTATTGAAATTCCGACTCTTACTCATGTTCAAATAGCCCACCGAAGATAATGATACGTATTTGAGTTGACAAAGGACTCTTACAAGCCGCATAACTCCATAATCATTGATTGAAACGTGTTCATATTTATGACACAACCACCAAAAATTCAAAATACGGCTGAATGCATTATGCTTTGTTAACTTCTTTGTCGTTTCTCTGTCGTGTTTACAAAACCTCACTCTACTCATTCTCATTCCCTGTTTCACTCCATTCCGTTCCTTTTACTCACTCTCATTCTCGTATATTCACCCACAGTCTTATTCCATTTTGTGTATGGTGCTCATTTCCGTTTTGTGATAACATCCCCACAGCATTGTGCTCGACTCCGTGTATTCCATCGTTCCACTTCCGCTTAAAACCCTCACAGAGGCAAGCTGTGAAGCACAGGGAAGTAAAATGGGAAAATTATTAAGGGCAGAGCCGGAAGGACCGAAGTTCATAGAGGGATTTCCACAAGCAAAAGAGATGTTGAGAAAAGCTAAATGGCTGCGTTTTATTCAGAAATTCCGGGTTTACCACAGAGAAGTTACCAAAGCGTTTGCAAGATCATTTGATGGCTCGGAAGCAGAAGTGGGAGACCTCAAGTTTTTGGTTAATGAAGCATCAATAGCAACAGCCACAGAACTTCTTCAGGAAGGAGAACGGTGGTTCAAAAACAAAAGTATCAGTGATGAGGCATGGAGAACAATCCTCCGAAATCAAGGTATGGATATCACTGCTTTCAAAAGAGGAATCCCAGTGCATGCAATAAAAGATGAATGGGCCACTTTATTACTCATTGTTCAGAAATTTATCACATGTGAAGGCCGCTTTGGCTCTATGTACATGTATCATACTAGGATATTGATGAATTTCCTTGAAAACCAAACTCTCAATCTTCCTTATTTCCTATTCAATAGCTTGAAGAAAATGGCTGTGACTGTGCAAAAACACCTAAGAGATGTAGAGCCTCATTTATATCATCATGGGCTTATAAAAATTTTGATTGAAAAGGAGCTAAAAGAAAGAAAAGATACATGGGAACAATTCTTAGTAAGAAACTTCTTTGAAGAACCTCAGGAAATTCCTCAAGGTAATCCAATTAGAAGGAGTAGAAGAAAGAAAATGGATGTTGAAACCCAAGTTGCTCCTACACAGGAAGTTCCCGCAGCTAGCACAGCAAAAAGAAGTAGAAGGAAAAGAACAATAGATGAAATCCAAGATACTTCTACTATTACTATGAAGAAAAATGATAGAGAAGAGAGATTGGTAAAAAGGAAGAAGAAGGAAATCAAAATTAAGAAGCCAATAATATCAAAAGGGAAAGAAATTGTTGAGGCTGTCCATAAAACTTCTTCTTCTGAAGAAGAAGATCACCAAATTCTATCTGAGAGATTAATTTTTCTTCAAAAACAGTCATCTCTCTCTAAAAAGGCAAAAACAGGAAAACAAGAACAAAAGGGTAATGTACCACAGCAAGTGAGGAGAAGCAGCAGGCTTAAGGGAAAACTGAGAAAAACACAAATTAAAGGTCCTCATTTCATTGATTTGGGTGAAGAGACATCTGAACAGTCTCCAACTGACCATAGTCCATTTCAGTCAGTTAGTGAACCTGACTCCTTTCACTCCCAATCAGACAATGAGCGCACTCCATCTTATTCTCAGCAAAATATTGATGAAAGTTCTCCTCAGCCAAATTTTGAACATAATTCTCCCTTGCAGCATTTTGAGGACAGTCCAATGAAAAATACACCGGAAGTAGACCCCAAACAGCAGGAGGTCTATGACTATATAGAATCCCTGGAGAAGGCAGCCACAGGTCCAAGCACCTCTTCTATTCAGCCTCCTACATTGCAGGATAACTTGGTTCAGTCATTAAAACAGGAGATTTTTGAGCTTGAGGTTTTGAATCGGCATATCAAAAATGAAAATGAAACACTCAAAGAGCAAGGAAAACTGGACAAGATTATCCATGACAATACTATGTTACATTTGGGTATTTGGCAAAAGAAAAATAAGAAGCTAAAAAGGAAATGCCAAAAATTGAGCAGAGCACTTGTGAATATCAAATTCATGTGCCTCATGAAGAAACCCAGAATGATGGCAGTACCAAAGAAGAAGAGAAGGGGGTTAGATGTGTTGGCTGAAGTATCAAGGCACATGAATTGAATAAAGAGTGTCAAAATTTTGGTTGCATGAGGACATGCAACACCTTCACAGTGGTTGTATGTTGAGTCCCGAATTTGTCTCTCTTCCATACACTTTTCCATATCTCTTTCACTCACCTAAAACCTCCAAAATTGTCAAATATCATGTGCAAAAGGGTATCTAACATGGTTTTTAATTATGTTTGTGTGTTTTCTATTTGATTTAGATTTTGTTCATACAACTGCGGAAACTTGTCACTTTCCGCAGCCGCTGCAACTTTCCGCAGCTATTTTGTGGAAATCAATGTTACAGGTGTCAACGAAGGAAACGAGCCACATGGGCAGGCTAGGAATGACAAGGACATGGTTCGTGTCCTATTGGTTCAATGAAATTCGTCAAGGAAAGCCGCTGTCAAAGCCATCCACGTGGAAGTCAACTGTGGAGTTCTATGTCGGCTGGACTCTGTTTCGTGGCATAGAAACATCCATACGGCCGTTTCCCAAGCTTGTGGAAGTTAATTGACATCTGTGCAAAGTTCTGGAGTTGAATTTAAGCGCCCACCTTCCATAGATCCGTTTCCCAACATGGCCATACTCCTTAATCCGTGGCCTTAGTGGTCTACGTGCTGGCTGCTATCATAAACTTCAGGAGACAGTTACATTTTATTGCTTTATAAAGAGCGTTTGCATACGCACGTAGAGTTAGTGAATGTGAGTTGATAGTTGTTAGTTGATATATCTGTTAAGTTGATGTGCGTACTCTGTTATGTGGTGATTACGCTGCCTTGAGCCGTAATACCACCAGACTGTAATGACTTTCTTTTTAATGTGAAAAACTCTGTTTCATAACTTAATTCGTGTTTGAAGATCATACCAGAGCTGCGTAGAGGGCCCCTGCTCAGCCGAGGTTCTGTGTATTAATGTATATATTTTTCATTTCATTTCTTTAAGCAATCATTGTATCATAACTCATTACATGTTCATATTTCATAGTTGTTTTATTTCTGTTCATACATTTCTGTAATTTCCATTGCATTCCTGTCTTTTATGTTTTTATGATTGTTAAATCACTGATCAGTTTTCTTGTGCAGGTTTTAGGTAGACAGCCCGGGGCATTTTCATAGTATTTTTGCTAATGATATGAAACTGATATTATTCCGCTGCTAGTTTTCTTTCACACTCTTTGTTTAACTTCAGTTTTGTCTTGTGCACTTCAGTTTTGTTTATCTGATTCAGTAGTTAAAATTAGACATATTAAGCTACTCATAGTGTCTTCAGCTACCTCCGAAAGCCACAGCTGGACTGATGGTGAGGGGCTGCATGATGAGATGTGTAGCTTAGTATTAGTTTCCTTTCTGCAAAATTAGATATATTAAGCTGCTCATAGCGTCTTCAGTTTCCTCCGAAAGCCACAGCTGGACTGATGGTGAGGGGCTGCATGATGAAGTGTGTAGTTTAGTATTAGTTTCTTTTCCGCAAACTTAGATATATTGAATCATGTATGACATCTTCAATTGCCTCCGAAAGCCACAGCTGGACCGATGGCGAGGGATTGAATCATGTATGTATGGTTTAGTATTAGTTTACTTTCTGCAAATTAAATATCAGTTACACAAGTTGTTTATGATTACTTCCGCAAGTCATAGCTGGTCTAATGATGAAGGGTCAGAAAATGAATTGATGTAATCTGATTTAGAGTTCTTTCATTGCAATTTTGAATTTCCATAAGCGTAGTTTCTTTTGTGTTCAGTTGGCAGCAAGAATAGTTTAGTTTTCATATTCACTAGTTTCTTGTTTTGATTCATTAGATTAACAGCACTTTCCATTTCAGCAGTTTACTTTCTTATGTCATTTGTAATTTCAATTTGCTTTTAAAGTTTCGAGATTGGTAAATCATTATAGGGGATATCACTTCCTTGAACAATTATAACCAAACTTGTTTTTCACTTTAGAATTTCCATTTCACCTTAGAAAGACCATAAACGACAAAAAGTTAAGAAAGAGGTTATCTTGCACATATAGTGCGCCGCACTTCATCAGCTTACGATTCCCGGATTGACAATTAAATGCAGCAATTTAGGACACACTAAATTGACCAAACAGCACCTCCAACAATTTTACAAACCTCGACTACTGTGGATATTTTGACTTGCTGGTTTATGCTTTTAGCACTGTATTGAGGGTAGTTTTTAGTCCTTTTGACATCGTCATAAACCCACCACTTTCACTATGTCAATGTCGGGCAATGACAACCACAACAATTTCGGACCTTAAACAAAATTTCAACCCTCCTTACCACTATTTTCACCAATACATATAGCTGACAAAGTTTATGGTTTTTTGCTAAAACAGTTAGGATACCCTCAATACTTGACAAAACCACTAAAATGGTGTTTATTATGTCTTGCAGGGAGTGTGAGGTTTTAGCACCTTTTTAGGGAAGTTTAGGTCCTTTGAAGCTAAAATGAACCTTCCACCGTTCTCCCACTGTAACAACTTTCTTTGAAATATTCACAAATCACTTTGATTTACACCATGAGTTTCATTTTTTTTTTGCCACCACCTAACAGCTTGAATTTAGCAAGGAGGCAAACAAAATACCTTGTAGATCGATGGCATCCCTTGTTTGATTGGTTGAGAAGCTATAAAAAGAGTTTTTTTGAAGGTTTTAGGTGAGCAGCACGTTCAGAAGCAAGAGTGCCGCGCCCTGCTACAGGCGTGCCGTGCATCGATAGAAAACCTTGGATTTTCTCTCCCAGGTGCGCCACGCAATTTTTCAAACACGCCGCGCACCTTTGCAACCTGTTTTGGAGGCCTTTCCAATGTCGGAATTGGGCATGAGATGGCTCGCTGGAAAGCTATGGAAGTATAATTTCCAGAACAACTTTAATGTTTTCATTTGGTGTCCATTTGATTGTTCAAAAATTTTCCTAACACTGGTCAAAACTGGTGAATCGTGGTGTAGAAAAGCATAGTGCTGTTTGTAGGCCACTTTTGGATGCCTTCCCGGTGTCGGAATTGAGCTTGAGATGGCTTGTTGGAAAGCCATGGAAGTATAATCTCCAAATATTCTTTATTTTTTCATTTGGTGTCGATTTGGTTGTTCAAAATTTGACTGTCCCAACACTGGTCAAAAATGGTGAATGTTGGTGCAAAAAAACATAGTGCTGTTTGTAGGCTACTTTTGGATGCCTTCCTGTTGTCAGAATTGGGCCCAAGATGGATCGTTGGAAAGCTATTGAAGTCTAATTTTAAAATATTCTTGATTTTTTTTATTTGGTATCCATTTTATTGTTCAAAATCTTACTGTCCCAATACTGTTCAAAATGGTGGATCCTGGCGCAGAAATTCTCCCTTGACATCTGTATTTTTTACATTTCTCACAAACCATGATACAATGTAGAAACTGAGGGAGGTTTTTCTTCTTGAACCTATGAGGAGCAACAATCTCTCTCACTTTTGTAAATTTCATCTCTGTTTTGTTAGAAACACATTTTGAAACAAAATGCCCGGGTGCTCCTTAACCTTTGACCTTTGCATTGTTCATTTGTTGTCACTGTAGAAAGACACCTTGTGTTATGTGAGGTTTTCTTTGACATTTGAAGGAGGTAGCTTCACCATTTTGAAACTTGAACTAACAGTGTCTGCTCCTGATGCTTTGGAGTTGGTCATGCCCATTTTAAAACTGATTGAGTTGGTAGGTGCTGTTTGAGCTTCTCTTTTGACTGTGGGTAAAAAACTCATTTGAAACTGTAAGTGAAAATCCTGTTAACAAAAGGTCTCCATCACCAAAGCCACTAACTATCCTTAGATTGAAAAAATGATCTAGTTTTCAACTTTAAGGAGATAAAACAGGGGATGATGCACTAGAGCTGAAAAGTGAACAAGGGAAGGTTGTCCCTTTGTTCTTCTGTGAAGGAGGTATGCAAGAAACATGGGTTTTCATTCATTTCATCCCTTTAAGAACAATCCTTTTTGAGATATTTGCCACTTGGAATAATTGATTTTCATCCTCAAACAAGGGTGAACCCTTTTACTTTGTTTATGAAGGAGGCCTACTTTGAAAAATGCCTGGTTTCCTTTCAACCTCTGTTTCAAACCAATGAAGAATTTTTTATGAACATACTGATAGTGGTTTCCTTTATTCATGATGGCAGAAGTTAGCTTGGGACGAAGATTGTTTGAATCCTTTGGCCATCTACTTAATAACATTTCTTCATTGATCATCAACCCACTATCTTCTCATTGTAATTCAATAACAGTGAAACTCATACAAACAAATTTTAAAAGCACCACTGCTTTGCCTCTGCCTTTAACATCTTTTTTATTTCAGAAACCCTCAGTTGATGTCTCACTATACCCAAAAATTGTCTTACAGTCAGTGCAATTTTTAAAATCAAACTTTATCCTTATCCCTCTGCTTATAGATGAAGAAGGCCTTCTCAGTCTTTCAACCTTCTGCTTATAAAATGAAGGAGGTTTTCTTAGTGATGCCATTTCATCAGATTTTAACAGTGTTATTTTTCCTTTCACTGCCTCCTCATGCTTGAGCAAATAAAAATGGAAAATTGATAATAGTCAAGATGGGCACTTCTCTGAGACATGTAATTCTTCTTTTCGAATATCTCTGTGTCTCTTTAGACATCACAAGAAGTTTGGCTAGCATTTTCAAAGCACTTCTGTTAATTCATAATTTACTAACCTTTGAATGTGATTGCAGGAGCTTGATGAAATAACTCTCTGCCCTGTAGCTGCATCCCAGGCTCAAAATCACATGAGAAGCAATTGTCTTCTCATGTGGAGTCAAATACTGTCTTCTGGAATGATGGTACACTTCTTCTCTTGAAAGATCCATTGAAACACTGTAAAACCACCTAATATCAGTTTGACCTAGGGCATGTGCATTACTGAGACTTTAGGGCTTGTTAGTGGCGCGACTTAAGGGTGTAACCAACTTTATTTGTATAAGGGGAAGGTCTGTTATGACTGGTCTATAGTAGATAGAGGTTCTTTGGCTTTAGGATAGTTTGCCAAGGGAGAAATGCCTAAAGCGCCACTACCTAACTTAGGGGAGAATTCTTTGGAGAGATTTGGATTGTTTTCTTTGGAGCTGATGGACAAGCTAGTGTGGCTGAGGCTAGATAGGGCTTGATAATGAGGCTTTGTCTCGTCATGGACGGCTTGAAAAGGTAGGAGGGAAAAAAATGTTTATGGGTGTTTTCCAGCTGGCAAATTTGACAATTTTTTATATCAACTGCTAGAAAACTTGGCTGTTACAACTAGTCATCACCAACAAGTGAAAAATACTGATGACTAACAACACCAAAGTCTGATGTTGGGCAGAAAGATTATGTTAAATGCAAAACATAGGTTCAGACCTTTGAATGCAATACACGGGAATGTATGAAAACATATGAAATGAATCTGTATGGTGGGACTCGGTCATGGGCAAAGGGTGATTTGATTTGGACCGTCAGATCTCAGGAGGAGATCGACGGCTGCGATGATCCGATACGATGCCAGGGTGGCACGATGAAAAACAATGAATGGAAAGCGAAGTGCATTGTGGGCCATTGATCTGAATAGATCAACGGTCGAGATCTCTTGATGAAATTTTGGGCACAAACAGAGGGGAAGTGGTTTTCAGGATAAAAACCATTGTTTTTACGTAGCAAAAAGGCTGGAAGGCTGTTTCTTCTTTTTGAACACGATATGGGTCTTCAGCTGACACGTGGCTCTAGAAAACAACCCATATCGCGTATATTCTGACTATTAAAGCTCGGAGCCGAAAACAACACGATATTGCTATGGTCCGTTGGATCTGGGCCTGCGAGATCCGACGGTGATGGAGGGGAGCGATGGAAGGGCCAAAAATCTGATGGGTGATGGTGCGATTGCATCTAGATCGTCAGATCTATGGGAGATCGACGGCTGTGATTGGATCGGAGAGTGACCAATCGGGGAACAGGACGAAGTGAGAGTGAATCCTGGCTGTTGGTTCTTGTGGGTTCAATGGCCAAGATCTAATCGAGATCGACCAATCGGGGATGAGAAGACTTGCGGTTGGCGCGATAAGAAACTCAGATGATGCGATGACTGTCGGATTAAACTATGAATCGACGGTGGAGGCCACATTGTAGGGATCACAAGTGAATGTCACAAGGTGCGATGAATTGGATGTGGGCCATTAGATCTATTCAGATCAACGGTCATGATTTCTCCAAAGGCCAATAGACATAACACTCTCGCATCGGAACTTTCTTTGTTTACTTAGGAAAAGAGTGCTCTGCTCTGAATCTCTGATGCGATTAGCGCCTTTGACTTAGCGCTTGGTCTTAGCGCTCGGGCTTATGGAGGGGAAGTGGTTAGGGGCTGGCTGAAAGTGGCTAAGCCTGTCGTATGGTAAAATATTGGTTTTTTAGCCAGGCTGAACAGAGGTTTTGGTAGGGGAATAAAGTTGTTTTAAAACCAGCTGAAGGGGGTTTTGTTGGTTTTAAAGGATGAAAAAGATGGTTTGGAAGACTTAGGAGGGGTTTTTGGGGTTAAAGGGAAAACTTTTCAAAGGGAAAAAAGGGTTAAAATGGGGAATTTTGCAGAGATACAAGGGGCCGATGGAGGCCTCTTCGAGCATAAATTTTTTACAGACAGTGAGGATATTTTCAAAGGTAAAGGGAACACAGAGGCTTCAAGGATGAGACATTTTCGTAGGGAATGTATCTCTTGAAGGCTCATGAAAACAATTTAGCCACCTGTTTGCTTTGGCAAAAAATTCATAGGTGGCTAACACCTCCTTTCCCTTAACATTTATATTATTAAAGTTTAATATTTTCCTTTGTAAACCCATTTTTTCCCCTTCCAATGACACAATTGCAATGCAAAAGAACTCTGATGCGATTAAACCACTTCCCCTCATGTCCCTTTAAAAATTTATAATAACGTTTTAAAGTTTGTTATTATAAAATCCAGATAAGACAAACCACTTCCCCTCCATACCTTTGAAACTTTATAATAAATTTTGAAGGTTTTATATTATAAAACCCCGTCATTACAAACCCTTCGCTTTCCCATCAAAATCGCAATATTTGAACGATGCATTCCGATGAATCCTTTGCGACTATGAAAACTCCGATGCGATTGGTTTAAGCCCGACCGTCGATTTAATCAATGATCCGACGGCCCACATACCATCGGCACTTTCAATCAATCCCCTCCGATTGAGCGCTCCCGATAGCATACACCCAATGAGATCCCGACCGTTGATCTGCCCATCTGATCGGACAAGCCATACTTCATCGGTGCTTCCAAAGAGTCCCTCCTGATTTTCCTCTGCCTGATTATTCCTGAGCCGTTGATCGCCCTCTCCAATCAGACGGCCCATACACCGTCGCTCCATCGCAATCGGTGATTTCATATATGACTTTTCCTCTGCTCTCCTCCGATCTCCCGATACCGATGGACCTTCGGATCCCACCATATAATATTCCGCCCTTCCATAATTTAAAAGCCATTTTCCTTTGTAAAAATCGAATTTTATATTAATTCGTTTTATAAAGGACTTTCCCCCTCATCGTTTATTCACCATCGCATCGGGAAAATCCTGTTGTGTAATACATTCGACCCCACTACCTTTCTGATTCTCATTCCGATTGTTACCCTGGTCCCACCTAAAGGCCCTCCACTCCTTCATACAAAAATCATCTTTTCCCTTTGTAAAAGCACTGAAACATTTTCATTCATTTTTCACCCCATCATCCCTTTGGCTTGTCCTTTATCCCTGTTTCCAATATGCCAATCGCATTGGAAGTTTTAGCCCCATTTTAAATAATATCTTCCCCATTTCTCCGATCTCCGATTGCTATTGCACCATCGCATAGCATATTACAATGCTCTATTATATGTTGCTTCCCCTTCCTCCCCTCCGATTCCGATTACAATATGGACCCCACCTCCTTTCCCTTCACTCCCTCCATCCAAAATTGGTTTTTCCCTTCACTAAAGGCATAATTTCATTTTATGTTATTTCAGAGGCATTTTATTAAAATTTAGTTTTCTTCAGAGTAATAATATAAAAAAGGAAACAATCAAAGGCCAAGAGCTAATATAAAACAGAGATTTCTATAGCAGCAGAAAAATAGGGATCTTCTCTTCAAATTGCCTATTTTGTATTCAACAGCGTAACAGTGAATCTGCCAAAGTGGTCAAATGTAATGTTGTTCCTTCTTTTAGGAAGATTGTTGGTTCTCTTTTCTATCTTTGGATTTCAGTTCTGAGTTAGTAAAACAAATTCCTTTTTATTTGGATATATTTTCCCAAATTTCAGTCAATTTAATGTAATTTTAAATCATTTGAAATCAGTCTGTAAATCAGTAAGTAGGGGAATAGTGTGTAAATCAAGGAGAACACTTTGTGCTCCATTGTAACAGTCTTGGATAGGGAATTAATAAAGAGATGCAGCTCTGATTTGTGGGATCCATGTGGTATGAATTTTAGCATCTGTTTCTTCCTTTGTGTTCATATGTCAATTGTTATGTGTACCACTCATTCATAGACATCTCTGGTTGAATGCTTTCAAGATAGAAAGGTAGAATCCATTTTTTATGCTCTACCTCGGGAAATCATTCAATACTTTGTGTTTTATCCTGTTTGAAAAGGATCCATCTCTTATTCCCTTTTCAATTCCTCACCAGTCTTACCATCCCATCATCATTTAAAAATAATTGCTAAAATTTCCTACCTACCTTACCCCATGAAATACCTTGTATCCTGATTTAATTCCCCAGTTTCAAACTGTCCCATTTGCTCCATACATCCCTGAAAATTCATTCATTTCATGAAAACATTTTCCCATTATTATACCTAGCCTAAAATCAGGTCATTTTTGTACTTTGTTGAATATCCTTCATGGAGAGAGCCCTCTCTTGACCTTGTAGGGCTAGCTACAAGGCTGAGCATGGTTTAGATGTTACCCCAATTTCCCTTTTTTATCCTGAGGTCCAGATCAAGTGATAATAGATCTGATCTGATATAGACAAGAAAATGATATCCTCCAATAGATCTCCAAAGTGAAGGGCAGATACCCAACACTCAAAAAATCAGCTCTCCAAATTGTGCACCAAATCACCCTGCAATAGCTCCTTCAGAAATTACACATATCTGGACTTATTCTACGCTATAGGGGACAAAATGTTGTTGTCCTGCAGCCAAGATATGAAAATGAAGCTCAATTCCTTCAATACTGATCTTCCAATGGAGTAGAAACCTCCTCCACTGAAAAGAAGCACTGAAATAGCCTAGATCTAAAGATCTAGCCTCCACTTGCTGTAGCTTACTACAACAGAAAAACCCTCAACAGGATTTGTGCTATCAAAGGAAGATAAAGTTTGGCCTCAAGCCAGATAGTGGATAGTATGGTGCAAGACACATCCAAGAGCTACTCAATGGAAGAGGTGGGATTCCCAATCAGAAACACCCTATGCTAAAAAGCACTCTGTCTCAGCTAAACATCCAGAGAAATAAATATGTCTAAACATACCATATAATCAGAAAATCATAATCATAATCTAACCCCATATGGATGCCATCCTCCATCTGATAAAAAATGTGAGCCTTCTCACCTTTTGTCCCACTCATTAGGGTGTCCATATTCATGAAATGAATCTCCCTCCAAAACTGCGTTGTCCCATCATCAATACCACTCCTCCATAACAGTGTTGATGGATTTGGTCAATCTTGATTGCATCTCCATGAAATCTCTTATTCCACACTCAAGATGGTTTTATTCCAACTATATAAACATATCCATATTCCCACTAAGTTATCTTCATTAATGTTCCACATCCTCCATCCTAGCTTTGTTGACTTGGTCGAACTTGACCTTGTCCACATGCATTTAGCCTTGTTCACACATGAAGATGTTTTTATCCAGCTGTAAATATGATCCCTTTCCCATTAAGAGGGTTTTTATTGCTGCTATAAATATTTATGGGTCTCCCTACCCATTTATTCATATAACTATGTATTTGGAGCAAAACTAATATTCCAATTAGATACATACTAATTTAGGAATATTACATAATTTCAACTGCTTTCTAAGTGCTGCAATATGAGCATTTTTCTTTTTAATTAGCTCCTCTACATCTTTTACATTAGAAATATCATAACCCATCTCAATTACTAGCTCCTCCAAGGATTTTATTCTTGTATCCTTGGCATATGAAGAATATTTTTCAACTTTAAGCTGATCCCTGACATTTATCAAAGTATTCTGGAGCTTTTTAGCACTCATTGCTTTTGCAGTCAATGTAAAATATATCATTTCTGATCTCTATTTATGGAATTAAATTTTGTCCAAGGGATGAATGTCTTGGACTGGTACTTCAACATCAACATTTTTGTAATCACTGTTTTTTTGGGAGTTGGCACTGTAGGTTGAAGCACTGTCATCAGTAATTCCTTATTCTTATAATCAAAGGCTGAAAGCAACCTATTTTTTATGCCTGGAGTTTGTTTCAAGTATTGAGAATAAATTTCATTCTTAGCTTTAATCTCTTTATACTTTTCCTTAATGTCCATATCTTTATCCTCTGGTTTTTTTGATGATGATACTTCCACACTCTATTGTTTCTGGATCAATTGTGTATTGGAAGTAGCAAGTTGTTTTTCATTTACAATCGCTCTGGGAGGCACTATGTCTTTCTCTGAAATCTTTGTACCTATAATCTCCACTGTCTCTTTTGCTTTATCTGTAGGATTGGTCCTTGGTTTCTTGTTGTACCTAAGTTTAAACTTGGTTTATGTGGTAGTTTCAGTAGTGTAAGAGCCTTCTTCCCTATTTATTTTTGTATCTCTATCTTCCTGAGCTAGATTTTGCAGAATGTGACTAGTATCACTCTATTTATTAGCTTCTACTAGTGTATTTTCTAACCATTCAGATTGGTTAGAAAATTTCTCAATGTCAGGATTTTTCTCATGAATGTAGGGAGTTAATTTACACTTCACTCTCATTTTGATTATTATACCATAAGGATCATAGTACCAAAGAAATCTTTTGCTGAATTTTTACTCTAACAATTGCTTTTCTACCTCTATACCTGCTTCTTTGTTATTGCATATAAATGGACCCACTTGGTTCTTCAATTTAAACCGGGTTTTCTTTTTAGCAACCAAGAAATTTACTAAATCTGAGTTAAAAATGTCTTATATATTCTAAAGAAAACAAACTCATTGGTAAATATATTGGCAATTTGTAAGGAATGAGGGTTGTTCCATAAAATCTAATCTCAGTGTGATTTTGGTATAAATACCAATCACCGTTCCTGCTTTTCTCTGACAACTGTAACACCTCTTGATTTCATCACTGATTCTAGGTTGCAAATTTTTTAAGAATATTTACTAATGGATGGGTGAAATAATCTGTAAAGTTTGCATATGTAAACTCTTTTGACTCCTTTTTGATCAAGGGGGTCCAAAAAATAATAGACTGTGCATTTCCTTCTACATCCGTCTTTTGAAGAGTTATTTGAAACTTTTCTGATTGAAAGTAGAGGAACATATGGAAGAGAAATGAAGTATACCTAAAGAGACCTTCAGTAGTTGATTTGACAAGTTTTTCATGTATATTATCAACAATATACTAAAAAAAAATTTAGATAATTGCAGGGGGCTGACCAGGTACAAATATAGAAAGGAAACCAAGTATATATGCATCAATATTCTCATCTACGAAATATCCAAGTATAAAAGACAACATAGAAATGATGTGTCTGGTTCCTTCTGGGAATTTAGAAGAGGAATAGGGAGGATTTAGCTTTGGAATTTCCACATAGGATGGCATGAATGTTTGTAAAATTTGGAATCCTTTGGGAAAATATAATTCCAAATAGGAATTTGTGAGAGCTTCAATATATAGGGGAACTGCATTGGGCTCCAGCTGTAGCTAAATAATTTTATTTATGGATTCAGTTGTTATGGTGAATAATATTTCTTTTTCAGAATTGACAATAGCTCTCTGATCTGGAGAATAATGGGATTGGCACAATCTGATAGATTTTCGGCATTGATGCATATGAGGAACAATATACATAGGTAGATTAGATTCCCAAATAAGCACATCATCTACTTGGTCCAAGGATTTCTCTTGGCTCCAACAGTGGAGCTCAAGGAAGTTAAATTTAGTTACAGGATCTGTGATTTTGTAGTCTGCATCAGGCAATGGGGTATGGTCTACATCTACAATAGGAGTTTGTAGTGGATTGATTACAATTATGCTTTTGGATGCCAATGATAGGTTTTTTTTCCTAATAGTTTAACCACTCTTTATGCTTTAAAACTCTGTTTTTAGGTCTGGGACACACTTCTGTAAGATTAAAATATTTACAAAAGGTCTTTTAAAATATAAAAAAGTTTAATCTTGGACTGCAAAGGGTATAATTTTGGTTACTCATACTCAAAATGTTAATTCTGAATCAAAAACCAATATATTGACCTTGAGAGACTCATAAAAATATATCAAGGGTTTTTTATAAAAATTTCTTTGATGAAAACAATTCTAAAACATCTAGCCTTATGAAAATAGGGCTTCTGAGTATTTTTAGAAAGACTTTGGATAACTCATAGGGCTTCTTAAGTCTGTAGATGGCTAAATCAATCAGATTTTTCTTTAAAAAATAAATTACAACTTGAGAAACTATGGGAATGATCAGGTTTACAACAGAGATGAATTTTTGAGGAAATATGGTTATTCCTTAGGCATACAGGCTTAAAAAGGTTCCAATTCAACAATGTACTTCTCTCAAAGGATGGTTTAGTTATTTTTCTAAATAATACCTGTGATTTTTAGGAAATTTGTTGTGGAAAAGGGCTTTCTATGAGTTAAAAGCTTTCAAAAGCTTGTTGTGGCCTTTGAATGCAGTATGGAAGATTTTCAATAATTCCAACAATGAATGTGGCTGAATTCTATTGGTTTATGAGTAGAAACAAGGGAAACAACGTATTTCCCTCAGTCTAGAATGATTTTACGAGAAAAAGAGCAACAAAAGGCTTGGAATGATTTTGATTTAAATAGTAATCGCATTAACTACCAGTCATTTCAAACCAGGAGTGGTTTGGGCGTGGGGGAAATATTTACCACTAAGCATTTTTTTCATGATTTAAAGGTAAATGGTATTTTATGAATCGATGCGATCAAACAGAAAGGTGACGCATGGAGGAGAGAGAACGGACCAAAACAACTTTTATCACAAATCTCATTTTTTTAAACAATTGCACTATCAAATCTGCGATAGTAGATATGCATCGTTGGATTTGGCGGGTGAAAGTGAACGGTAAGGATTTAGTGTCGAAACTACTAGGGTAATGGGCGTGGGGCTTGGAAGTTCATTATGTGGCGGGATTGAACTTATATATTAAAATATCGTTTTAATATATAGTTTTATACGTGAATATGATAGGCATGTAAGGTTTATATGCAACAAATGAAATTTTGATATGTGTAATGTAAACATTAGGAGGGTTAATATATAAAAAGGGATAGTTAAAACCTATGGAGAATGGGGAAAATATCACGTGGGGAAAATATACCATAGGGTAAATGTAAAATATGGGTTGTTTTTATTTAATATACAATGAATTAATATACTATGGGTTGAAAGGTATTGATATGGAGATAATACATTATATTAACATGTTAATAATGAAATGAATGTGGGAATAAACAAATACACTAAGTAAAGTGTAACTTATGTCTTTGGGCGGGATTTTCATAGTGGTGGCCCCATATTTAACATTTCACACTTATACTTAGGATAATAGCATTTTTGTGGGTTTTTGGATATTTTTGTATGAAAAGGGGAATTATTCAAGGGGGTTTTACTTTTCCTAGGTAAAATGTGTTTTAAAATTTTTAGGAAAAGGGGATTTTGTAAAGGAAAATGAATGATGTAAGGGAAAAAAGTTTTTTTATGGAGGGGAAGGGTTACAAAGAGGGTAATTTCAATACCTTGGTGCCAATAATTCATTAAGACATGGGTCCGGTCCCACCAAAAGTCAGAGAAATGCTCTGAGTCGTTATAACTGAAGGGTATAGTACTAGAACACATAGTAGGGTGGGAAATTAGTAATTTGCCAAATTATGTTTATCCATTCCTTATGAAACTGTTTTCTTCCTACCAATATGCTATTCTACCATTTTTTCCTTTATTTGCATGGGTGCATTTGAGCTTGAAAAACCCTTATTCATTTTTCTTTTAAAATAGGAAACTATCTAATTCTGACCTTATTTCATCCAAGGGATCAGATTAAACTATTGATCTCCTTATTTATTCTCTACTTAACTACTGATATGCCAAGATTAAACTGTTTGGAAAGATATTTATTCTCTATCTATCAACATGAAATTTAAAGCATGAAAATGTGAAGATTAAGCTATTTAACTCATCATGGATTATGGCATTTTGAACAAGCTGCAGATAATAATTTATTTTTTTGTAAAAAGTAACTAGTAGTGTCATTTTGACTTGCATCACTCTCATGTCTTATTCTTATCTCTTTTTTGTTTGGGGTCCATTTTTCTATTCTTTTTGATATTTTTATTTTCAAGTCCTTTGATTTTTCTTTTAGGACTTTTACCCTCTTTACATTTTTTATTTTCTAATATGGGAAAACAATTCGCAGAAAGCAAAGTATGTACATATTACAAGACTAATTAAATTCAATTGAAAAATTATGAATCCTATTATTATAGGACCCTAACAGAGCCCACAAACACAACTCATCCTCGCTTCCACTACTAACTGAAGAACAATGTGGTCTACATGTATCACTAAATCATCAAACAAATTCAGTGGATCTATGCATCAAGCCATCAAAGCATCAACCCGTGATTTAAACATAGAATTACATAAAACATAAATGAAATTTCATTAAATTAAGAACTATACTATTACATGGCACCTCGACTAGCCAGATATTTGTTTTAATGGCCACCGTTAACGATTTCCCTTAATATAAACATAAGTTTACAATTTATATTAGAAAATTATAATATCATAAATTGTTTCAATATCCACGATCTTCTCCATAAATCTCTCAACAAGATCCTCTCCACAAAGTGCTCAACATGATATTTTCCACAAATCCCTCAACACTTTCCTAAGATCCCTCAAAGATCTTATTTTTCATGTTTATAATCCTTTACAATATAGTTATTCCCCTTCCTTTTTACAACTGCACCTTCCAAAGCTTGTCCTTGCTTATTTTCTAAGAGGATGGGTCGATGCTCTTGCATCATGAACACTCTTATATAGAGAAAAAAACTCTATAGTGTAACCATTTTAGTTGCTAATAATACATTAAGGGTGCAAGTGTGAGGTTTTTCTCCCACAAGATTTTCTAGTAGGATCTCATGTTGTTAACAATTTTTTGTTTATTTCATATGTTTGCAACTATTCTATTTTAAAATTTTCTACATCCTTCTCTCACGTATTGGTATAGGAAGTGTATTTCACACCTTTTCTTCCTTTCATTTGGTGTCATAGATGATTACATTGAGTCTAAGTTATTAGGGACAAGATTTTATGATCTAAAATTTGCATGAGTGGGAGCTTGCATAGAAGGAAGTCTTGTTGTGGGGAAAAGTTGAGAACATGTTAAAGAGTGCAACTAGGGCCTAATTTCCCTTCCTATAAGTATGTTATATATATATATATATATATATATATATATATATATATATATATATATATAAGAATCATAAATAATAAATAATTAACTAATAATTAGTGTTTAAGAGTCATGCCAAGGACATGCCCATTCGTGAATAGGTACCTACCTAGGCTTAAAATTGAGACCCTTAGTTGTAATCAAATGATCTGATATCTTCTTGTACATATTGTTGATGTTTTATCTATGATTACTATCGATGATAATAAGACATTGAAGTAATTTCTGCAAGCATAGAAAATACCATAAAGCTTAACATGATATGAGATCTTTGGTGGAGAAAGGCCTCAACGAAGTGCTAAATGTTTTGGGTTGTTACAATATTTACACACAACATATTTAATTTTTACTCCTCCCAAAATAATTCAAATGGAATACGAAATATAAAGAACGGAAAGAATTCAATGAATTATGGTGGGCAGTAAATGCTAGTAAATATGTCTAATTACTGAAATATAAAGTATGTATGTGCTAATAGTAATTTTTGTTTGAACTCTCTTGAAGACTATATATGTCAATATGGAATCAGACATAATTTGAAGGATATGATTCAAGAATGTGTCTTTTGAATTAATTTTTCTCAAATACAATTGGTTAAGACCCTCTTCCATAAAACTTAAGTGGAACTGTAAATAAAGAGGTGAAAAGTTTGAATAGATTTCAACTTGACGTATTTCTTGGTTCCTAGGTTGATAAAGGTTTCTAGGCATAAGATACTATAATTTGAGAACTAATTTTAAATATCGGTGACTTCTTGAATCATTTGAATGAGAGATATGAAACATCACTACAATCTTGTTTGAAGTATTCTTAGATAAACTCTTATCATCATAAGAGAAGCTCTATCAGAAGTGTGAAGTTTTCACCATAATATTTTGATATACCAAAGTGTATACAATGCAACCTACATTGACTGGAACAAAAGTACACTAGAGACATGCACTAGTTCAAATTTTCATTAAGAAGGTTGTATTTGAAGTCTCCCTGATTGATGAAGAGGCTTTAGAGGGAAGATAATATCCTTACATGATTTTTTTATGTTTATAATTAAGAAGCACATACTGTGAAGTTTCCTTCAGGTCTTAAATAAGATGAGTAGGACTCATGGTTACAAATTGAATATTGTTTTATCTCATTAGTCTCAGAGGGAGTTTTCTCTTGAAACCTCCCAGTAATTATAGCAAAGGACTTCCCTATGGAAGTGAAATATCATAAGCATGTCATGTTAATTAGTAATTCTTTAGGTTATTAGATCCCATGATGAGAAAGTCGCCTAGTGGATCCTTTGTATTATATAACATGCACCTCAAACCTAAGAGAGTCTAGTCTTATGAATGAAAATTTTGCAAAACATGCACTAGGGAACCTTCATGAATTAGAAAATATTAGGTTTTTCATCTCCATGAGTGAGAGGTAGTAAGGTGAGTTAAATATGTTCTTTAACATGATTTTTGATTTGGTATCCTGGATGTATAGGAAATAGAGGATTTCTAAAATCATGGTTGCTAGAATGGTTAGCTATAAGAAAAATGTGTTTTGAAAAATCTCTTTAGTGGATTGTGTGCCATGATCTATATGTTTCTAGGAGGAGAAATGAGGCTCCCATGGATGGATGGTCAGGTAGCTGATATCCTCATAAAGCCTTTGGGAAGGAAATTTTCTTAGCATTGAGAGAGCAACATTCCTTATATGGAGGGATCTTGATTGGGTTGAAAATTTAAGATCTGGGAGATCTTGGGGGCCTAGGGTACTTCTTGGAGCTATATGAGAACAGGGTTAGTGGCGCACCTTCCCCTGTGGACCTAACATCTAAACATAGGGTGAGTGGTTCACCTTCCCCTGTGGAGTACATACCCCAGTATGTGAACTTAGGGTGAGTAGTTCACCTTCCCTTATGGAGTATGCTATATGAGAATAGGGTGAGTTTTTCACCTTCCCCTATGGAGTACATACCCTAGTATGTGAACATAGGGTGAGAAGTTCACCTTTCTTTATGGATTACTCTATATGAGAACAAGGTGAGTGGTTCACCTTCCTCTGTGGAGTACCGACCACAATATGTGAACATAGGGTGAGTGGTTCACCTTCCCATATGGATACCCCATCATACATCCTACGCTTGTATTTTGGGACTCTTGGGAAGTACCTCTCATCTAGCCATTGAGTTGGGAAAATTGGTTAGGATTAACTAGTACCAACAGATGCATCAGGTACTATTGTATTCCATATGACTACGATGCATGATGTTCAACAAACTGATCACTAAAGGATCGAGTTTGGAAATGGTTTTATCCATAGAAATGATGAATTAACTCTATAATTTTGATGAGGATGGAAAGGTCTTGTGATGCAACCTCTTTCAATCTTTTCTTAGTAGATTATGATATCAATCTTCAACAGAGATGAGATAGGTTGTAGAGATGGCACATGATGGACATGATAACATAGTAGATGATGGATGATTGTAGGAGGAATTCCTCCCTAGTTGAGAGGAAATGTTAATGAGTATAAATAGGGGCCAATTAGCCTTCCTAGAATCATGTTATGAAGAATATATATGTGTGTGTGTGTGTGTGCTTTTGTTGGAGAGGGGTCCCATGGGGTACACTTTTTGCTATATTTTTGTATACGTTTTGTATATGCCCACTGCGTAAATGAGTGAAGGGACTTTGGGGTGGGTCAAAGTCCCTATTTTTATGTAAAATGGTTTAAGGGTAAACTATGGGACTCAAACGATGGTTTGAGACTATACTATCTGTGCACTATATTGATATAAATAGATAGATAGAGTATAAGGAAGAGGTATACTATTATTGATGTTTTGATCTAATTTTATGCGTCTGTAATAATTTTGTAAGGGTTTCATTATGGGTTTGGTATAAAGGCTCTTGTTGGCTGTATTCGTGAAGACCTAGTCCTGGCTGTGTTGGGACTCCGCTGGCTGTGTGTGTGGAAGGGTAAAGTGTAAGGGAAATTCTGATGTACTAAACTAATCTAAATTAATACAAGGACTAATTTTGGTGAAAATAATCGTGTTATCTCTCAGTGTTATCTGTTTATTATTATGGCTTAAGTTCGATTTACTTCTATGTTGCTTGATTGTGTCTACGCAAGTACATCTGTTGTTTATACATGAAGTTGAATTGATGGTTGATTACGCCTTATATAGATCTGAATATAATATAATATATCTGTGATGAAGTGATATGTGATTATGTGTTGTAATATGATAAAGTATTAATCTATATTCAACACATTTGTTTATGATTGATACAATTCTGCAATCAATCTACTTCGGGCCATTACATTATTTTCTTCCTTAGGGTGTGGAAACTTGGTTCTAGCACTCCCCCATAGTATTTTGGGTGAGAATTTTATTTTTCCAAGCAGTTCATTGCCAAAAGGGCCAGTATTTGGAGGGTTTGTTGGTTGTGCGATAAACTATTAACCTGGATTAGGACCCCTCAAGCCAAAAAATGGTTCTTTTGCCAGGACCGAGATCATTTTGAGGAAGATTTGATGTTGTGACACCCTTTGGGGAATGAGTTACAATATTGGCTTGATAGAAATTTCCTCGAATTCACACTCCAAGAGAATCAAGTACTAAGCTATGTGACAAAAATTGGGTACAAAAATACATCTATACATAATTTCACTTGATATTCTTTTTCTCCTTTGCAACTGAGTTGCAGGAGTGGTTTTTTCGATTGACTAAATTCAATACCTTCGGGAAGGATGACGCAGTCACTAAGCGGACTCCTAAATTGGTTCAACATTTAGAAAATTTAGACAATAATATCACCTGCACAGTAGATCATTGGATCGATTGGCTCTTGGGAAGATTTGTGACATGATTTTCCATTGATAAATTTGTGTCATATTCTGAAGCAGAGAGAAGATTTTTCAAATATCCTAGAGGTAAGTTCCTATGCTCTTTGATGTTGTTGCTGAAGATGCTATTATGTAAATAGGGCTCTTTGTGTGAGCATATTTCTTGAATGATGCGAAGAGGCCCAACTACATACAGTGGAAAAATTTACCATGAAGATCCAGAACACATAGATCTGATAGTGAAGGTGAACCAGAAATTAGTAGCTCTAGTGACTCTGAAGAAGAAGTTTCATAAAACCAGAACGATCAGAGAACCTTGGTCCTTTTTTCGACCCCATCCACTCCACTTCTACACTCATCTCACAAGGCACCCACTCCACTACGTATTCCATCTCCGCCACCACCTCCACCTCCCCTAGGCACAGATATTGTCACGTCAATGAAGTTAACTAATTTCAGAGGTATTGGAAATGAAGATACTAAGCACTTTTGGTTTGTGACTGAGGTTGTATGGCAGCATCAACAGGTTAATAATGATGCTATTAAGAAAGTACAGTTAGGCACTACTTTCCAAGATCGAGAATTAGATTGGTATATCATATATGTTCAAGCAGGACCAAATAAAAGATGCTCTAAAAGAACAATTCAAGAAGCCGAAGTCATATGCACATTTAGTTACAGAAATGACAGAGATTCATGAGGAGGTTAATGAATATATGTGGGAGGTTGATCAGAGGATGAAGTGCACTATCAGAGATGGTAGATTTGTCATTCATGATACTCAACATAAGGAATATTTTATTGCTATGATGCTCCCCCATCTGCGCTAGAACTTGGGTCAACAGAAGATTTCCACACACGTTGAGGCTGTGGAGGTTGAAATGAAACTAGAAGTTACCCCAACGCCTGTTGCGCTTGGAACTCAACATATTCAGAATCAATTGGAAGCCATGCACTTAGAGATTCAAAGCCTACACAAAGACAAGGGAAATGAGGTTTGCGTGGAGGTATGGTGCATAAAATGTAAATTTTTTGGGCACCATAAGAATAAATGTCATGTCTTCAATAATTATCTGAATGCCAGAGGTCCTAGTCCATTGAAGAGTACAGTATGGTGCACAATCTGTCAAGTTGTGGGATTACATGACACAGATTTCTGCCCAAGGGTCGGAAATTATCAACCAGAGTTGAAATAGTTGTTTTGCATATTCTGTTCCTCACTAGGACATGATGAGAAGCACTATCGCACTTATGATATGATGTTGGATAAAGTTGAAATACATAGGATGAAGGCTAAGCCTACCTCACTAGCATCCCCCTCTTGGCGTGGCGGATTCAAAGGTAGAGGAAGAGGATGAGGAGGTGGATCAGCTAGTCGACGAAGAGGACAAGTTATTTTCTATAACTATGAAGATGTTGCTCACTATGTGTGCGATTTCCCAAATCCAGCGTGACAATCATGCAGGTATTACAGACATTTTGATCATGCGATATAATATTTCCCTATTTTGATTGCTAAAATGTAGGAGAAAAATACGTAGAATCCAACACAAAATATTCATATGCTTAGAGCATAAACCCGTGAAGAGGATCCCAGCGTGAATGTGGTCACTAGGAGAGGTGCAACTACTAATGAAGATAAGGGAAAGAAACCAACTACTGACTTATTGATCTGTAAAGCACCTAAGAACAAAGAAGGATTTGATTTATAGCGCGCAAAGGAAACTTTTGTTGAAGAATGGAAATAATTCGTAAAGGGAAGTGCATCAACATCAGGTAGACCAATGAAGGAAGTATGAGGAGATGAAGAGATCAAATTGTTTCTACAAGTGTGCATTGAGTTATTACACAAAAAACATGCATTACAGAACCTTGAGGCTCTAATAGATAGTTGTGTAGAGAAGGAACAAATAATGGTAGAACAACGAGTTGTCAACAAAATATATAAGAATAACAAGAGAACAGATCGAGAAATGTGTATGACTATGCAGATCGATGCTTATGAGATGGACTAGGTTATTCTAGATCTAGGATCAGATGCTAATGTTCTACCTAAGAAAACATGGCAGTGCATGGGAGAACCCAAGCTGGAATGGTTTACCATTTAGCTACGCATGGAAAATCAACAGAAGATCATTCTGTTAGGAAGTTTGTTGCAGACCGTATTCAGTATTGAGGGTGTTAAGGTGATGGCGGAATTTGAAGTTATATGAATTGTAGATGATATTGATCCTTATCCTATGTTTTTGGGAGTAGACTCATATATTGATATGGATGGTGTCATAAACCTGAAGAAAAGAGGAATGGAGTTTGAAAGAAATGGAATTAGAGTCATCATTCCCTTAGATCCTGTAGAAGGAGAAAGATACACAGAGCTTATGCGCATTGCTGATGATATTAATTGAATCTGTAAGCTGACTTTGCACGAGGAATAGTAGATTAACCCAACGAAATATGGAAATATTAATAGGGAGAAGGATAGCTCTTTTTTCTTAGATTATGATGAGGAACTAGAAAAATCGGTTACATGAAGTATCTACGCTGCGCTGTAATAGTGTGACTAGATCTCTTCGATGTATAACATCTAAGGTACGTGAATTACCACATTATGATTGTTTAATTGATATAAACATGCTTTTATGAGATCTTGAAAGAACTATCCCAGAAGGGCAGAGATTTCATGCTTGGGATCTCAGATTGCACACTACTCTAGCAAGATTGTGGGAAACTCATAAGGAAAATATGGGCAAGTGGGAGGAATGTGCACCTATGATGACGTTACGTTTTGAGTGTCCAACCATCGAAATGGAAGACATATACTATGGAGAGGATGATTCGTGCATACATTTGGCTACATGGAATCTGGTATGGGGCATAGAACCAAGACATGAATGGGTCCACATGTTTATTCACACATTGGGGAAGGTACCTGTTGATTGGTTTTTGGAGATAGATTTGCGGCGAGGTACTAGTGAATGGTTTGCACTTACAAATGGTTTTATCCTAACATTCATCTTTGAGAGTGGATTTGATAATATTGGCAAAGCTTTGCATAATATTCAAGAAGTCATATTTGATACAACAAAGCTTGCAATCGAGTTCTCTCCACCATCATGGGATGCATAGATGAAGGATATTGTGAATTGCAAAAATATAACAGTTTAAGAGAGTGATGATAACCCAACGAATATCATGATTTCAGAATCTGAGGGACAACATGTAGTGGTTGGGCTCTCGATCACCTCACTAGATGTAACAAAACCTCTAAAGATACAACAGGTGTATATTTGGTCTGAAGAGCAGCCTAAGTTGGAAAATATTGGAGACTACTAGGATGATGATACAGTATGAATTTTTTTTGAGTTGTTGATCGAGTACCAAGACCTGTTCCCTACCAAGTTCTTATATTTGAAAGGAATTATTGGGGAAATTGGAGTTATGAAGATCACTTTGAAACCTGATGCACGCTCGATGAAGCAGCGCCCTTACAGGCTAAATCCAAGATATAAGTAGAAGGTGAAATAAGAGTTGGATAAAATGGTTGTTGAAGGCATCATGGAAAAAGTAGAAGAGTATTATTGGGTAAGTCCAATTGTAGTGCAAGACAAGAAGACCAAGGGAGAAATCAAGATCTGTGTAGATCTGCACAAATTGAATGATGCTTGTGTGAATGATCCATTCCCAACTACATTCTCTGATGAAATCCTAGATAATTTTGGAGGCCAAGAAGCTTATTCATTCACATATGGGTTTTCAGGGTATCATCAGATCCGGATTGCGCCAGAAGATCGCAGTAAGACTACCTTTGCAACTAAATGGGGGTCTTTCCAATATACAATCATGCCCTTCGGCTTGAAGAATACACCTGCCATATTCTCGCACGTAGTAGTAGCTTTTTTTCATAGAATTTATCCACAAGTTCTTGGAGGTATACTTTAATGATTGGACTATATTTGGGATATTGAAGAAGCATGTTTCAAATCTGCACTTAATTCTTGATACCTGTAGAAAATACCAGATCTCATTGATTTTGAAGAAGTGTATTTTTGTGCGCCATTTTGGATACTACTGGGACACATTGTTTGCCAGCAAGGGTTGATGGTAGATCCTGCAAAGATCACAATAATAGTTAATCTGGAGATTCCTGAGAATTTCAAGAAATTTCTCTCAATATTGTGGCACAATGGGTATTACCAAAACTTTGTTCAAGGTTATGCACTGATAACTGCACCCATGGAGAAGCTTCTCAAGAAGCATGCAACATTATATTGGGATGAAGATTGTCATAAGAGTTTTGAATTGTTGAATGAAAAGATGTTCACTACGCCCATACTGGTCTTCCCAGATGGGTCAAAGGTGATTCATGTGCATGTTGATGCCTCCTGTATTACACTCAGAGCTAATTTAGTGCAACTAGGAGTGAGGAACATTGATCACCCTATTTACTATGAAAGTTGAAATATCTCAAGTGCATAACAAAACTACTCAACCATGGAAACATAATGACTCACAATGGTGTACGTGCTGCAAAACTTCCGCCAGTACTATATATTAGGAGGTCATTTCAATATTTTTACTAATCATTTTGATTTAAATTACCTGGTCAATAAGCCCTTCTTTTTTTTTGGGGGGGGGGGGGGGGGAGATCTGCAGGTGGTTGTTGTTATTCTAGGAATATGACTTGGAGATTATTGCAAAAGCTGGAATACGAATGTTGGGCCAGACCATCTGTCACGCATTGAGACTAGGGAAGAACCTCTGAAGTTGGATGATGGATTGCCAGATGCGCAGTTGTTCGCAATAAAGGTGGTTGATGAGAATTTCCATAATATTATTCATTTTTTGACTACTGCATGCGTGCCTGAAGAATCTATAGTTCAACAGAAAAAAGAGCTCGTGGCGCGCGCAATAGACTTAACTATTATTGCTGGTAGTTGTACAAAATGGGTGCAGATGAAGTCCTACGAAGATATGTTTTGGAATATGAACGACGTGCAATCCTAGATGAAGCTCATGGAGGGTTTTCCAGTGGTCATTATGCAGGTAAGGAAACCGTGCAAAATGTTTTTTAAGCTGGGTTATGGTGTCCCACACTGCACAATGATGCCTATGCGCATTGTCACACATGTAATGTATGCAAAAGGATTGGAAAGCCATTGCACAGAGACGAGATGCCCTTGCATCCATAGATGACACTACAAGAATTTGAGAAATGAGCTATAAAATTTGTTGGACCTATCAATCCTCCAGGCAAGAATATTGGTGTGTGTTACATTATCACTTTGACAGACTATGTAACTAGATGGGCTGAAGCTAAACCGATGAAAGATTGTATTGCATATACAACTGCACAATTCATATTTGAGAATATCATGACTCGCTTTAGATGTACTAATATTCTAATAAGTGATTAGGGTATGCATTTTGTGAATGAAACCATTGAAGAATTGATAGGTGAGTTCCAAATGCATCATTAGAAGAGCTCTCCCTATCATCCACAAATGAATGACGCGGTCGAAGCATTCAATAAGATATTGGAGACTATGCTTCCCAAGTTGTGGATTTCTAACCGAAAGGATTGGGATGAGAACGTACTTACAGTTCTCTGGGCATATCTAACCACATGTAAGAAATTTACTGGTAGGAGACCTTTCAGGATGGTATATGGGCAAGAAGTTGTGTTTTCGATGGAATTCATTATGCCTAGTCCGTGCATTGCAACATTCACAAATATAGCAGAAGAATATGCCATGGAGGAACGATTTTCGTAGTTGTTCACACTGGAAGAAGATCTCTTTATTGCCAATTATTACCAGCAAGTTGAGAAGGCACGCGAAAAAGCATGGCATGATAGGTACATCAGAAAAAATTTGTTCAAGGAAGATGATTTTGTCATGTTGTATGATAGAAAGTCTGTGCGCCACCCAGGGAAGTTGAAGATGCAGTGGTTAGGGCCATATGTTGTTAAGGAAATCACTAATGGTGGTGTAGTGTTCCTGGCCACATTGAGCGGAGAATACCTTCCTGAGTATGTCAATGGAAGTCGATTGAAGTCATAGGGATGATCCTATCCGTACGAAATGACTATATGGCCAGAGTATCAGGTATGTGTAGATAGGATGATGAATGTGAAGAAAGGTGTGATGCGTGCACGGTAGCTGCACGAGGAGGTTTACTAGGTCGCAGAGGTGCCAAAATCTAGCCGTTGGAACAATAAATATAGAAAAGACAACATTATTACCTTTTATGGGAGCATCAAGGTTTCATTTAATGAAGGGATTTTGTTAGATTTGGGACCATTTTTTCATTCATGGAGACACATTAATGCAAAAGGAATTGTTGAAGACATGCCACAAGTATAAATATGAACTATGGGGTCACAACAGTTTCCTTTGCTTTCTTAGTGAATTATTTTCCTTGAGATCTTGGATTTTTGCTGCATACTCATTGTCTATGTTTGGTTTGGATATGAGATTTGAGGAAAAGTTGTGCCACAGAGGGTTGGGTTATGTAATTCTGCATAGTATGATAGATACATGATCTATAGATGACCCTATTGTGCCAAAGGTCCCTGTTGTGTGGAATGTTGAAACACCATCACCCATGAAGTCTAAGAAAGGGAAAACATATGGAACAAGGAAATCCCAAAGGGAAAAGACTCTGAATTCATGTTCCACTACAGCGTAGCACCTGAAAAGACTAATGACGGAGCTCCTCGAGACAATTATCAAGGCAAAAGAGGATGTAGTCAAATTTTCCCCATTCTCTCAGTTGCTGACTTATGTCAAACCATGCAAACTAATGGTAAGGTTTCCCAAAGATGTTGATAAGGTTCGAGCAAGAATCCAAATGCCTTTGATCCCTGAAAACGTCCCAGTGGAAGGAGACGTGTTTGAAAAAGTATTGTAGCTCATAATTGAGGATTGGGACATCACGAACGTTGACAAATTTACTTAACTCGTGCCAAAAATCTACCTAGACCTTGTCCAGTATGAAGGGGGAATCATGCGCTTAGAAAAGGAATAGATGGGTGACGGATCTGCATAAGGAATGTCTATTGAATTTACTGCACAATGATATATGTGTCTAACAATTGTTTGTGCTCGTGTATGATGATGCACTATGGTTTGGAGAGCACATTCCCATTGATGTTGCATTGATCCATAGGATCACTAGCCTACCGAATCAGGGCACAAATCCAATGGCTAACTTTGGGGGAAAGCAGAAGAGAAATTTGTCGCAGACAAGATCAAAGCCAAATACCATGTCTTGTGCAAAAGAAGAGGCTTTGTCGTGAGTGAGATAAATGACCATGTTGTTTAGTTTAGCATGCTCATATTGGCCTCTAAGATGATGTCCAAATGTAGATCAAAGGCGATGCTCGTGCATGTAATTTCTCTCATTGGCCGATGTGAAAAGGGAGCTATCTACAACTGGTTGCATTATCTATGAAAGGAGTTCTTAGAGAAGGTGCGGGAAGCATAGGAAGAGGGAAATAAATTTTAGTATGATTGGTTGCTACTATTGATTGCATTAATTGGATGGAATACCCTTGAGGATACCCAATTTCCTAAGATAGAACCCCACATGTGTGAGGCCACATGGTATGCGACACTTTGGAATTCATCAGACCCCACCTACATTAACGAGAATAAGATTTTATAGGTGCTTTTCGATGCCTCACTCTATTAAGAGCTGTAGTCTATGCCGAGGTTGTCTCCAACACTTTATGACTAGTACAATATGATAACCGATTTCAAAGAAACTTTCCATAATATGCACATCTGCACAATAGATGCCATGGAGTGAGTTTGGTACAAGTTACCATATTTATTCATGGAAGATGATCTAATCCACATCACTACAGAATGACCAGCAGCGTGGTTAGAGAGTCATGCATCCACATCCATTCCTAAGACATTGACGAAGTCGCGCACTGGTACCCAGCCAAAGAAAACCATTGAGAAAACAACAGAAAATTCGAGAGAGGAGGAAACCATGCCAAAAACAACCGGCGAAATTATTTATTTCGAGAAAGATATGGGGCCAAAGAAAAATCATACTGTGCCAGAAGACACGGTGGAGGAAGTCGAAGCGCAGACTTCTAAAGGGAAAAAACGTGGTTCTCAAATTGTTGGAGGAACGCAAAAGAAGAGAAAAGGTTCTAAGGACACTAGAGAGGAGGTCATGACGTTGAATAAGGATTAATTAATCGAGATTGAAAACATATTCACGTATACGACTAAGGATCGATGGATGGATATGGAAGTGCAGTATAAGACTGCACTTGAGGTGGTACAGGTTACAATTGAAGAATTAAAAATGCAAGCGAGTCTGATTCAATCAAGTGTTGCTCAGGCAAGCTAGACCAATGCACATGTAACCAGCGCACAGCCACTGGACATAGCCTTACCAATGATCGAAGATGTTTGGCTTGTGCAGAATATTGCACCGGTTATCCATGTATACCCCAGCCGGCATGCCCAACTTAGAAGTGAAGGTGATATTAGCATTAACTTGTCTGTTTTACGTACAGGAAAGTTTCACCTGATGCACAGTTTGATTGCTGATTAACTTCAGTTCCATGAGATGCTTTCTCTCACAACTGTGGTAGAGTAAAAGAATCAAGTTGCAGACACACAGTAGAAACAACAAGTAGCGGAGGAAGCCTACCGTGTAGTCGAATGCCAACATGTTGTGCTTGAAGTGAAAATCCACCAAGTATGTAGTGAGATACCAGCAGTCCTGGCCAAATCCGGCCCAAAAGAGAAATTGGAAGGAATTCTTGCCGCATTGAAAGATTCGTTTGCCAAATTGCAAACCGTCTGGGCCAAGTTTGAACAACGATTTTCTGATTTACAATTGAAGTTGTAGCTTGAAACTCTGCCTAAAGTCCACTCGAAGAAAGCTGCCAAAGTCAAACGAGCCACTGATAATATTTATGCCACAATAATGTAGTTTGACAAGCTATTTGATGAGGCTATAGGTGTCTAGACTTCGGTTCATAATGACACAGTAGTACAGTAGCTGCGTAACAAGGTGCACATGAAAGAACAATAATTTTCTAAGATCCAGACGGTGGTGCCTACCCTTGTTCTTCCACAGTGCCTTGCCCACCTACAAGAGGTTCACACAATCCAAACATAGATCGAGGACCTGCATCACAAAGAGCAGTTGCTCGAGACACGCATGCAACCATGGGCTGAGGAGGCTCTTCAGGTCTCACAAACATTGGACACTACATTGAATGTTATTTAGCAGACGCAACGAAGTATTGAGCTAACCACTGAAGGGCCCACCATTGAGAAGTTGGTTCTCTAAGCGCAGGGAGTTGTTGTGCAGAGTTTGGAAATGGTGCTCCCTCTCAAATATTCTATCAGTGCGCGCCAATCTAAGCTGAAGGAACAGATGCCACAGAGACTCGGGACAAGTCACATCTTTGTGTTGAGGGCCTGTTGGGGCGAGGTCCCCTCGGGTACACATTTTGGTATATTTTTCTATAAGTTTTGTATTTTTGTATAATTTTTTATGTACAAGGATTTAAGGGTAAACTATGGGACTCAAACCATGGTTTGAGACCATAGTATCTGTGCGCTAGATTTATACAAATAGATAGATCGAGTCTAAGGAAGAGGTACACTATTATTGATGTTTTGATCTAATTTTATGTGTTTGTAATACTTTTGTAAGGGTTTCAGTCTAGGTTGGGTAGAAATGCTCTTGCTGGATGTGTGTGGACTCTGCTGATTGTGTACGCAAAAGGGTAAAGTGTAAGGGAAAATATGATGTACTGAAATGATCTGAATTAATACAAGGACTGATTTTGGAGGAAAGCATCATGTTATCTCTCCGTGTTATCTGTTTACTGTTCTAGCTTAAGTTCAATTTACTTCTGTGTTGCTTACTTATGTTTGCGCGAATACATATGTTGTTTATGCATGAACTTATATTGATGGTTGATTATGACTTATATAAATCTGAATCTGATATAATATATCCGCGACGAAGTGATCTGCGATTCTATGTTGTAATCTGATAAAGTATTAATCTATATTGCACAAATATTTTTATGATCGATATAGGTCTACAATCAATATTCTTAGGGCCACTACATTATTTTCTTCCTCAGGGTGCAGAAACCTGGTTCCAACACCCCCCCATACTGGTTCAGGTGAGACTTCAATCTACACAAGTAGGCCATTGCCGAAAGGGCTAGTAGTTGGAGGTTTCGTTGGTTGTGCGATAAACTCTAAACCTGGGTCAAGACCCCTCAAGCCAAAAATATATATATAACTAATAATTAACTAATAATTAGTACTAAAGAGTCATGTCTCCAAGGAGATGACCATTCGTGAATGGGTACCTACCTAAGTATATAATTGGGACCCTCATCTCTAATCAAATGATATGATATATTCTCGTCCGTATTATTGATGTTATATACAATTTCTGTAAATGATGATAATACATTGAAGTAATAGTTGCAACCATAGAAAATGCCATAAAAATTAAGAGGACATCTAAATTAGAAATGGAGAATCTTGATGACACTAACCTTAGTTTTCAAAGCTCAATATGGAATACATTCTTATAGATCAAGATCTATGGGTTGTAGTACTCAAAATCAAACCCACTAATATGAAATATGAAGAGTCAACGGTGTTTGAGATATTAAAGAAGCCTTATGGTGCTCTACTTAGCTGATTAGTACTACTGAATATTTGTAAAGAAAAAAATGCAACAACGCTTTGGAAGAAGTTAGGGGATTTATATCAAGCTAAATATCTAGTTAATAACATTTCTATGGAAAATGTTTTTTTTTTCTTGAGAATGGGTGATCGTGATTCCATAGTGGAGCATATAAATTAATTTAATACTGTTGTGACTTAGTTGGTCTCAATTGGAGTGAAAAATGTATAAGTGGATGCATTGTATAGCTCTTATGTGTTCTTACTAGATTCATGGGACAACCTCGTAATGGTCATCCAAATAATTTTAAATAAATTAATGCTCAATGAAGCCATGATTGCCTTATCCTCATAGGTTGTGAGGTGAAAAGATTAATAATCCACCAATGAAGCTTTTTCCATTGATGGAATATTGGAGGAGAAATAAAAGAAGATAAAATACAATATATACAGATCCCATGGGATACATAAGTCTCTTGAAATGTCCAAGGAAAAATATTGGAACTATAGTAAGGTGAAACATTTCAAAGGGGACTACAAGGAAGATAAGAAGAAGAATAAAAAAGAAAAGAATGAATCTGAAAATGAGTCTAGAATACCATCTTAATAAAATGATGGAGATGATTTTGTTATAGCTTTCGAAACCCATGCAAGCCACAATACATGATTGGTAGACTTTGGAGCTTCTTTCCATATGAATTCCCAATGGTATTGGTTTTCAATGTATGATTAATATGATGGTGCGACGGTATATTTTGGTGATGACTCTTATATTAACATAGTTGGATATGGAAGAGTATTAATTAGGTTCCACGATGGTAAAATAAGGGGTATAACTTGATTTTTTCACATTCTAGGTTTAATATGAATTCCACTATCAATAAGTAAACTTAATGATGTAGGAGTGTAGGTTTTTCTCTTTGAAAAAGGCGGAAATATGTTCTAAGGAGCTATAGTACTCCTTAAGGGTGCTCATTTGGGAACCTTGTTCCAAATTTATGCATGTGATATTGAGTGTAATAGTTCTTAAATATCTACATCAAAACTATCTATAGGATTTACACACTCATAGCCAAAACCTCCTCAACAAGATCTTAATTAAGAAAGAAAGTTACATATAGATAATACAATGACATGGCCCTAAATATTGGGCTATATTTTTGAGAAGGGCCTATGGGCCTTTAAAAAAAATTGTTGATGAATTGAATGAATTTTCTCTTGAAGTTGACCTCTATGAGCATTGCATATGTGGAAGACATGACCATGTTCAATTTTATTCTAGCTCTAGTAAATATTATGGGTTGTTGAATTTAATTCATTCTAGTATACCTAGTACACTTAAAAATATTTAAATTTCTTTGGATTTGTACTATGTGTCATTCATTAATGGTTATTTTATAAAGACATGGGTATATTTTCTAAAAACAAAATCTAACATTTTTATATGGATTAACGAGCTCAAAGCTCTCTCAGAAAAGTAGACTTGTAGGGAGACTAAGGTGTTGAACATTGATAATGGAAATGGTTTTTTTTTTCCAAATCTTAATAATTTTTTTAATGATAATGGCATTGAAAGACATAAGAAAACTCTATATACCTCTCAACAAAATTGAGTTGTAGAATGGATGAATAAAAATTTATCGATACAACTAGGAGTATGCTCAGAGGAGTTGGGATGGAAAATAAGTTTTCAATTGAAGTAATTTCTAATGCATGTTACTTGATTAACAAGTCTCCCACATATACTGTTGTGGATAGATCGCCAATGGAGGTATGAATGGTAGAGAAGAACTCTCTTTAGAATATTCATGATTTTGGTCTTTAGGCATACGTTCATTGTGGCTAAGTAGAAGAAATCTATTTCATATGACAAGGAAATGAAATGTATCTTCATTGGTTACAGTGTTGGTATGAAATGGTAAAATGATTTAGGTTCCTATAGTTAGAAAAGTTTTGTATAATAGAAAAGATAATTTTTGGAGAAGTTAAGCCTTCTCCCACAATGGTAAACTAGAAAAGGGTGAGAACCAGCTAGTGGTTTAGACAGTATGAAAGACTGAGAACATTGATCCAAAAAGTGAAAAATAATTTCATGAAGGACCTGAAGAGAAGATATTTTAGAATAGGAGGATGAAAATCCACTTCATACATTAATGAGGCCCACTCGAAAAAGAAGATAAGTATACTTATAACCCTTTTTATTTCAATATTTTTTTTTTTTTGAAAATTTGTTGTCATTGATGTCAAAGGGATTCTATCATTGATTTTATATATAAGTATCAAAGTATATTAAAAATTTGGTTTCTCGTGAAAATTAAGAAGTAAAAAGGTGAAATTGTGGTTTCAAACCCATGGTATTTTCCCATTTTATTTGGAAAAATGAAATAAAAGGGGGAATTAATTACTCAATTAATGAATTGACATGAATTTTTTACTTAATATTTTTTTTAGAAAAGGATTAAGATTATGTATAGACGTGGTGAGGATTAGAAGGAAAGGGTGTTCAAACAAAATTCCAAAATGTAATTTATGGAGTGAATGAGTCATTTTAGCACTTTCACTATAACATTTTTTCCGAGATGCTTCAAATGGAGGAATTTTGAGAGAATTTGGGAGAGATCAAGGAGAAAATCTTATTAAAATATGAAGTCTTGGTTTACTATACTTTCATATTTCTACATCATGTAATTTAGGGTTTGTGATTGATCATGGAATCTAATTCAAATGAGTCATCTCAATATTTTTTCTATAACTTATTTTCTAGGATGTTTCATATAGTAAAATTTTAAGGAGATGGAGGAAATATACTATTGGATATATTTGGTAAAAAAAATTTACACTGGTTCTTTATACTTCCCAAGATATTCCCTATGGAATTTGGGCCTCCTGAGTGCTCTTGAGACCAATTTCAAACAAGTCAAATTGTCATTTGTACTATAACATATTTTTGGGTATGTTTCAATCTGTGAAATTTTGAGAATATAGATGTGACATATTTAGGTACTTATGATCAAAATATTTGACTTTGGTTCACTATAGTTTCATAGATGTAATTATTAGAAGCTAGGGTTTTTGAATGGTCCTAAAATCAACTCCAAATGGGTCAGCATGGCATTTTTCCCATAACTTTGTTTATGTGATTTTTAAGATTATGAATTTTTTAGAGAACTAAGAGGACATATAAAGTACCTTAGGAAAAATTTGGTTCACAATATTTTTAAATATATTCCTTATGGAAGTGAGGAATTTTGAATGGCCTTGAAATCAATTTCAAATAGGTTAGCTTTACATTTTTACTACAACTTTTTTTATGGGACTTGCAAGTTACAAAATATTCAAAGATATTAGGATACATATATAAGTTCCTCAACTAAAAAGTTTAGAATTAGATTTGCATAATTGTATACATGGCATGTTTTAAATTTCATTCTTAGGATTCAAATTTCATTAGGAGGTTCAAATTTTGGTTAGACATACTGAAGGCAAAAGCAACAAGAAAAATTTGGGAAGGTATTTTCCTAAAGGTATAAGTAGCAAGAGAAATTGGTGAAGGTAGAAGTAGAAAGAAGTCTCAATGAATGTAACTTAAATATTATCATATTTCAAAGAAGTTATATTAACTGAATAAGACTTGTAATTAAAGGTTGTTTCTTAAAAAAATGGATTGGTTTATCTTTCTAAGTTGGTACTTAACACAAGGGATTGTTGTCTCTAGTATGGCAGTGCTGCAAAATATTTGTAGTGGTTGGGATTGATGTCTATAGTAGGTTAGTTCCTATGAATATTTGCAGAAGTGGGGATTGATATCTCTATAAGATTGTTGTCCAAAAATATTTTTAAGTTTAGGTTGGTGCCTATTAGGATTTGTGCTAGTGGGGATTGGTGTCTCTAGTAGGTTGGTTCCTACAAATATTTGTAATAGTAGATTAATGCCTACAACTATATATATATATATATATATATATATATATATATATATATATATATATAAGTTATCTAATTTTCTTCATAAATATTTCCATATAAATATTGTGTTCCATGTTTTCTAGTTGATATATCTCATTTTGTATTGTGTTCTTATGGTTTATGAATGTTTAAATAAGTAAAAATAATCTTCCATTGATTTAACCCCATGCCCCCCCCCTTCTTAATATACGTATGTTCTCAACAATTAATATTAGAGAAATTTCCTTCAAAATAAATTTCACTACTCGAAGTTATATATTGGAAGATTAAATGATTAGCTAATAATATTTCTCCAAAAATACAAATCCCACGACAATTAGAACAAAGTTTGATGTATACGAAATTGTTGAAAGAAATGGGGAGGTGGATTTTGAAGAAGAATGCATTTATGCCTTCAGAAAAATAAAGAAGCTCAAGAGAATGAATTTGAAAAAAAGGAGAAAATACAAAAATATGAAGAGGATGAAGATGATGCAGAAGAAAAAATGTTTAGAAAGACTTGAAGAAACATATACTACTCTTATTAACCTAAAATTTCAACCAGAAGAGGAAAAATGGATGGAAGAAGTTTCAGGAGTTGTTGGCTATGGTTTATATTCTTTGCAAAAATATTAACACATGTTGTAAGAATATGCAATGCATAGCAAGAGGATTTAGGGGTAGTGCCCTTGAAATCAAATTTGGTGGTTTTTTTCATCTATTTTGGCAATTTTAGACACGCTTTTTGCTAAACATTCCTTTTTGGTGCATGGTGTTTTCTGCCATGATTTTGTAGTTTTGGACAAAATATAGTTATATCATAATCAAGGGTAAACGTATCTGTGGTTCATGGATTCCACGGGATATATATTATATTGTAATAATTTGTTGTATCCATGACATGGTTCCTAGTTAGGTAACTATGTTGTTTTTTTGTTTGTTTTTTCCTTTACCATTATTTTTACTTCATGGTTGCTAAGATTTTCCTTTAGTAGCTTGAACGACGTTAATCTCAGAAGTATTCATAGGTGCAGAAGGAGAGGGGATTTGAGTGGTCACAAGGGTGAGATTTGGATTGTTTTGACCGAAAGGCTTATTCACTAGTTGTTGACCAATGGAACCAATCAAAACCTTAGCAGCATGTGATTGCACTGAATGAGCATATGGAATAGTGTGGGATGGTTACAGAGCGTTATGTGTTTTTTCCCAATTGGGTATAGAGTAATTCTAAACTTTGAGCACGAGAGATAACATTCTCTTCGGTAATGACTCTTCCCTTGGAAACATCCTCAGTTATATCAGGTAACAATGATTTAACAAACCATTCTGCTAATAAATGACCTAGAATATACGTTTTTACCAAATGACGACAATGTATCCACTCATTTATATGATCAAATATGTGATTATATCCATATTTTTTTAAATAGGTTAAAAGTTTTGTACTAGTTTCATAACAGATGGGTATTTGAAAATGTGTCAGGAATGTTGTTGCAAATTCGTTGAAGTTATTAAATGAATCTCTTCGTAATTCGACATACCATTTTTCTCTCAGACCTGTAAGAGTTCATTGGAAAAGATGAAAACAAATATAGTTATAATTTAAGGAGTTGAAAGAACACCATAAATGATAAGTCATAATATGGTTTTATGGTTCTTCTCTATGGTTATCGTTAAATTTGGGAATATCACTCGGGAATTTTTTTGGAATAGCCAATTACCAAGGAGAATGATAGATTGGATTGTTCGTAATTCGGGAGAGATATGGTAGCTCTAGTGTTGCGATAAATGGAAACTACCTATTTCAGTCTAATTGAGGGGGTTGGTAAACTTGTGAGTAAAGGTTAACCACTGGTGAGGGATATTCTAGATAAGTTGTAATGGGTTAGGTGATAGGCATTTGCATTCCACCAGGGTAAGGAGTAGTTCGGAAAGTAGAATAACCCTATAGGGGCTTCACTCAATGAACCTCTAACATATGACGTGCGATCATAGCATATTAAAAAATACCCTTAATTTGAGTACATATTAGAATATGCATCTAAAAATCACAATATTTAACCCCCTACCAATACAAACCCAATACACCTTAACAATTTAAAAAGCCCCTAATTTCACTATATATTATAGGTATCCATTTTTTCATTAACATTTTTCATACCCCTTTATATTTTTTCATTAACTTTGAGCTCCATTTTTTTATACCTAACAATATAAAATCCCTTTACCCCCTATATATCCCCCAATATATTATATCATTTTTTCCTCATTATATATCCCCCAATATGAGCCCACATGCTATAGTATTTCTCCCGCAGGGAAACCTTTGTGGATAAGCTGAACTAGGTTGTCATTTCCTAAGAAATCCTTAATAAGTAGGATTTTGAAAAAATTGGCCATTAATATATTAAATTTTATAAGGTGCTTACAACACAATTAGTTGTTCAATAGGAAATTGAACAGGTTTTCCATATGGGATTTGAAGCGTACCTTGAATAGGATGGCCTACTTGCATTTGAGGCAAGATTTGTCCAAGTTGACCAAATGGCACCCCTGGTATACCATAGATAGGCTGAGCAACATGTACCTAGGGCCTGAGCAGGTTGACTAGATGGGATATGTAGTATACCCTAGAAATTTGGGATTTGAGGTATCCCTTGTACTAGTTGACTAGTTTGTATTTCATGTATCACTTTGATAGGTTTAATGGAAGGATCTTGAGTTGCAACTGGACCAAGTTGACTTGAAGAAGTTAGGGAAACATTCAAAGGTGTATTAACCATTACTGAAAATAGAGAACTAGCAAGAAGAGGACTTGAAATAGGCTAAGAAACAATTTGGGATATTTTTCTAATGGATGGGGACATACCAAAAACAAGTTGGATGGGTACATACCAAGTTAGTTGATTCACTCATAATGAAAGATACATGTTGGGTAACTATCACTCACTCTGTCATGATTAGACTTCTTAAAGGAGTCCGCGAATGAGTTTTCCGAGGAGAATTTAGGAGAAAATTGTATTGAGGAGTTTGATGTAAAAGAGCTTCTAGTTTAGTAACATGGGTAATAATAGGAAAAATTTGATACAGAGGATTTCATATTAAATTAACAAGAGTTTGAGGTCGAAAATGCTCTTCCTTAGTAACATCCTCTACACTGAATAAACCAAGTGGAAATGCTTCCTCTTCAACACTCAAGGACAAAGGTTGTGGATGAGATAAAGGTAGTGAAATGGAAGAATAAGTTCCTGGAGTGACTAGTTCGGTAACTTGTAGTTCCTCAGGTTGAAATACTTAAGGTTGTAAGATTTTTGAGTCTACAATTTCAAGTTATATAACTTCATGTTTTATTGTCTCAAAAATTTATGGTTGAGAGATTTCAACTACTTTAGTATCACCGGTTTCCAAAGATGTAACTTTGGCTTCAGTGCCAATAGGAAGTAATGACTATGGTTGATTAATTTCAAATGCAGTTTTGGATAAGGTAGCTTCTGATGCACCGGGTTCGGTAGTTTTTGTTTTCTTATTTTTATGATGCTCTAATATAATAGGTGTTGCCTCTAGGGTAGTGGGGGAAATCATTGCATACGCACAATGAGGAGTTTCTTCCATGGTTGATTAATTGATTTTGAAAAGTAAAAACATTAATAAAAGTAAAAAGGGGTAACTAGGTATGAAAGGATTATCAAGCCACTATGAACTGCACTATACAATTAAGTATGTGTATGAAATCTCCCTTAATGTTTTGTTTGATATATCACAGTTAACAAGGTAGTTGACTTGGTTACCTACGAATTGTTTGAAACCTAATGGGGACTTCCAAAATATACGTGAAAGTACACGAAAACATAGTTTGTAGTAGTGTTGTCCAATGCATAACTTTACGATGGGGATGGTATGATATATTCGTTGTACGTGAACATTGTCCTATATACCTAAAGGCACATGGAATAACGTTTTGATAAACTATAATGTACATGGAAAACCAACCATCCCCAGGATGTAACAATTACAAGTAACAACAATCCCTATGTTTAGAGACGCCAAAGCATATCTTCTATCCTATACCAACTAGATGTGTCTTTATTGCTTTAAATTCTAATTAGGTTTATTTATCGATGTTAATGTTGATCTTGATTAAGGTTTTGGTTTCAAGTATCGAAACCAATTCACCTAAACTCCTAAAATGCAACTAGCGTGAGCAAGAACTCTTTTTTATTCAATGAATATATAACTAAAGATGGGAAATAGTTTAAAACAACGACGTAGAAAACAACAAATTCCAAAAAATATCTTCAAAATTACCATTCCAATTCAAAGATTGAAATCCCTAATGCATGATGAAATAAAACTTTCTTTCCTTTTTCTTTCAATTTTCAATGTAAAGAAAAATGAAAATATGAATAGATTATTGAATAAAAAACAATTCAATTAGATTGCTACTGTAATGAAAAGTTATTTAACAACTCAATAAGAAGCCAAGGGATAGAAACCCTAATTGGAAAGAGGAAGGAAAAAAAATCAATCTCTTATAAAAAAAATTCACACTCAATTTCACACAACCCTTTGGCTTTTTAAAGACCTTGGATAGACCAAAGAATTAGGAAGACATTGCAAATAAAACATAATTCATAGCAAGAGAGCGAAAAAACAGTTTTTGTATTTTTCAAGGATCATCGTAGTTGGAGTAGAGGAACCAGTGAACTCGGTCGAACTTACTAAATTGGGCAAGTGCATTGGTTAAATCTATCTCAGAAGAAAAAGTGTGATGTGTAAGATTCACTTAAAACACGAAAAAAAAACCTTGATCAAGCTCGAAATTAAGATTTCTTAAATCCAATGACATTATGAACAAGTCAAATAGAGTCGATTTCTAAGGTATTAAAAGTCTAGGGAAAGAAAACCACTAAATAACATCCTATATCCCTAGTGGAGTTACCAAGTTGTTTTGTGGCATACGAAAGTAATCTCCCTAGACCTAGTGGCTTAATTTAGAAAAATCCAAGACAAAATTACAATGTTTTTCCTTAGATATGTTTGAAATATGGAAGGAAAACCAACTTGGAATCCAACGCAAGCTTCCTTCTTCTCATTGCTTGTTAGCTCTAGCTAAAACTTCAATTTATAAAAATGGAACGTACAAATCATCCAAAACAAGCAAGAGAACAAAACATACAAGATAACATATACAAATAACTATAAACAAGAATTCAATGATTCATGTTCTACATATGCATAATCGAGACATAATGTGTAGGAGAAACAATTCACTTTTGTATTACTAATCGCAGGAAAATATTACAACCCTTGTAGGCCTTGACTTTGTGAATCTCTCCCATGTATCTTGTCCTTCCTTTTCCACCATGTTAAGCCTTAAATCACACCTAAATCACATGGATATATTATGGACCTCTACACAAAAATGAGTCGCATAAGGGCATAATCACGGTCTCAAAAAGCCAACCCAAACGCTATGGTAGGTGTTGAGTTTATAGGGTAAATGACGTGGTTTTGGATTTACCATTCTAGGGCTTAGAGACACATTAGAGGGAGGTAATTTCTAGGAGATCAGAGATAAGATAGTAGGAGTTCATTACATGTTCCAACAGTAAATAGTTAAAACCAATCCCGAAGCTTGTAGAGAGAAAAACTTCGAAATTAATTTTAATTTTTCGTCATTTCCAGGTGTTCATCGCACTTATTGTGAAATAAAATTTCACTAACCAGTATAATTTTAATGTGTGGAAATTGTTCCAACACAAGTTGTCTTAAAGAAACTACGACGGTCCTTAAAACTAGGTTTTCAAGCCAATGTAACCCATGGTTCCTGTAACTTTTGGAAAGAGAATGCTTTTGGCTTTGTATGGGATTGATGCAAAGTGTAAATGGGTGATGATAGATCCATGTTCAAGGCCATTTGTTTGAATGCGACAAAATGACCTATAATAAATAGGATCATTTTTAGTGAGTTTTTTATAATTTAGATCTTTTTAATATTTAAAAAACAAAAATTTTAAAGACATTATTTATCAAGAACATAATGTATGTGATTATTATCGTAGATATTGATTGTTTACTTTCTCTTTCAATGCAAAATTTCGTATGAAAATAAACATTAACGGTAATAATAATTGTCACATTTTCCATAACTTAGGAATATATATAGATTAACAATGTAGCTAAATAATTAGTTCTGCAAATGATATATCTCATAGATATTGGGTGTATGACATGAAGAAGGAGAGCTATGTGACGTATCATCAAGTTGATATCAATGTTGTTAGAAACAACAAGAATAAATTAAAAGAGTGTGTAAGATAAAGAATCTTTGAATTGGGAAAATAAGAATGATTAACATGGAGAACAAATAAGTGATAGTTTGATGTAGAAAATTGAATTAATATAACCACAGTTTTCATTATTGTAATCCAAAATTTAAGTTTTTTTTATGTTGACAAGGTTCAAATTAATATAGTTTCACATCTAAACTTAATAAAGATATGAAATTATATAGTTTTCCTTAGCTTAATATGGCTGTATCACAAACAAAGTCTAAAATACACTTGTATATAACAAATGAAAAGTATGCCTTACCAAATCTAGAAAATATGGATGGAATATTCAAATATTTATGTTCAAGTATTAAATATGCATTTGGTTAAAATTAAATATCTATAACAATAATGCATACAACTTGAATTACATACTTAGTTGTTGATAAACCAATACCAATTGTACTCAAACAATAATCAACTATTAAATATCAATGTTGTAATGACATCTTGGTTAATAGTAGATAAACAAATAACATTACCAATGCAACAAGCTAACTATAAGTTAACATGCTAATATCTTTTATAATATAAACATATGAATATAAAGAAAGATAAATGACCTCATTTACTTGAGTTCAACCAATGTCTACTCTTTTTTATCTAGAAAGATCATAAAACTACATATTTTCCATTAATATTACTAAGAAATTTGCATTGTTTATTTTTATATCAATAAGAATTGAGAATGGACATAATAGACAAATTAAAGAAAAAAAAAAATTAGAGATTTCCAAGTTTCTAATTAAAAAAAAAAAAATCCCGGGGCCAATATACCAATATGGTCCTATGATTATGTAAGTGTCAGCCTGTGATAGATTTAATATTGTGAATTATATTATAAATAAATGAGAACAAAGACAAATAGACTCAATAATTTTAATCTTAATACGCCAAGAAAAAATACTTGGTATTGAACTTTAAATTTTAAATGCTCTCATATAAAATTAAAGCTACAATTATCATTAGTGTCACTCCTTTCCCTTTTCTATTTCAATGTTCATCTGTGTTATCACTTTCTTGGAAGTGGAAAATCATTGTCATTTGTTAATGTGATAGTATTAGAAAAAAAATGTTTTAAATGACTTTGAAAATCTTATTTTAATTGGAATTGGATCTCCAAAACATCTAAAATTCTGCGGTTCTTTTTTAAGATGTCATAAGTTTCAATGTGACAGTATTAAAAAATATATGTTTTAAATGATTTTGAAAATCTTAGTTCGGTTGGACTTCAACACAAAATCTAAATTTGATAATAAGTCAAAATCTTTTGTTAATAAGTCATATATTTTGGATCGATGTGGAATATGACAAATACTCGGCATCAATGGCTGTCAGAGTTTAAGGCCGTTGCTGCATCGCAGAGACTCTTTGGGCAATTGGGAACACCATTCATTGTGACAACCCCGGAAGGATCCCCAGTCAAATCTCTAACATGGAAAGCCTTACCGTGGGAAGTCTTAGTGATAAATTTTGTTTAATAATAAATCAGTATAGATTTATTTTAAGTACTGATTTTAATATGAGTTTAGAAAGTTAAATTTTGTACTAAAATATAATGTGTTAATTTTTATTAGATAGATTGTATTTTAAAATATTAAATAGAGTATATATAAAATTAAATAAAAGCTTTTATATAAAATTAAATAAAAGCTTTAAGTATGAAAAAATAATTTTCTATGATATATATATGATTTTTTTTAAATGATATATAATGTATATACAATTGACATTAAAATATTTCACATAATATGTATATTTACAAATGATTTTATGACTCAAATTAAAATGGTTTTTTAATATTAACATATTTTTAAGTATAAGATTTAAAGATATTATTTACAAGTCTTTTTTTTATTTCTAATTATTTTATAATATATTCATTTTTTATTATAGTAGCTATTATTTTTCTATTTAAAACATAATTTTTATTTTTACGCTGTAAAGGGTTCTTATATGAAAACAACTTTCTTGAATTCCCACATGTACCATTCTACACCATTGATATGGATGTTAAATGATTGAAACCATTTGAGCCTTAGGATTAAATACAGTTACAGAAAAAAATATGACGAAAACCTAGGGATGAAAGATAATGCCCTAATTTCTGAAGAAACCCTGAAGCCGCCCAGGAGAAATGAGACACTGTCGATCAATACGCAGAAATTGCAAGCAGAAAGAAATAGGAATTCGAGGTAAGAGCGGAATAAATTCTATTGCAGTTGCAGAAACCAAACACTGTCAATGAATACGCAGAAATTGCAAGCAGAAAGCAATAGGAGTTCAAGGTAAGAGTGAAATAAATTCTATTGGAGTTGCAGTAGTAGTTGTGGTGGTTGTACAAATAGTAGCAATAATATGTTGCGATGTTGTGGGTGTGGCCGGTGTGGAATTTCCCAGGGACGCGCTGCCGACGGAGTCTGGATATCTGAGTATAGAGGGGAAGAAAGGTGCTCGAATATTTTATGCATACTATGGGGCCATGTCACCCCAACTGAGCAGCAAAAGTCTGAAATTCTGATTCTTCTTGGCTGGAAGGAGATCTTGGCTGCTCTGGTATGATCAGAAATTTCTTCCAATTAAGTACCTCGACAATCGAAGGACCAGACCTGCATTTGCATCAGAATACTGCACCTTGGAATCGTGTGTTTGGCTTACTTTTCTTGGACAGTCCCATTGGAAGCAAATTCAGTATTGCCACTTCCAAGGACTTGTACGCGGTCCTACAAAGGTTTTTTAATTTGAAACTCCTGTTTCGTGGGTGCCCATTTCATGTAGCAGGCGAGAGCTATGCAGGAAATTATGTTCCCTCTCTGGGCATGTATATGCTCAACAAGCTAGACAATGAAATAGGGGAGGAGGGCAAGGCATTCCCATTGCGACTGGATGGACTGGCCATTGGCAATGGGTTAACCCATCCCATTGTGCTGGTCCAGTCGCACGCTTCTGTTGCTTACGCTGCAAGGCTCTTCGATTCTCGAGAAAAGCAGTGCCTTGAAATTCTACAGCAGGAGGTGACGAATCTCACCGGGTAGCCGAAATGGTAGGATGCCCAAATTGGGTTTCAAACCATGGTATTCAATTAGTCAGGGACAAGTTGTGCCTTGAAATTCTGCAGCAGGAGGTGACGAATCTCACTGGGTAGCAGAAATGGTAGGATGCCCAAATTGGGTTTCAAACCATCGTATTCAATCAGTCAGTGACCAGTGCATTTCATTGTCATTTCCAGAGAGCATAATTGGGCTAGAAGCAGTTAACAGGTGCTAAATTTGTCTTCCCTTAGATGATTTAAAGTTTCCTATCTCGGATTTAGAGAACCAAAATATTTTATAATGCTTAGTTGCAATTGAGAGCCATAATTTTGATTTTAGTTCAATTTTTTTTTTACCTTACTCTTTTTTCTATCTATAAAATTTTTTAGATCATAATTAATCTTCTACCTGCATTATTTTTTGTGGCAAGAATGCTGCTTATCATAGCAATTTAAAGCCCAATCCAATGGATGATTTCAAGTCTGAACTCTTTTTTGCAATAGATATTTTGGGTTTGGAAGTGAATTCTCAGACATAAAATATACGATTCAGAAGCATGGAGAGGCTGGTTATTTTCCCTTCAAAATCATTTCATTCTATTGGAACATTAATGCTCACAAAATGTAGAGAGATCTGAGTACAAAGGAGTTTTTTATCACTCCAAGATTTTGTAGTCTGCATAATGATCTGTGATTCTGGTTACATATACGGCTTGAATTTAGGTCCTTAAGTTTTAGAGCTTAGAAGTAGCTAGTAAGATCACAATTGGAAGATTCTGTGATACCCATTGGCTACAAAATCTAGTACAAATATTTTATTGTTAAATTATTCATTTGTATTTTTTTTCATTCTCTCGATGGGTTATCCAAATACACTTAACGCACACTTAATGTTGCACTGGACGTGGTCATGGTTCTGGAGCTTTATCAAGTTCGAATTTACTTCCTAGATCAAGACCTTTTAATGATGTTAAAAGAATACACATAACAACAAAAATGTTTTATATTTGTTAGAAAAAATGGTGGAGATTAACCTCTAATGCTTTTCATAGTGGAGCTAGCCAGAATCATGAATGGAAAGTTGGATATTGTTACTGAAATGTGAAGATTAACTTTTATTTCATTGCATAATGTAAGTAGCCAGAATCATGAAGGGGCAGATTGGACCTTCATAATAGAATTAGCATCAAAATATTTCTTTGCATTCTACAACAAGCTAGAATCATGAATGGGCAGATTGGACCTTCATTCAAAATATCCCTTTGCATTATGGAACTAGCTAGAATCATGATTGGGCAAGTTGGACCACATAATCAAATTGGTATCAAAATATTTATTATGGATAATTTATATCCTTCTCTTGATCATCTGGTCATTTATTAACAGTTTGCTTATTATTAATAATAAGCCGGGTATATATACACTCCAATATTTTTTACATACTTTTTCATTGTGCAATTTGTGTTTATTGATCAATTAAACAGTTCGTTCAGATAATGGGCCCTCAATTAAAGATTTTGTTTAGATTATATTAATTTGTTCATTTTCATTTGCTTTCATCATGTTAGTATTGGGTAAATCTTATTCCTGGCTAAAGAGCATAGTTGGTATTGGGTAAATCTTATTCCTTGCTAAAGAGCATAGACACAGAGACGAGAGGAACGTTGTGAGGGAGATATGGATGAATTATTGGAATATATGTATGATTTATTAAAGTAAGAAGTAAGTTTTAAATACTTCTGAAATATTTTAAATTTAATATTGATTAATTAATAATGATGTATTTTAAGTAAAAAAATTTAACAGCTTCAGGATTGATGAGCTCTTTCAATAGATTATTTCCTCTCAATGAATTTTGAAGCCATAATCGAAAAATAAATCATGTCAAAGTAGTTTGAATAGCTCGTGTGTGCTATGCTTGAATAGCTCGTGTGATTGATATGGTCAACCAGGTTCACTTGGGATAATAGAAGTCATAAAAGAGAAAAGCTAGGGTCACTTGGGATAATAGAAGTTATAAAAGAGAAAGTGCTGGAGGGAGAGGTGGATTCAGCTTTCATATTGGAGACATTAGCTATGCTACAATTTTCTTGGTTAAGTGGGACTGCTTTTTGTAGTTAATCAATCAAATTGCTTCGCGAGTGCCATACATGACAGCCATTGGAAACCATGAAAGGTAAATTTCTTCTTCATTAAACCCTAATCTTATCTTCCATTTCTATATCTACACAATGATTCTATATCGATGATACTATGCATACATGGTCACAATTTTACTCGAAAACAATGGAAATTTTTGTAGTATTTTGAGATAATTTAGCAGAAAATTTGGAAAATTTGACTTACAACTATCGAGTTTTAAGATTTTTTTTTTTGAGAAATACAGATACATATATCACAAGATAGATTTTGAAAGATGGTATGAGTATATTTCTACCATTAAAAATAACTACTATTCTACAAAAACACAAAAAAAAAATATTTTTTGAATTTTTTTTCACCACATTCGGGGAAACATTCCTCATTCATGGCATCCCTACTCGAAAATTTCACAAACTTTGGGTTCGTGCGCCACCACACAAAAAACCTTTGTAGAACTTTCTAATGAGAGTTCTATTTCATTTTGGCTTCAATTTTAATTGTCTGAAACTTCATGGAATTCCCGTTTCATAGTAATGAACCATAAACAGAGAGATATTATGGTGTAAGCAAGCTATTCTGTGAAATATATTGCCATTCATGTCACCTCTTATTCAAGCCAACTCAACTCATATGATTACTCTGAGTGACTAAAACACTAAATCTGAATCATAAACGTGAAATATTTTCATGAGGTAGGTGGCCATCCCAGCAAGATATGGAAGCCAATCAAAAGTGAGGTGGCACTTAAAATAAAAAAATCATTTTTGTGGCAGCCAAGTTTTGAGTAGTAGGTTTATTGGAATTTGCTGGTGAGATATAAGTTAGCCAGCCTTTTACTTTTTTTTCTCTTATATATATTATAAGCACCCTATTTTTAAAGTGCTCTGTTTTTCATGATACGAAAGAAAATGTTCTTATGTTTTATAATTTGATTATTTTTATTTTCACCTTATTTAAATATGTAAAAATAATTTTACTGAAACTTGAAGATCTATTCCGTTGCATAATGGAAGTATCCAAAATCATGAAGCTGTAGATTGGACCTTCATAATAAAATTGGCATCAAAATATTTCTTTGCATTTTGCAGCAAGTCAGAATCATGAATGGGCAGATTAGACCTTTATTCAAAATATCCCTTTGCATTTTGGAACTAGCCAGAATTATGAAGGGGCAAGTTGAACCTCATAATGGAATTGACATCAAAATATTTATTATGGATAATTCATATCTTTCTCTTGATCATCTGGTCATATCTAATTACCCTGGGTGACTGAAACACTAAATCTAAACCACAAACGTGAAATATTTTCATGAGGTAGGTGGTCATCCCAGCAAGATATGGAAGCCCATCAGAAGTGAGGTGGCACTTAAAATAAAAAAATCATTTTCGTGGCACCCAAGTTTTGAGTAGTAGGTTTATTGGAATTTGCTGGTGAGATATAAGTTAGGTAGCCTTTTACTTTTTTGCGCATATATATATATATATATATATATTATAAACACCCTATTTCTAAAGTGCTATGTTTTTCATGATACCAAAGAAAATGTTCGTATGTTTTATAATTTGATTATTTTTATTTTTATCTTATTTAAATATGTAGAAATAATTTTACTGAAACTTGAAGATCTATTCCGTTGCATAATGGAAGTAGCCAAAATCATGAAGGGGTAGATTGGACCTTCATAATAGAATTGGCATCAAAATATTTCTCTGCATTCTGCAACAAGTCAGAATCATGAATGGGCAGATTGGACCTTTATTCAAAATATCCCTTTTCATTTCGGAACTAGCCAGAATTATGAAGCGACAAGTTGAACCTCATAATGGAATTGACATCAAAATATTTATTATGGATAATTCATATCTTTCTCTTGATCATCTGGTCATTTATTGACACTTTGCTTATTATTAAATAATAAGCAGGGTATATATACAATCTAGTATCTTTTACATACTTCTTCATTGTGCAATTTGTGTTTATTGATCAATTAAACAGTTCGTTCAGATAATGAGCCTTCAATTACAGAGTTTGTTTAGATTATCTTAATTTGTTCATTTGCATTTGCTTTGATGGTGTTGTTATTGGGTAAATCTTATCCCTGCCTAAAGAACAAACACAGAGACAAGAGGGATGTTGTGAGGGAGATATATATGAATTATTAGGATATATGTATGAATTATTAAAATAAGAAGTAAGTTTTAAATACTTTTGAAATATTTTAAATTTGATATTAATTAATTAATATTGATCTATTTTAAGTAAAAAAATTTAACAGCTTCAGGATTGAGGAGCTCTTTCAATAGATTATTTCTTCTCAATGAATTTTGAAGCCATAACTGAAAAATAAATCCTGTTTCTAAGTTAATAAATAAACTCATAAACAGGTTATTCCTCTCCTCTAAAAACTATTTTCACCTGTATGGATTCTCTATTTAAAGAAATCCTGTCAAAGTATTTTGAATAGCTCGTCTGTGTTATGCTTGAATAGCTCATGTGATTGATATGGTCAGCCAAGGTCACTTGGGGTAATAGAAGCCATAAAAGAGAAAGTGCTGGAGGGAGAGGTGGATTTAGTTTCCATATTGGAGACCTTAGCTATGCTACAGGTTTCTTGGTTGAGTGGGACCACTTTCTGTAGTTAATTAATCCAATTGTTTCGCAACTTCCATACATAATAGCGATTGGAAACCATGAAAAGTAATTCTCTTTTTCATTAAACTCTAATTTTCATTAAACCCTAATCATATCTTCCATTTCTATATCTACACGATGATTCTATGCATACATGGTCACAATTTTACTTGAAAACAATGGAAATTTTGGTAGTATTTTAAGATAATTTAGTAGAAATTTTGGAAAATTTCACTTACAACTATCAAGTTTTAATATCTTTTTTGAGAAATCCAGAGACATATATCACAGGATAGATTTTTAAAACATGGTATGAGTATATTTCTACCATTAAAAATAACTACTATTCTTTAGAAACACAAGAAAGATTAGATTTTTTGAATTTTTTTTCACCACATTTTGGGAAACATTTCCCCATTCATGGTGTCTTTGCTTGGCAATTTTCTCTATGCTACTCTTTCCTATGTTACTTCTTTACAGCGTTTCCTTTGCAACATATGGTGCAATTGCTAGTTTATTTTTATTTTAAAGAAAACTTATTACACATGTCTCTTATACTAAACTGTAAAATAAAGTTTTAAGTTTAATAATTTGATTGCTATTATATATATATATATATATATATATATATATATATATATATATATATATATAAATTGTTAATTATAGTGTATATAAAATTGTAATTGTCACTTGGATTTTGCACTTGCTGATAGGCGATGGAGTTACTTATTTTTTAAAGGATTTCAATAGTATCAAAATATCATTTTTCTAAAGTATAGTTAATGTAGAAATCAAAAGTGATACTAAAATCGATGCTGGTGTAGACTTCATGATTTTGTTTCTAGACGTATATATGAGACTTGTATTAGTAGATTTATTAGATTTGGACAAAGTAATGTAATGTATATCTATGTTTTAAATGTTATTTTATTGTTTATATTTTAATATTATTAATTATTATACAGTTTTGGACAAAAAAAAATTTTGTTATTGCATGATTATTATATATTAATTTTATTATAATGTGTGTTACCCATGTTAATATCGGTTAGCTTTTCAAATTCATTATTATAATTTTTTCATTTATCAATTTATAAATATATTAAGAATATTTGAGTAATTATTTATAAATAGAATTTCAAATTAAATTAAATTAGATGTTCCAACATATACTTAAATACATATTAAAGTTAGAGTTTACTAAAATCTATTAAATAAAAAGTGATTTAGATAAAATTAAATTTTAAATTATGATAATATAGCTTTTAAATGTTAAATTTACCAACCAACTAAACATGTTTAAACTCTAATTTTTTCTTAACTCATAATAACAATTAAAAAAATAACTGAAACGAAATGTTATATCATGTTAATAATCTTATAAAAAACCACACTAAATGATAAAGATGCTCAAAAAATAAAATAAAATAAATAAATAAAATAAAATACTTTTAAAGAAAAGTAACGCTACCTATCATAAATGGGGCATAGAGCATTCAAGTCTCCCGTCGAAGGATAAAAAGGAAGTCAAAAACATTGAGTATTCCACTATAGAATGGTAGATGTAAAAAAAGCCTTGAAAATATAAGTGAATACATTTTATGAATTTGATATATAATAAGAAATTGATAATTCTTATATGAATTGTGGTATTTCGAAATTTGATCTAGAGAATTGTAGATATAAAAAAAAATCTCCGGAAATAGAATTGAAAAGAATATAATTGTAATAAGTAATCAATATTTTATATGAATTATGAAGGCTGGCATTCTGAAATTTGATTTACCATAAATTATTGTGTAACTTTATAAGATATTTATTAATTTAAAGTTAATAATAACAAAGTAGAAAATAAGATTGAAAATTATTATTTATCCGTCGAACAAAACTGAAATTTCTTTCTTTTAAATATATGAGTACAATGGTATATATTTTTTAATATATATATATATATATAAAGAAAGTATTAATAATATAATAAGTTATAATAAAAAATCAATAAGAATAAATTATTATAATTATAAAAACATATATATTATATTGGAGAAAATTTATTATTATTTGTGGGATATTCATTATTGACAAGTATATGTGATAGGGTTTTATTCATTATCACCACAATGTCATGTGGAATTATTGGTTGGTGGTTAATAATAAAGTATACTTTTACTCTTGAAAAATACTTTTAGGTCATTATGTTTATTATATTTAATGGAAGAAAGAAGTAATAATATAACATGCATATGATAGGTGATGAATAAAAGAATCAATAAGAATAAAGTAGCATACTAATACAAACAAACACACATATTATACATGATGGGAAAACCTATTATTATTAGTGGGGATACTTATTATTATCAATTATATGTGATGCAAGTTGACTCATCATGTCACGTGGAATTATTGGTTGGTGGTCAATAACCAAGTATGCTTTCACTCCTCAGAAATACCTTTAAGTTTTTATTTCCATAATAAAATAAAAACAATTTTCAGTCATAACCCAAAACCAACACCTTAATATATACTATAAAATCAAATATTTCATTTTAAATTCAACAATAAATATTCATAGATTATTTAATTATAATTATCTTTTCTCATATAAAATACATATCAATACAATAATGCATTATTTTTTTTTATGTAAGAATTATTATATTTAATAGGAGAAAGTATTAACAATATAACCAGTATATGATAAATGATGAATAAAATGATCAACAAAAATGAAATAGTATAATAATAAAAATACACACACATGTATATACATGGTGGGAAAACCCATTATTATTAGTGGGAATACTCATTATTGAATATTATTTGTGATGCAATCTTACTCATCTTTACTACCATGTCACTTAGAATTATTGGTTGGTGGTAAGTTCTGATTACACTTTCACTCATGAAAAATGGTTTGAGGTATTTTTTTATACTTGGTTTGTTGACCCGAGATTAGTGACCACTACGTTGTAGGTTTTAACCCTGAACACAAATTATCTACACATGAATCTTATAATAGAAAACAAACAATACCAAGTCTAGCATAAAACATAAAATAGATAAACACAGAGATTTTCCCCTCGATCCCAAATCGGGACGACCATCTTGATTTTTCATTCTATTCCTTTTAGTGTTACAGCACATATATATACATGCCGAAGCATACATAAACCCCAATCCATTAACCCTGGATTAGAACGTAACCGTAGTTCCCTTGACCGGATCTACAAAATACCAGGGGTGGAAAACCATCGTATGCAAAAACCATGTGCAAACTCATGCACAAAACATGGCTGGGTCCGCATATGAGTGGGACCGCATACCAAAACAAAATTCATCAGGACGCTGCCTCGGACCCCGACAGAGGGCGTTGCCGCCCCCCCTGTGACCCCCCTGCTGTGCCCGGCACAACGTATAGCTCGTGGGACTAGTCGTGGAAATAATATAACACATACCCAACATTCTCCCACTTGTTGCTTTCTTTCCACAGGGGACCTCAAGAGAGCTTAGTCATTGGGCCAATTCTTCAACACCCATTGTTTATCTACACCAAGAGAACTTCTGAGTGCTCTCAGACTTCGTCAATGCATCTGCAACATTCTTCAAAGTGTCCACCTTTACCATCAATACCCTTTTAGCCTCAACCATATCTCTAACAAAGTGATATTGAACATCAATGTGCTTTTTCTTTGAATGATAAGCATGGTTCTTAGCCAAGAAAATTGCACTTTGGCTATCACAGTCTATCCTTATAGCTTGCTGTACCAACCCCATACTTGAACACAATCTCTGCAACCAAACTGCTTCCTTGCTTGCATGAGTGGCTGCTATGTATTCTGCCTCTGTAGTTGAAAGAGCCACTACAGACCGTCTTTTACTCATCCAACTGACTGCGCCTCCAAATAGGCTAAACACATACCCACTTGTAGATCTTCTTTGGTCCAGATCTCCAGCCCAGTCTGCATCAACAAAACCACGAATGTCCAACATTCTTTCCAATCCTGGTCTTCCCTGGTAGCACAAGCCATAATCATTAGTGCCACGTAAATATCTGAAAACCTGCTTCACTGCTGTCCAATGCTCCTTCCCTGGGTTTGACATAAACCTGCTCAATACTCCCACTGCATGTGCAATGTCTGGTCTAGTACAGACCATTGCATACATCAGCCTACCCACTGCACTTGCATATGGAACACGGGACATATCCTCCTCTTCTTCTTGTGTCTTGGGACACTGTTCAGCAGACAGCTTTGCACCTACAGGAATAGGAACACTCACCGGTTTACTATCCTTCATATTGAACCTCTGCAATATAGTCTCGACATACTTCCTCTGGTTTAACCAGAGCTTCCTCTTTGCCCGATCTCTCTTAATTTCCATGCCCAAAATATAGTTTGCAGCACCCAGATCCTTCATGTCGAATTTGGAGAACAGTTGGGTCTTCAAATCTTGGATAATTTCTTTGTAATTTCCAATCAACAACATATCATCCACATACAAGACCAAATAAATAACACGATCACCAATTAATTTAAAATAAACACAGTGATCCTCCTTGCTTCTGGTGAAGCCAAGTCCCCGTATATAGGTATCAAATTTCTGATACCACATCCTTGGTGAATGTTTTAACCCATACAGAGACTTCTTCAACCTGCACACCAGTTATTTCTTACCCTTCACCATAAAGCCTTCAGGTTGCTTCATGTAGATCTCCTCTTCTATATCCCCGTGAAGAAATGCAGTTTTCACATCCATCTGTTCTATTTTATAATCAAATGCAGCAGCAACAGATAAAAGTAATCTAATAGAAGTAACCTTGGCAACAGGAGAAAAAATATCACCAAAATCAATTCCCGGCACCTGGGAATAACCTTTTGCTACCAACCGAGCTTTGTATTTCTCCACCTTGCCTTATACATTCATCTTCTTTTTAAACACCCATTTTCTCCCAATGGGCTTCCTTCCAGCCGGTAAATCCACAAAATCCCAAGCCTCATTTTTATGCAAGGATTCCATTTCATCAACCATGGCCTCCTTCCAGAGTTTTCCATCCTCTGAATCTACTACCTCCCTGACAGTTCTGGGATCATCATCAGTTATAGTTAAGGAAAAACCTGAACAGAAAGAAGATGAACTATACCTTTCTGGTTGCCTTCTTTCCCAAAATGATCTTCTCAATGCTGGAGTTTGTGGCTCTTCCTCTTCTGAATCTTCTTCTGCTATAGAGTCTGATTCATCCTCCCTTAGCTCAAACTCTATCTTCTTAGGTTCCTTTGGTAGGACTTCATGTGTAACAACATCTTTCACCTCTCTGAACACCACATCTTGGTTGTACACAACTTTCCTTGTTTCTGGGTTCCAAATCTTGTAACCCTTTAAACGATCCTTATACCCAATAAAGATTCACCTTTCAGATTTATTACCCAACTTGGTCCTTTTCTCCTTTGGAACATGTACATATGCATCACATCCAAATACCCTTAGATGTGAAAGAGAGGGTTTCTTACCAGTCCATACCTCATGTAGAGTCTTATCCTCCAACGCTGATGAAGGTGATTTCACTAAGTAACATGCAAACACTGCCTCTGCCGGTAAATTCTTATCCTAGCTCCGAGACCACTAAGCATGCTTCTTGCCTTTTCCATCAAGATAAAGATTCTCGTTTATTCTTTCAAGAACTCCATTTTTTCTGAGGTGTGTATGGAGTAAGTCTTCACAAGCTATACCACACACTTCTACAAAAATAACTCTTCAAATTCCTTCTTTTGCGTAACTCCCCACCATTATTTGTCCTCACCACTCAATTCTCTTCTATCTCAGCTTTCTGGCTTTCCACCAGACCTTAAATTCTTTAAATTTGTCAAAGACTTTAGATTTCTTCCTCAAGAAATATATCCATGTATTCCTTGAGAAGTCATCTATGAATGAAACATAGTACACAGACTTTCCCAGTGATGGAACTAACACAGGTCCAAACACATCACTGTGCACAAACTCTAATATCTTGTTCGGCCTCTTAGCACCAGAAGGAAAACTCACCCGACTATGCTTCCCATATACACAATGTTCACGGAAATCGAAATCTAGAGAGCAATTAGACATACCTTCTACCATACCATTTCTATGTAGTATCCGAACTCCCTTCTCTCTAATATGTCCAAGTCTTTGATGCCATAACATGGTATTTTCTCTAGAGACAGCTAGGCTTTACGCTCCACTTTCAGGAACCACAGAACTGTTACACCCATCAATAACAGTGCTACCTTGTAGCTTGTACAGAGTTCCAATCCGAACTCCCCGCATTAATACCAGTGCTCCCTGAACCATCTTGCAGGCATCTTTCTCGAACATTGTTTTTACACCTGCAACATCCATCTTGCTTACAAAAATCATATTTCTGGCCAATGCAAGAATATGCAGAACACCAGGAAGTGTTCTAATCCTTCCACCTTGCAGCTTCAACTTGAATTTTCCACGTCCGACGATTCTGGCCTTCCTATCATCCCCTAGGAATACATCACCACGATCATATTTCTCATACTCGCAGAACCACTCCCTATGGGGAGTGAAGTGAAAGGATGCACCCGAGTCAATCAACCATGAATCATGATCTACATGTGTATTTGAAGAAGAAGCCAAATACACATCCCCACCTTCATCCGAGGTGGTTTTTTCCTCTGCAGAAGGAGCATCATCAGATCCCTTTCCTTTCTTAGGAGCTTTAGATCTGCATTCCTTTTTGTAATGTCCTTCCTTTCCGCATTTTCAGCACACCTTTACAAACTTTCCAAGAGATTTAGATCACCCTCTAGATTTAGATCTCCCACTCGAAACCTTATTCTTGTTTCTGTTTTGGGACCTTCCTCGTACAGATAAGGCATCTCCATTTTGACCCTCCATATTTCTTTGTCTCATTTCCTCCAACAGCAAGGCTGAGACAATGTCATCAAAATTCAAGGTAGTTGTATTGCTACCTATTTCAATAACTAGACTGTCCCACGAGTCTAGTAGAGAACAACACAAATTGATGCACTTATCTTCATCTAAGATTTTAATATCAACAGATGATAACTAACTTACCATAGTATTGAAGGCGTTCAGATGCTCTGTCACCAAGTCTCCATCCTTCATCCTTAGGTTATACAGATTTTTCCACAGGAACAACTTATTCATGAGACACTTAGATTGGTACAAAGTCCCAGGTTTTTCCCACAAATTCTTCGTCGTAGCTTCTGTAGATACATTCAACAATACTGAATATGAGACACACAACTGTATTGTGCTTTTAGCCTTCCGATCCAGTTTCTTCTAGTCTTCATCTGACATTTCCATTGGTTTAGTACCCAGATCTACCGCGATCCATTAATCTTTATCCACCAACAAATCCTCTATCTTGAGCTTCCATAACTCAAAAATCTGACCATTAAATTTCTCAATCTCTATGTTTCCGATGCTCGCCATCTTCTTTCACCGCAAGAATCGATCCTGCAGATCTCCCACTAAACAGGGTCTACCTTAGGCCTGAGCAAAAAACCCTTAGCAGTAAAGGCGTCCCCTTGAAGCCGAAACAACTCTGATACCAAATGTAGGTTTTAACCCTGAACAAAAATTGTCTACACACGAATCTTATAACAGAAAATAAACAATAGCGATTCTATATAGTTTTATATGTGAATATGATAGGCAGGTAAGGTTTATATGCAACAAATGAAATTTTGATATGTGTACTGTAAACATTAGGAGGGTTAATATATAAAAAGGGATAGTTTAAACCTATGGAGAATGGGGAAAATATCATGTGGGGAAAATATACCATAGGGTAAATGTAAAATATGGGTTGGTTTTCTTTAATATACAATGAGTTAATATACTACAGGTTGAAAGGTATTAATATGGAGATAATACATTATATTAACATGTTAATAATGAAATGATTGTGGGAATAAACAAATACACTAAGTAAAGTGTAACTTATGTCTTTGGGCGGGATTTTCATACTGGTGGCCCCATATATAACATTTCACACTTATACTTAGGATAATAGCATTTTTGTGGGTTTTTGGATATTTTTGTATGAAAAAGGGAATTAGTAAAGGGGGTTTTACTTTTCCTAGGTAAAATGTGTTTTAAAATTTTTAGGAAAGGGGGATTTTGTAAAGGAAAATGAATGATGTAAGGGAAAAAAAAAATTATGTAGGGGAAGGGTTACAAAGAGGGTAATTTCAATACCTTGGTGCCAATCATTCATTAATACATGGGTCTGGTCCCACCAAAAGTTAGAGAAATGCTCTGAGTCTTTATAACTGAAGGGTATAGTACTAGAACACATAGTAGGGTGGGAAATTAGTAATTTTCCAAATGATGTTTATCCATTCCTTGTGAAACTGTTTTCTTCCTACCAATATGCTATTCAACCATTTTTTCCTTTATTTGCATGGGTGCATTTGAGCTTGAAAAACCCTTATTCATTTTTCTTTTAAAATAGGAAACTATCTAATTCTGACCTTATTTCATCCAAGGGATCAGATTAAACTATTGATCTCCTTATTTATTCTCTACTTAACTATTGATCTGCCAAGATTAAACGGTTTGGCAAGATGTTTATTCTCTATCTATCAACATGAAATTTAAAGCATGAAAATGTCAAGATTAAGCTATTTAACTCATCATGGATTATGGAATTTTGAACGAGCTGCAGATAATCATTTATTTTGTTGTAAAAAGTAAATAGTAGTGTCATTTTGACTTGCATCACTCTCATGTCTTATTCTTATCTCTTTTTTTTTGGGGTCCATTTTTCTATTGTTTTTGATATTTTTATTTTCAAGGCCTTTGATTTTTCTTTTAGGACTTTTACCCTCTTTACATTTTTTATTTTCTAATATGGGAAAACAATTCGTAGAAAGCAAAGTATGTACATATTACAAGACTAATTAAATTCAATTCAAAAATTATGAATCCTATTATTATAGGACCCTAACAAAGCCCACAAACACAACTCATCCTTGCTTCCACTAATAACTGAAGAATAATGTGGTCTACATGTATCATTAAATCATCAAAAAAATTCAATGGATCTATGCATCAAGCTATCAAAGCATCAACCCGTGATTCAAACATAGAATTACATAAAACATAAAAAAAAATTCATTAAATTAAGAACTATACTATTACATGGCGCCTCGACTAGCCAGATATTTATTTTAATGGCCACCATTAATGGTTTCCCTTAATATACACATAAGTTTACAATTTATATTAGAAAATTATAATATCATAAATTGTTTCAATATCCACGATCTTCTCCATAAATCTCTCAACAAGATCCTCTCCACAAAGTGCTCAACATGATATTTTCCACAAATCCCTCAACACTTTCCTAAGATCCCTCACAGATCTTATTTTTCATGTTTATAATCCTTTACAATATAGTTATTCCCCTTCCTTTTTACAACTTCACCTTCCAAAGCTTGTCCTTGCTTATTTTCTAAGAGGATGGGTCGATGCTCTTGCATCATGAACACTCTTGTAGAGGGAAAAAAAAACTCTATAGTGTAACCATTTTAGTTGCTAATAATACATTAAGGGTGCAAGTGTGAGGTTTTTCTCCCACAATATTTTCTAGTAGGATCTCATGTTGTTAACAATTTTTTGTTTATTTCATATGTTTGGAACTATTCTATTTTAAAATTTTCTACATCCTTCTCTCACGTATTGGTATAGAAAGTGTATTTCCAACCTTTTCTTCCTTTCATTATATATATATATATATATATATATATATATATATATATATATATATATATATATATATATATATATATATATATATATATCTCATAAATAATAAATAATTAACTAATAATTAGTGTTTAAGAGTCATGCCAAGGACATGCCCATTCATGAATAGGTAGCTACCTAGGATTAAAATTGAGACCCTTAGCTGTAATCAAATGATCTGATATCTTCTTGTACATATTTTTTATGTTCTATCTATGATTACTATCGATGATAATAAGACATTGAAGTAATTGCTGCAAGCATAGAAAATACCATAAAGCTTAACATGATATGAGATCTTTGGTGGAGAAAGGCCTCAATGGAGTGCTAAATTTTTTGGGTTGTTACAATATTTACACACAACATATTTAATTTTTACTCCTCCCAAAATAATTCAAATGGAATACGAAATATAAAGAATGGAAAGAATTCAATGAATTATGGTGGGTAGTAACTGCTAGTAAATATGTCTAATTACTGAAATATAAAGTATGTATGTGTTAATAGTAATTTTTGTTTGAAATCTCTTGAAGAATATATATGTCAATATGGAATCAAACATAATTTGAAGGATATGATTCAAGAATATGTCTTTTGAATTCATTTTTCTCAAATACGATTGGTTAAGACCCTCTTCCATAAAACTTAAGTGGAACTGTAAATAAAGAGGTGAAAACTTTGAATAGATTTCAACTTGACGTATTTCTTGGTTCCTAGGTTCATAAAGGTTTCTAGGCATAAGATACTATAATTTGAGAACTAATTTTAAATATCAGTGACTTCTCGAATCATTTGAATGAGAGCTATGAAACATCACTACAATATTGTTTGAAGTATTCTTAGATAATCTCTTATCATCATAAGAGAAGCTCTATCAGAAGTGTGAAGTTTTCACCATAATATTTTGATATACTAAAGTGTATACAATGCAACCTACATTGACTGGAACAACAGTACACCAGAGACATGCGCTAGTTCAAATTTTCATTGAGAAGGTTGTATTTTAAGTCTCCCTGATTGATGAAGAAGCTTTAGAGGGAAGATAATATCCTTACATAAATTTTTGATGTTTATAATTAAGAAGAACATACTATGAATTTTCCTTCAAGTCTTGAATAAGATGAGTAGGACTCATGGTTACAAATTGAAGATTGTTTTATCTCATCAGTCTTAGAGGGAGTTGTCTATTGAAACATCCCAGTAATTATAGCAAAGGACTTCCCTATGGAAGTGAAATATCATAAGCATGTCATGTTCATTAGTAATTCTTTATGTTATTAGATCCCATGATGAGAAAGTCGCCTAGTGGATCCTTTGTATTATATAACATGCACCTCAAACCTAAGAGAGTCTAGTCTTATGAATGAAAATTGTGCAAAACCTGCGCTAGGGAACCTTCATGAATTAGACAATATTAGGTTTGTCATATCCATGAGTGAGAGGCAGTAAGGTGAGTTAAATATGTTCTTTAACATGATTTTTGATTTGGTATCCTAGATGTATAGGAAATAGAGGATTTATAAAATCATGGCTGCTAGAATGGTTAGCTGTAAGAAAATGTGTTTTGAAAAATCTATTTAGTGGATTGTGTGCCATGATCTATATGTTTCTAGGAGGAGAAATGAGGCTCCCATGGATGGATGGTGAGGTAGCTAATATCCTCATAAAGCCTTTGGGAAGGAAATTTTCTTAGCATTGAGAAAGCAACATTCCTTATATGGAGGGATCTTGATTGGGTTGAAAATTTAAGATCTGGGAGATCTTGGGGACCTAGGGTACTTCTTGGAGCTGTATGAGAACAGGGTTAGTGGTGAAACTTCCCTTGTGGACCTAACATATAAACATAGGGTGAGTGGTTCACCTTCCCCTGTGGAGTACATACCCGGGTATGTGAACTTAGGGTGAGTAGTTCACCTTCCCTTATGGAGTATGCTATATGAGAATAGGGTGAGTTTTTCACCTTCCCCTATGGAGTACATACCCTAGTATGTGAACATAGGGTGAGAAGTTCACCTTTCTTTATGGATTACTCTATATGAGAACAAGGTGAGTGGTTCACCTTCCTCTGTGGAGTACCGACCACAATATGTGAACATAGGGTGAGTGGTTCACCTTCCCATATGGATACCCCATCATACATCCTACGCTTGTATTTTGGGACTCTTGGGAAGTACCTCTCATCTAGCCATTGAGTTGGGAAAATTGGTTAGGATTAACTAGTACCAACAGATGCATCAGGTACTATTGTATTCCATATGACTACGATGCATGATGTTCAACAAACTGATCACTAAAGGATCGAGTTTGGAAATGGTTTTATCCATAGAAATGATGAATTAACTCTATAATTTTGATGAGGATGGAAAGGTCTTGTGATGCAACCTCTTTCAATCTTTTCTTAGTAGATTATGATATCAATCTTCAACAGAGATGAGATAGGTTGTAGAGATGGCACATGATGGACATGATAACATAGTAGATGATGGATGATTGTAGGAGGAATTCCTCCCTAGTTGAGAGGAAATGTTAATGAGTATAAATAGGGGCCAATTAGCCTTCCTAGAATCATGTTATGAAGAATATATATGTGTGTGTGTGTGTGTGCTTTTGTTGGAGAGGGGTCCCATGGGGTACACTTTTTGCTATATTTTTGTATACGTTTTGTATATGCCCACTGCGTAAATGAGTGAAGGGACTTTGGGGTGGGTCAAAGTCCCTATTTTTATGTAAAATGGTTTAAGGGTAAACTATGGGACTCAAACGATGGTTTGAGACTATACTATCTGTGCACTATATTGATATAAATAGATAGATAGAGTATAAGGAAGAGGTATACTATTATTGATGTTTTGATCTAATTTTATGCGTCTGTAATAATTTTGTAAGGGTTTCATTATGGGTTTGGTATAAAGGCTCTTGTTGGCTGTATTCGTGAAGACCTAGTCCTGGCTGTGTTGGGACTCCGCTGGCTGTGTGTGTGGAAGGGTAAAGTGTAAGGGAAATTCTGATGTACTAAACTAATCTAAATTAATACAAGGACTAATTTTGGTGAAAATAATCGTGTTATCTCTCAGTGTTATCTGTTTATTATTATGGCTTAAGTTCGATTTACTTCTATGTTGCTTGATTGTGTCTACGCAAGTACATCTGTTGTTTATACATGAAGTTGAATTGATGGTTGATTACGCCTTATATAGATCTGAATATAATATAATATATCTGTGATGAAGTGATATGTGATTATGTGTTGTAATATGATAAAGTATTAATCTATATTCAACACATTTGTTTATGATTGATACAATTCTGCAATCAATCTACTTCGGGCCATTACATTATTTTCTTCCTTAGGGTGTGGAAACTTGGTTCTAGCACTCCCCCATAGTATTTTGGGTGAGAATTTTATTTTTCCAAGCAGTTCATTGCCAAAAGGGCCAGTATTTGGAGGGTTTGTTGGTTGTGCGATAAACTATTAACCTGGATTAGGACCCCTCAAGCCAAAAAATGGTTCTTTTGCCAGGACCGAGATCATTTTGAGGAAGATTTGATGTTGTGACACCCTTTGGGGAATGAGTTACAATATTGGCTTGATAGAAATTTCCTCGAATTCACACTCCAAGAGAATCAAGTACTAAGCTATGTGACAAAAATTGGGTACAAAAATACATCTATACATAATTTCACTTGATATTCTTTTTCTCCTTTGCAACTGAGTTGCAGGAGTGGTTTTTTCGATTGACTAAATTCAATACCTTCGGGAAGGATGACGCAGTCACTAAGCGGACTCCTAAATTGGTTCAACATTTAGAAAATTTAGACAATAATATCACCTGCACAGTAGATCATTGGATCGATTGGCTCTTGGGAAGATTTGTGACATGATTTTCCATTGATAAATTTGTGTCATATTCTGAAGCAGAGAGAAGATTTTTCAAATATCCTAGAGGTAAGTTCCTATGCTCTTTGATGTTGTTGCTGAAGATGCTATTATGTAAATAGGGCTCTTTGTGTGAGCATATTTCTTGAATGACGTGAAGAGGCCCAACTATATGCAGTGGAAAAATTTACCGTGAAGATCCAGAACACATAGATCTGATAGTGAAGGTGAACCAGAAATTAGTGGCTCTAGTGACTCTAAAGAAGAAGTTTCATAAAACAAGAATGATCAGAGAACCTTGGTCCTTTTTTTGACCCCATCCACTCCACTTCTACACTCATCTCACAAGGCACCCACTCCACTACGTATTCCATCTCCGCCACCACCTCCACCTCCCCTAGGCACAGATATTGTCACGTCAATGAAGTTAACTAATTTCAGAGGTATTGGAAATGAAGATACTAAGCACTTTTGGTTTGTGACTGAGGTTGTATGGCAGCATCAACAGGTTAATAATGATGCTATTAAGAAAGTACAGTTAGGCACTACTTTCCAAGATCGAGAATTAGATTGGTATATCATATATGTTCAAGCAGGACCAAATAAAAGATGCTCTAAAAGAACAATTCAAGAAGCCGAAGTCATATGCACATTTAGTTACAGAAATGACAGAGATTCATGAGGAGGTTAATGAATATATGTGGGAGGTTGATCAGAGGATGAAGTGCACTATCAGAGATGGTAGATTTGTCATTCATGATACTCAACATAAGGAATATTTTATTGCTATGATGCTCCCCCATCTGCGCTAGAACTTGGGTCAACAGAAGATTTCCACACACGTTGAGGCTGTGGAGGTTGAAATGAAACTAGAAGTTACCCCAACGCCTGTTGCGCTTGGAACTCAACATATTCAGAATCAATTGGAAGCCATGCACTTAGAGATTCAAAGCCTACACAAAGACAAGGGAAATGAGGTTTGCGTGGAGGTATGGTGCATAAAATGTAAATTTTTTGGGCACCATAAGAATAAATGTCATGTCTTCAATAATTATCTGAATGCCAGAGGTCCTAGTCCATTGAAGAGTACAGTATGGTGCACAATCTGTCAAGTTGTGGGATTACATGACACAGATTTCTGCCCAAGGGTCGGAAATTATCAACCAGAGTTGAAATAGTTGTTTTGCATATTCTGTTCCTCACTAGGACATGATGAGAAGCACTATCGCACTTATGATATGATGTTGGATAAAGTTGAAATACATAGGATGAAGGCTAAGCCTACCTCACTAGCATCCCCCTCTTGGCGTGGCGGATTCAAAGGTAGAGGAAGAGGATGAGGAGGTGGATCAGCTAGTCGACGAAGAGGACAAGTTATTTTCTATAACTATGAAGATGTTGCTCACTATGTGTGCGATTTCCCAAATCCAGCGTGACAATCATGCAGGTATTACAGACATTTTGATCATGCGATATAATATTTCCCTATTTTGATTGCTAAAATGTAGGAGAAAAATACGTAGAATCCAACACAAAATATTCATATGCTTAGAGCATAAACCCGTGAAGAGGATCCCAGCGTGAATGTGGTCACTAGGAGAGGTGCAACTACTAATGAAGATAAGGGAAAGAAACCAACTACTGACTTATTGATCTGTAAAGCACCTAAGAACAAAGAAGGATTTGATTTATAGCGCGCAAAGGAAACTTTTGTTGAAGAATGGAAATAATTCGTAAAGGGAAGTGCATCAACATCAGGTAGACCAATGAAGGAAGTATGAGGAGATGAAGAGATCAAATTGTTTCTACAAGTGTGCATTGAGTTATTACACAAAAAACATGCATTACAGAACCTTGAGGCTCTAATAGATAGTTGTGTAGAGAAGGAACAAATAATGGTAGAACAACGAGTTGTCAACAAAATATATAAGAATAACAAGAGAACGGATCGAGAAATGTGTATGACTATGCAGATCGGTGCTTATGAGATGGACCAGGATATTATAGATCTGAGATCAGATGCCAATGTTCTACCTAAGCAAACATGGCAGTGCATGGGAGAACCCAAGGTAGAGTGGTCTACCATTCAACTACACATGGAAAATCAACAGAAGATCATTCTGTTAGGAAGTTTGTTGCAGACCGTATTCAGTATTGAGGGTGTTAAGGTGATGGCGGAATTTGAAGTTATATGAATTGTAGATGATATTGATCCTTATCCTATGTTTTTGGGAGTAGACTCATATATTGATATGGATGGTGTCATAAACCTGAAGAAAAGAGGAATGGAGTTTGAAAGAAATGGAATTAGAGTCATCATTCCCTTAGATCCTGTAGAAGGAGAAAGATACACAGAGCTTATGCGCATTGCTGATGATATTAATTGAATCTGTAAGCTGACTTTGCACGAGGAATAGTAGATTAACCCAACGAAATATGGAAATATTAATAGGGAGAAGGATAGCTCTTTTTTCTTAGATTATGATGAGGAACTAGAAAAATCGGTTACATGAAGTATCTACGCTGCGCTGTAATAGTGTGACTAGATCTCTTCGATGTATAACATCTAAGGTACGTGAATTACCACATTATGATTGTTTAATTGATATAAACATGCTTTTATGAGATCTTGAAAGAACTATCCCAGAAGGGCAGAGATTTCATGCTTGGGATCTCAGATTGCACACTACTCTAGCAAGATTGTGGGAAACTCATAAGGAAAATATGGGCAAGTGGGAGGAATGTGCACCTATGATGACGTTACGTTTTGAGTGTCCAACCATCGAAATGGAAGACATATACTATGGAGAGGATGATTCGTGCATACATTTGGCTACATGGAATCTGGTATGGGGCATAGAACCAAGACATGAATGGGTCCACATGTTTATTCACACATTGGGGAAGGTACCTGTTGATTGGTTTTTGGAGATAGATTTGCGGCGAGGTACTAGTGAATGGTTTGCACTTACAAATGGTTTTATCCTAACATTCATCTTTGAGAGTGGATTTGATAATATTGGCAAAGCTTTGCATAATATTCAAGAAGTCATATTTGATACAACAAAGCTTGCAATCGAGTTCTCTCCACCATCATGGGATGCATAGATGAAGGATATTGTGAATTGCAAAAATATAACAGTTTAAGAGAGTGATGATAACCCAACGAATATCATGATTTCAGAATCTGAGGGACAACATGTAGTGGTTGGGCTCTCGATCACCTCACTAGATGTAACAAAACCTCTAAAGATACAACAGGTGTATATTTGGTCTGAAGAGCAGCCTAAGTTGGAAAATATTGGAGACTACTAGGATGATGATACAGTATGAATTTTTTTTGAGTTGTTGATCGAGTACCAAGACCTGTTCCCTACCAAGTTCTTATATTTGAAAGGAATTATTGGGGAAATTGGAGTTATGAAGATCACTTTGAAACCTGATGCACGCTCGATGAAGCAGCGCCCTTACAGGCTAAATCCAAGATATAAGTAGAAGGTGAAATAAGAGTTGGATAAAATGGTTGTTGAAGGCATCATGGAAAAAGTAGAAGAGTCTTATTGGGTAAGTCTAATTGTAGTGCAAGACAAGAAGACCAAGGGAGAAATCAAGATCTGTGTAGATCTACGCAAACTGAATGATGCTTGTGTGAATGATCCATTCCCAACTACATTCTCTGATGAAATCCTAGATAATTTTGGAGGCGAAGAATCTTATTCATTCACATATGGGTTTTCAGGGTATCATCAGATCCGGATTGCGCCAGAAGATCGCAGTAAGACTACCTTTGCAACTAAATGGGGGTCTTTCCAATATACAATCATGCCCTTCGGCTTGAAGAATACACCTGCCATATTCTCGCACGTAGTAGTAGCTTTTTTTCATAGAATTTATCCACAAGTTCTTGGAGGTATACTTTAATGATTGGACTATATTTGGGATATTGAAGAAGCATGTTTCAAATCTGCACTTAATTCTTGATACCTGTAGAAAATACCAGATCTCATTGATTTTGAAGAAGTGTATTTTTGTGCGCCATTTTGGATACTACTGGGACACATTGTTTGCCAGCAAGGGTTGATGGTAGATCCTGCAAAGATCACAATAATAGTTAATCTGGAGATTCCTGAGAATTTCAAGAAATTTCTCTCAATATTGTGGCACAATGGGTATTACCAAAACTTTGTTCAAGGTTATGCACTGATAACTACACCCATGGAGAAGCTACTCAAGAAGCATGCAACATTATATTGGGATGAATATTGTCATAAGAGTTTTGAATTGTTGAAGGAAAAGATGGTCACTACGCCCATACTGGTCTTCCCAGATGGGTCAAAGGCGTTTCATGTGCATTTTGATGCCTCCTATATTACACTCGGAGCTAATTTAGCGCAACTAGGAGTGAGAAACATTGATCACCCTATTTCCTATGAAAGTTGAAATATCTCAAGTGCATAACATAACTACTCAACCATGGAAATAGAATGACTCACAATGGTGTACGCGCTGCAAAACTTCCGCCACTATATATTAGGAGGTCATTTCAATATTTTTACCAATCATTTTGATTTAAATTACCTGGTAAATAAGCCTCTCTTTTTTTGTGGGGGGGGGGAGATCTGCAGGTGGTTGTTGTTATTCCAGGAATATGACTTGGAGATTATTATAAAATATGGAATACTAAATGCTAGGCCAGACCATCTGTCACACATTAAGACTAGGGAAGAACCTTTGAACTTGGATTATTGATTGCAAGACGCGCAGTTGTTTGCGATAAAGGTGGTTGATGAGAATTTCTCTAATATTATTCAGTTTCTGACTACTGGATGTGTACTTGAAGAATATACAGTTCAACAGAAAAAATAGGTAATGACATGCGCAACAAACTTAACTATTATTGTTGGTAGTTGTACAAAATGGGTGTAGATGAAGTCCTGCGAAGATATGTTTTGGAATATGAACGACGTGAAATCCTAGATGAAGCTCATGGAGGGTTTTCCAGTGGTCATTATGCAGGTAAGGAAAATATGCAAAATATTTTTTGAGTTGGGTTATGGTGTCCCACACTGCACAATGATGCCTATGCACATTGTCGCACATGTAATGTATGCCAAAGGATTGGAAATTCATTATGCAGAGATGAGATTCCCTTGCATCCATAGATGGCACTGCAATAATTTGAGAAATGGGCTATAAAGTTTGTTGGACCTATCAATTCTGCATGAAAGAAGATTGGTGTGTGTTACATTATCACTGTGACAGACTATGTAACTTTTTGGGTTGAAGCTAAACCCATGAAATATTGTATTGCAGATACAGCTTCATAGTTCATATTTGAGAATATCATGACTCGCTTTGGATGTACTAATATTATAATAAGTGATTAGGGTATGCATTTTGTGAATGAAACCATTGAAGCATTGATATAGGAGTTCCAGATGCATCATTATAAGAGCTCTCCCTATCATCCACAAATGAATGACGCGGTCAAAGCATTCAATAAGATATTGGAGACTACGCTTACCAAGTTGTGGATTGCTAACCGAAAGGATTGGGATGAGCACCTACTTGCAATTCTTTGGGCATATATAACCACATGTAAGAAGTTGACTGGTAGGACACCTTTTAGGATGGTATATGGGCAAGAAGTTGTGTTTCCAATGGAATTCATTATGCCTAGTCTGTGCATTGCAGCATTCACAAATATTGCAGAAGAATATTCCATGGAGGAATGATTTTCGCAGTTGGTCACACTGGAAGAAGATCGCTTTATTTCCAATTATTACCAGCAAGTTGAGAAGGCACACGAAAAATCATGGAATGATAGGTACATCAGGAAAAATGTGTTCAAGGAAGATGATTTTGTCATGTTGTACGACAGCAACTCTGTGCGCCACCCAGGGAAGTTGAATATGCAATGGCTAGGGCCATATGTTGTTAAGGAAATCGCTGATGGTGGTGCAGTGTGCCTGGCCACATTGAGCACAGAATACCTTCCCGAGTATGTCAATGGAAGTCGATTGAAGTCATAGGGATGATCCTGTCCGTACGAAATGACTATATGGTCGGAGTATCAGGTATGTGTAGATAGGATGATGAATGTGCATAAAGGTGTGATGCATGCATAGTAGCTGCACGAAGAGGTTTACTAGGTCGCGAAGGTGCCAAAAACTAGCCGTTGGAACAATAAATATAGAAAAGACAGCATTATTACCTTTTATGGGAGCATCAAGGTTTCATTTAATGAAGGGATTTTGTTAGATTTGGGACCATTTTGTCATTCATGGAGACACATTAATGTAAAAATAATTTTTGAAGACACGCCACAAGTATAAATATGAACTATGGGGTCGCAACAGTTTCCTTTGCTTTCTTAGTGAATTATTTTCCTTGAGATCTTGGATTTCTGCTGCATACTCATTGTCTATGTTTGGTTTGGATTTGAGATTTGAGGAAGAGTTGTGCCACAGAGGGTTGGGTTATGTAATTCTACATAGTATGATAGATACATGATCTATAGATGACCCTGTTGTGCCAAAGGTCCCTGTTGCGTGTATGGTTGAAACACCGTCACCCATGAAGACTAAGAAGGGGCAAACATATGGAACAAGGAAATCCCCAAGGGAAAAGACTCTGAATTCACGTTCCACTATATCAGAGCGCCTGAAAAGACTAATGACGGAGCTCCTCGAGAAAATTATGGAGGCAAAAGAGGATGTGGTCAAAGTTGCCCCATTCTCTCAGTTGCTGACTTATGTCGAACCACACATACTAATGGTAAGGGTTCCTAAAGATGTTGATAAGGTGCGAGCAAGAATCCAAATGCCTTTGATCCCTGAAAACATCCCAGTGGAAGGAGACGTGTTTGAAAAAGTACTGTATCTCATAATTGAGAATTGGGACATCACGGACGTTGACAAATTTCCTTAACTCATGCCAAAAATCTACCTAGACCGTGTCTAGTATGAAGGGGGAATCGTGTGCCTAGAAAGGAATAGATGGGTGATGGGTCTGCATAAGGAATGTCTATTGAATTTACTGTAGAATGATATATGTGTCTGAAAATTATTTGTGTTCGTGTATGATGATGCACTATGGTTTGGATAGCGCATTCCCATTGATGTTGCGTTGATCCATAGGATCACTAGCCTACCTAATCAGGGCGCAGATCCAATGGCTAACTTTGGGGGAAAGTGGAAGAGAAATTTGTCGCATAAAATATCAAAGCCAAATACCATGTCTTGTGCAAAAGAAGAGGCTTCATCGTGAGTCAGATAAATGACCATGTTTTTTAGTTCAGCAAGCTGATCTTGGCCTCTAAGATGATCTGAAAATGTAGATCAAAGGCAGTGCCTGTGCATGTAATTTCTCTCACTGGCCGATGTGAAAATGGAGCTATCTAAAACTGGTTGCATTATCTATGAAAGGAGTTCTTAGAGAATGTGTGGGAAGCACAGGAAGAGGGAAATAAATTTTAGAATGATTGGTTGCTACTATCGATTGCATTAATTGGATGGAATACCCCTAAGGATACCCAATTTCCTGAGATATAACCCCACATGTGTGAGGCCGCACGGTACGCGACACTTTAGAATTCATCAGACCCCATCTGCATTAATGAGAATAAGATTTTATAGGTGCTTTTCGATGCCTCGCTCTATTAAGAGGTGTAGTCTATGCCAAGGTTGTCTCCAACACTTTATGACTAGTACAAGATGATAATCGATTTCAAAGAAACTTTCTATAATATGCACATCTGCAAAATATATGCCATGGATTGAGTTTGGTACGAGTTACCATATTTAGTCACGGAAGATGATCTAATCCGCATCACTATAGAATGGCCAACAACGTGGTTAGAGACTCATGCATCCACATCCATTCCTAAGACATCGGCGAAGCCGTGCACTGGTACCCAGCCAAAGAAAACCATCGAGAAAACAACAGAAAAGTCGAGAGGGGAGGAAACCACACCAAAAATAACCGAAAAAACTATTTATTTCAAGAAATATATGGAGCCAAAGAAAAATCATACTGTGCCAAAAGACACGGTGGAGGAAGTCGAAGCGCAAACTTCTAAAGGGAAAAAGCGTGGTTCTCAAACTGTTGGAGGAATGCAGAAGAAGAGAAAAGGTTCTAAGGACACTAGAGAGGAGGTCATGACGTTGAATAAGGATTAATTAAACGAGATTGAAAACATAGTCACATATACGACCGAGGATCGATGGATGGATATGGAAGTGCTGTATAAGACTACACTCGAGGTGGTACAGGTTAGGATCGAAGAATTAAAAATGAAAGTGAGTTTTATTCAAGCAAGCATTGCTCAGGCAAGCCAGACCAGTGCACATGTAACCAACGCACAGCCACTAGACATAGCCTTACCAGTGATTGAAGATGTTCATCTTGTGCAGATCCTTGCACCGGTTATCCATGTAGACCCTAGCCGACGTGCCGAGCTTAGACGTGAAGGTGATATTAGCATTAACTTGTTTGTTTTACATACAGGAAAGTTTCACCTGATGCAAAATTTGATTGTTGATGAGATTCAGTTCCATGAGGCACTTTCTCTCACAACTGTGGTAGAGTAAAAGAATCAAGTTTCCGACACACATCAGAAACAACAAGTAGCGGAGGAAGCCTACCACGTAGTCGAATCCCAACGTGTTGGGATCGAAGTGAAAATCCACCAAGTATGCAGTGAGATACCAGCAGTCCTGGCCAAATCCGCCCCAAAAGAGAAATTGGAAGGAATTCTTGCTACATTGAAAGATTCGTTTGCCAAATTACAAACTGTCCGGGCCAAGTTTGAACAACAATTTGCTGATCTACAATTGAAGTTGCAGCTCGAAACTCTACCTGAAGTCCACTCGAAGAAAGCTTCCAAATTCAAACAAGCCACTGAAAATATTTCTACCACAGTCATTTAGTGTGACAAGCTATTTGATGAGGCTATGGGTGTTTGTACTTCGGTTCAGAATGACTTGGTAGTACAGTAGTTGCATAACAAGGTGCACATGAAAGAAAAATAGTTTTCTGAGATCCAGATGGTGGTGCCTACCCCTGTTCTTCCACAGTTCCTTGCCCACCTACAAGAGGTTCAGACAATAGACAATCCAAACATAGATCGAGGACCTGCGTCACAAAGAGCAGTTTTTCAAGGCACGCATGCAACCATGGGCTGAGGAGGCTCTTCAGGTCTCACAAACATTGGACACTACATTGAATGTTATTCAGCAGATGCAACGAAGTATTGAGCTGACCACTGAAGGGCCCACCATTGAGAATTTGGTTCTCTAAGCGCAGGGAGTTGTTGTGCAGAGTTTGGAAATGGTGCTCCCTCTCAAATATTCTATCAGTGCGCGCCAAGCTAAGCTAAAGGAACAGATGCCACAGAGACTCGGGATGAGTCACATCTTTCCGTTGAGGGCCTGTTAGGGCGGGGTCCTCTCAAGTACACATTTTGGTATATTTTTGTATAACTTTTTTTGTACAAGGGTTTAAGTGTAAACTATGGGACTCAAACCATGGTTTGAGACCATAGTATCTGTGCGCTAGATTTATATAAATAGATAGATCGAGTCTAAGGAAGAGGTACACTATTATTGATGTTTTGATCTGATTTTATGTGTCTGTAATACTTTTGTAAGGGTTTCAGTCTAGGTTGGGTAGAAATGCTCTTGCTAGATGTGTGTGGACTCTACTGACTGTGTACGCAGAAGGGTAAAGTGTAAGGGAAATTCTGATGTACTGAAATGATCTGAATTAATACAAGGACTGATTTTGGAGGAAAGCATCATGTTATCTCTCTGTGTTATCTGTTTACTGTTTTGGCTTAAGTTTGATTTACTTCTATGTTGCTTACTTATATCTGCACGAATACATATGTTGTTTATGCATGAAGTTATATTGATGGTTGATTATGCCTTATATAAATTTGAATCTGATATAATATATCTATGACGAAGTGATCTACGATTCTATGTTGTAATCTGATAAAGTATTAATCTATATTGCACACATATGTTTATGATCAATATAGGTCTATAATCAATATTCTTAGGGCCACTACATTATTTTCTTCCTCAGGGTGCAGAAACCTGGTTCCAACACCCCCCCATACTGGTTCGGATGAGACTTTGATCTACGCAAGCAGGCCATTGCCGAAAGGGCCAGTAGTTGGAGGGTTCGTTGGTTGCGCAATAAAATCTAAACCTGGGTCAAGACCCCTCAAGCCAACAATATATATATAACTAATAATTAACTAATAATTAGTGTTGAAGAGTCATGTCTCCAAGGAGATGACCATTCGTGAATGGGTACCTACCTAGGTATATAATTGGGACCCCCATCTCTAATCAAATGATATGATATATTCTCGTACGTATTGTTGATGTTATATCTACAATTTCCGTAAATGATGATAAGACATTGAAGTAATAGTTGCAACCATAGAAAATACCATAAGAATTAAGAGGACATATAAATTAGAAATGGAGAAGCTTGATGACACTAATCTTAGTTTTCAAAGCTCAAGATGGAATACATTCTTATAGATCAAGATCTATGGGTTGTAGTACTCGAAATCAAACCTACTAATATGAAATATGAAGAGTCAATGGTGTTTGAGAGATTAAAGAAGCCTTATGCTGCTCTACTTAGCTTATTAGTACTACTGAATATTTGTAAAGAAAAAAACGCAACAACTCTTTGGAAGAACTTAGGGGATTTATATCAAGCTAAATATCTAGTTAATAACTTTTCTATGGAAATTTTTTTTTTTTCTTGAGAATGGGTGATCGTGATTCCATAGTGGAGCATCTAAATTAATTTAATACTGTTGTGACTTAGTTGGTCTCAATTGGAGTGAAAAACGGATAAGTGGATGCATTGTATAGCTCTTATGTGTTCTTTACTAGATTCATGGGAGAACCTCATAATGGTCATCCAAATAATTTTAAATAAATTAATGCTCGATGAAGCCATGGTTGCCTTATCCTCATAGGTTGTGAGGTGAAAATATTAATAATCCACCAATGAAGCTTTTTCCATTCATGTAATATTGGAGGAGAAATAAAAGAAGATAAAATACAATATATACAGATCCCATGGGATACATAAGTCTCTTGAAATGTCCAAGGAAAAATATTGGAACTATAGTAAGGTGAAAAATTTCAAAGGGGACTACAAGGAAGATAAGAAGAAGAATAAAAAAGAAAAGAATGAATCTGACAATGAGTCTAGAATACCATCTCAATAAAATGATGGAGATGGTTTTATTATAGCTTTCGAAACTGATGCAAGCCACAATACATGATTGGTAGACTTTGGAGCTTCTTTCCATATGAATTCCCAATGGTATTGGTTTTCAATGTATGATTAATATGATGGTGCGACGATATATTTTGGTGATGACTCTTCTATTAACATAGTTTGATATGGAAGAGTATTAATTAGGTTCCATGATGGTAAAATCAAGGGTATAACTTGATTTTTTCACATTCTAGGTGTAATATGAATTCTGCTATCAATAAGTAAACTTAATGATGTAGGAGTGTAGGCTTTTCTCTTTGAAAAAGGCGGTAATAAGTTCTAAGGAGCTATAGTACTCCTTAAGGGTTTTCATTTGGGCACCTTGTTCCAAATTTATGCATGGGATATTGAGTGTAATAGTTCTTAAATATCTACATCAAAACTATCTATAGGATTTACACACTCACAACCAAAGCCTCCACAACAAGATCTTAATTAAGAAAGAAAGTTACATATAGGTAATACAATGACATGGCCCTAAATATTGGGCTATATTGTTGAGAAGGGCCTATGGGCCTTTAAAAAGAAAAAAATTGATGAATTGAATGAATTTTCTCTTCAAGTTGACCTCTATGAGCATTGCATATATGGAAGACATGACCATGTTCAATTTTATTCTAGCTCTAGTAAATATTATGGGTTGTTGAATTTAATTCATTCTAATATACCTGGTACACTTAAAACTATTTAATTTTTTTGGATTTGTACTATTTGTCATTCATTAATGGTTATTTTATAAAGACATGGGTATATTTTCCAAAAATAAAAGCTAACATTTTTATATGGATTAACGAGCTCAAAGATCTCTCAGAAAAGTAGACTTGTAGGAAGACTAAGGTGTTGAACATTGATAATGGAAATGGTTTTTTTTTTTCCAAATCTTGATAATTTTTTTAATGATAATGGCATTGAAATACATAAGAAAACTCTATATACCTCTCAACAAAATTGAGTTGTAGAATGGATGAATAAAAATTGATCGATACAACTAGGAGTATGCTCAAAGGAGTTGGGATGGAAAATAGTTTTTCAATTGAAGTAATTTCTAATGCATGTTACTTGATTAACCAGTCTCCCACATATACTTTTGTGTATAAATCCCAAATGGAGGTATGAATGGTAGAGAAGAACTCTCTTTAGAATATTCATGATTTTGGTCTTTAGGCATACGTTCATTGTGACTAAGTAGAAGAAATATATTTCATATGACAAGGAAATGAAATGTATCTTGATTGGTTACTGTGTTGGTATGAAATGGTAAAATGATTTAGGTTCCTATAGTTAGAAAAGTTTTGTATAATAGAAAAAATAATTTTTGGAGAAGTTAAGCCTTCTCCCACAATGGTAAACTAGAAAAGGGTGAGAACCAGCTAGTGGTTTAGATAGTATGAAAGACTGAGAACATTGATCCAAAAAGTGAAAAATAATTTCATGAAGGACCTGAAGAGAAGAGATTTTAGAAGAGGAGGATGAAAATCCACTTCATACATTAATGAGGCCCACTCGAAAAAGAAGATAAGTATACTTATAACCCTTTTTATTTCAAATTTTTTTTTTTTGAAAATTTGTTTTCATTGATGTCAAAGGGATTCTATCTTTGATTTTATATATAAGTATCAAAGTATATTAAAAAATTGGTTTGTTGTGAAAATTAAGAATTAAAAAGGTGAAATTGTGGTTTCAAACCCATGGTATTTTCCCATTTTATTTAAAAAAATGAAATAAAAAGGGGAATTAATTACTTAATTAATGAATTGACATGAATTTTTTACTTAATATGTTTTTTAGAAAAGGATTAAGATTATGTATAGACGTGGTGAGCATTAGAAGGAAAGGGCGTGGAAACAAAATTCCAAAATGTAATTTATGGAGTGAATGACTCATTTTAGCACTTTCACTATAACATTTTTTTCGAGATGCTTCAAATGGAGGAATTGTGAGAAAATTTGGGAGAGATCAAGGAGAAAATATTATTAAAATATGAAGTCTTGGTTTACTATACTTTCAGATTTCTACATCATGTAATTTAGGGTTTGTGATTGATCATGGAATCTAATTCAAATGAGTCATCTCAATATTTTTTCTATAACTTATTTTCTAGGATGTTTCATATAGTAAAATTTTAAGGAGATGGAGGAAATATAATATTGGATATATTTGGTAAAAAAAATTTACATTGGTTATTTATGCTTCCTAAGATATTCCCTATGGAAGTTGGGCCTCCTGAGTGCTCTTGAAACCAATTTCAAACAAGTCAAATTGTCATTTGTACTATAACATATTGTTGGGTATGTTTCAAACTATGAAATTTTGAGAATATAGATGTGACATCTTTAGGTACTTATGATCAAAATATTTGACTTTGGTTCACTATAGTTTCATAGATATAATTATTAGAAAATAGGGTTTTTTAATGGTCCTAAAATCAACTCCAAATGGGTCATCATGGCATTTTTCCCATAACTTTGTTTATGTGATTTTTAAGATAATGAATTTTTTAGAGAACTAAGAGGACATATCAAAGTACCTTAGGAAAAATTTTGTTCACAATATTTTTAAATATATTCCTTATGGAAGTGAGGAATTTTGAATGGCCTTGAAATCAATTTCAAATAGGCTAGCTTTACATTTTTACTACAACTTTTTTTATGGGACTTGCAAGTTACAAAATATTCAAAGATATTAGGATACATATATAAGTTCATCAACTAAAAAGTTTAGAATTAGATTTGCATAATTGTATATGTGGAATGTTTTAAATTTCATTGTTGGGATTCAAATTTCATTAGGAGGTTCAAATTTTGGTTAGACATAGTGAAGGCAAAAGCAACAAGAAAAATTTGGGAAGGTATTTTCCTAAAGGTATAAGTAGCAAGAGAAATTGGTGAAGGTAGAAGTAGAAAGAAGTCTCAATGAATGTAACTTAAATATTATCATATTTTGAAGAAGTTATATTTACTAAATAATACTTTTAATTAAAGGTTGTTTCTTAAAAAAATGGATTGGTGTATCTTTCTAAGTTGGTACTTAACACAAGGGATTGTTGTCTCTAGTATGGAAGTGCTACAAAATATTTGTAGTGGTGGGGATGGATGTGTATAGTAGGTTAGTTCCTATGAATATTTGCAGAAGTGGGGATTGATATCTATATAAGATTGGTGTCTAAAAATATTTTTAAGTTTAGGTTGGTGCCTATTAGGATTTGTGCTAGTGGGGATTGGTGTCTCTAGTAGGTTGGTTCCTACAAATATTTGTAAGAGTAGATTGATGCCTACAAAAATATATATATAAAACAAAGTTATCTAGTTTTCCTCATAAATATTTCCATATAAATATTGTGTTCCATGTTTTCTAGTTGATATATCTCATTTGGGATTGTGTTCTTATGGTTCATGAATGTTTAAATAAGTAAAAAAAATATTCCATTGATTTAACCCCATGCCCCCCCCCCTTCTTAATATACATATGTTCTCAACAATTAGTATTAGAGAAATTTCCTTCAAAATAAATTTCACTACTGGAAGTTATATATTGGAAGATTAAATGACTAGCTAATAAGATTTCTCCAAAAATACAAAGCCCACAACAATTAGAACAAAGTTTGATGTATACGAAATTATCGAAAGAAATGGGGAGGTGGATTTTGAAGAAGAATTCATTTATGCCTTAAGAAAAATAAAGAAGCTCAAGAGAAGGAATTTGAAAAAAAAGAGAAAATAAAAAAATATGAAGAGGATGAAGATGATGCAGAAGAAAAAATGTTTAGAAAGACTTGAAGAAACATATACTACTCTTATTAACCTAAAATTTCAACCAAAAGAGGAAAAATGGATGGAAGAAGTTTTGGGAGTTGTTGGCTATGGTTTATTTTCTTTGCAAAAATATTAACGCATGTTGTAAGAATATGAAATGCATAGCAAGAGGATTTAGGGGTAGTGCCCTTGAAATCAAATTTGGTGTTTTTTTGCATCTGTCTTGGCAATTTTAGACACGCTTTTTGCTAAACATTCCTTTTTGGTGCATGATGTTTTCTTCCATGATTTTGTAGTTTTGGACAAAATATAGTTATATTATAATCAAGGGTAAATGTATATGTGGTTCATGGATGCCATAGGATATATATTATATTGTAATACTTTGTTGTATCCATGACATGGTTCCTAGTTAGGTAACTATGTGTTTTTTTTGTTTGTTTTTTCCTTTAGTAGCTTGAACGACGTTAATCTCCGAAGTATCCATAGGTCCATAGGTGTAGAAGTAGAGGGGATTTGAGTGGTCACAAGGGTGATATTTGGATTGGATTGACCAGAAGGCTTATTCACTAGTTTTTCACCAATGGAACCAATCACAACCTTAGTAGCATGTGATTGCGCTGAAGGAGCATTTCGAATAGTGTGGGATGGCTACAATGCGTTAGGTATTTTTTCCCAATTGGGTATAGAGTAATTCTAAACTTTGATCACGAGAAATAACATTCTCTTTGGTAATGACTCCTCCCTTGGAAACATCCTCAGTTATATCAAGTAACAATGATTTAACAAACCATTCTGCTAATAAATGACCTGGAATATACATTTTTACCAAATGACGACAATCTATCCACTCATTTATATGATCAAATATGTGATTATACCCGTATTTTTTTAAGCAAGTTAAAATTTTTGTACTAGTTTCATAACAGATGGGTATTTGAAAATGTGTCAGGAATGTTTTTGCAAATTCCTTGACGTTGTTAAATGAATCTCTATGTAATTCGACATACCATTTTTCTTTCAGATCTGTAAGAGTTCGTTGGAAAAGATGAAAACAAATATAGTTATCATTTAAGGAGTTCAAAGAACACCATAAATGATAAGTCATAATATGGTTTTATGGCTCTTCTCTATGGTTATCGTAAATTTGGGAATATCACTTGGGAATTTTTTTGGAATAGCCAATTACCAAGGAGAATGATAGATTGGATTGTTGGTAATTCAGGAGAGATATGGTAACTCTAGTGTTGCGATAAATGGAAACTACCTATTAAAGTCTGATTGAGGGGGGTTGGTAAACTTGTGAGTAAAGGTTAACCGCTGGTGAGGGATTTTCTAGATAAATTGTAATGGGTTAGGTGATAGGTATTTTCATTCCACCAGGGTAAGTAGTAGTTTGGAAAGCAGAATAACCCCACAGGGGCTTCGCTCAATTAACCTCTAACATATGACGTGCGATCATAACATATTTAAAAATACCCTTAATTTGAGTACATATTAGAAAATACATCTAAAAATCACATTATTTAACCCCCTACCAATACAAACCCAATACACCTTAACAATTTAAAAAGCCCCTAATTTCACTATATATTATAGGTATCCATTTTTTCATTAACATTTTTCATACCCCTTTATATTTTTTCATTAACTTTGAGCTCAATTTTTTTATACCTAACAATATAAAATCCCTTTACCGGGTATATCCCCCAATATATTATATCATTTTTTCCTCATTATATATCCCCCAATATGAGCCCACATGCTATAGTATTTCTCCCATAGGGAAACCTTCATGGATAAGCCAAACTAGGTTGTCATTTCCCAAGAAATCCTTAATAAGTAGGATTTTGAAAAAATTGGCCATGAATATATTAAATTTTATAAGGTGCTTACAACACAATTAGTTGTTCAATGGGAAATTGAACAGTTTTTCTAGATGGGATTTGAAGCGTACCTTGAATAGGTTGGCCTACTTTCATTTGAGGCAAGCTTTGTCCAAGTTGACCAAATGGCACCCCTGGTATACCATCGATAGGCTGAGAAACAGGTACCTAGGGTATGGCCTGAGCAGGTTGACTAGATGGGATATGTAGTATACCCTAGAAATTTGGGATTTGAGGTATCCCTTGTACTAGTTGACTAGTTTGTATTTCACGTATCACTTGGATAGGTTTAATGGAATAATCTTGAGTTGCAACTGGACCAAGTTGACTCGAAGAAGTTAGGGAAACATTCAAAGGTGTATTAACCATTACTGAAAACAGAGAACTAGCAAGAAGAAGACTTGAAATAAGCTAAGAAACAATTTGGGATATTTTTCTAATGGATGGGGACATACCAAAAACAAGTTGGATGGGTACATACCAAGTTAGTTGATTCACTCATAATGAAAGATAAATGTTGGGTAACTATCACTCACTCTGTCATGATTAGACTTCTCAAAGGAGTGCACGAATGAGTTTTCCTAGGAGAATTTAGGAGAAAATTGTATTGAGGAGTTTGATGTAAAGGAGCTTCTAGTTTAGTAACATGGGTAATAATAGGAAAAAGTTGATACAGAGGAGTTCATATTAAATTAACAAGATTTTGAGGTCGAGAAGGCCCTTCCTTAGTAACATACTCTACACTGAATAAACCAGGTGGAAATGCTTCCTCTTCAACACTCAAGGACAAAGGTTGTGGATGAGATAAAGGTAGTGAAATGGAAGAATAAGTTCCTGGAGTGACTAGTTCGATAACTTGTAGTTCCTCAGGTTGAAATACTTAAGGTTGTAAGATTTTGTATTCTACAATTTCAAGTTATATAACTTCATGTTTTATTGTCTCAAAAATTTATGGTTGAGAGATTTCAACTGCCTTAGTATCACCAGTTTCCAAAGATGTAACTTTGGCCTTAGTGCCAATAGGAAGTAATGACTATGGTTGAGTAATTTTAAATGCAGTTTCGGATAAGGTAGCTTCTGATGCACTAGGTTTGGTATTTTTTGTTTTCTTATTTTTATGATGCTCTAATATATTAGGTGTTGCCTCTAGGGGTAGTAGAGGAAATCATTGAATGCACACAACGAGGAGTTTCTTCCATGGTTGATTAATTGATTTTGAAAAGTAAAAACATTAATAAAAGTAAAAAGGGGTAACTAGGTATGAAAGGATTGTCAAGCCACTATGAACTGCAATATACGATTAAGTATGTGTATGAAATCTCCCTTAATATTTTTTTTGATATATCACAGTTAACAAGGTAGCTGACTTGGTTACCTACGACTTGTTTGAAACCTAGTGGGGACGTCTAAAATATACGTGAAAGTACACAGAAACACAGTTTGTACTAGTGTTGTCCAATGCGTAAATTTACGATGGGGCTGGTATGATATATTCGTTGTGTGTGAGCATTGTCCTATATACCTAAAGGCACGTGGAATAACGTTTTGATAAACTCTAATGTACATGGAAAACCAACCATCCCTAGGATGTAACACTTACAAGTAACAACAATCCCTATGTTTAGAGATTCCAAAGCACGTCTTCTATCCTATACCAACTAGATGTGTCTTTATTGCTTCAAATTCTAATTAGGTTTATTTATTGATGTTAATGTTGACCTTTATTAAGGTTTTGGTTTCAAGTATCGAAACCAATTCACCTGAACTCCTAAAATGCAACTAGCGTGAGAAAGAACTCTTTTTTATTCAATGAATATATAACTAAAGAAGGGAAGTAGTTTAAAACAACGATGCAGAAAACAACAACTTCCAAAAAATATCTTCAAAATTACCATTCCAATTCAAAGCTTCAAATCCCTAATGCATGAGGAGATTAAACTTTCTTTCCTTTTTCTTTCAATTTTCAATGTAAAGAAAAATGCAAATATGAATAGATTATTGAATAAAAAACAATTCAATTAGATTGCTACTGTAATGAAAAGTTCTTTAACAACTCAGTAAGAGGCCAAGGGATAGAAACGCTAATTGGAAAGAGGAAGAAAAAAAAATCAATCTCTTATAAAAAAAATCACACTCAATTTCACACAACCTTTTGGCTTTCTAAAGACCTTGGATAGACCAAAGAATTAGGAAGACACTGCAAATAAAACATAATTCATAGCAAGATAGCGAAAAAACATTTTTTGTATTTTTCAAGGATCACCGCAGTTGGAGTATAGGAACCAGTGAACTCGGTCGAACTTACTAAATTGGGCAAGTGCATTGGTTAACTCTATCTCAGAAGAAAAAGTGTGATGTGTAAGATTCACTTAAAACACGAAAAACAAACCTTGATCAAGCTTGAAATTAAGATTTCTTAAATCCAATGACATTATGAACAAGTCAAATAGAGTTGATTTCTGAGGTATTAAAAGTCTAGCGAAAGAAAACCACTAAATAACATCCTATATCCCTAGCATAGTTACCTAGTTGTTTTGTGGATAAATTTCTTCTGCATACGAAAGTAATCTCCCTAGACCTAGTGGCTTAGTTTAGAAAAATCCAAGACAAAATTACAATGTTTTTCCTTAGATATGTTTGAAATATGGAAGGAAAACCAACTTGGAATCCAATGCAAGCTTCCTTCTTCTCATTTCTTGTTAGCTGTAGCTAAAACTTCAATTTATAAAATTGGAACCTACAAATCATCCAAAACAAGCAAGAGAACAAAACATACAAGATAACATATACAAACAACTATAAACAAGAATTCAATGATTCATGTTCTACATATGCATAATCGAGACATAATGTGTAGGAGAAACAATTCACTTTTGTATTACTAATCGCAGGAAAATATTACAACCCTTGTAGGCCTTGACTTTGTGAAATCTCTCCCATGTATCTTGTCCTTCCTTTTCCACCATGTTAAGCCTTAAATCACACCTAAATCACGTGGATATATTATGGACCTCTACACAAAAATGAGTAGCATAAGGGCATAATCACAGTCTCAAAAAGCCAACCCAAACTCTATGGTAGGTGTTGAGTTTATAGGGTAAATGAGGTGGTTTTCGATTTACCATTCTAGGGCTTAGAGACACATTAGAGGGAGGTAATTTGTAGGAGATAAGAGATAAGATAGTGGAGTTGAATATATGTTCCAACAGTAAATAGTTAAAACCAATCCCGAAGCTTGTAGAGAGAAAAACTTCGAAATTAATTTTTATTTTTCGTCATTTCCAGGTGTTCATCGCACTTATTATGAAATAAAATTTCACTAACCAATACAATTTTAATGTGTGGAAATTGTGCCAACACAAGTTGTCTTAAAGAAACTACGACGGTCCTTCAAACTAGGTTTTCAAGCCAATGTAACCCATGGCTCTTGTAACTTTTGGAAAGAGAATGCTTTTGGCTTTGTATGGGATTGATGCAAAGTGTAAATGGGTGATGATAGATCCATGTTCAAGGCCATTTTTTTGAATGCGACAAAATGAACTATAATAAATAGGATCATTTTTAGTGAGATTTTTATAATTTAGATCTTTTTAATATTTAAAAAACAAAAATTTGAAAGACATTAATTATCAAGAACATAATGTATGTGATTATTATTGTAGATATTGATTGTTTACTTTCTCTTTCAATGAAAAATTGCGTATGAAAATAAATGTTAATGGTAATAATAATTGTCACATTTTCCATAACTTAGGAATATATATAGATTAACAATGTAGCTAAATAATTAGTTCTGCAAATGATATATCTCACAGATATTGGGTGTATGACATGAAGAAGGAGAGCTATGTGATGTATCATCAAGTTGATATCAATGTTGTTAGAAACAACAAGAATAAACTAAAAGAGTGTGTAAGAAAAAGAATCTTTGAATTGGGAAAATAAGAATGATTAACATGGAGAACAAATAAGTGATAGTTTGACGTAGAAAAGTGAATTAATATAACCACAATTTTCATTATTGTAATCCCAAATTTAAGTTTTTTTATGTTGACAAGGTTCAAATTAATTTAGTTTCACATCTAAACTTAATAAAGATATGCAATTATATAGTTTTCCTTAGCTTAATATGGTTGTATCACAAACAAAGTCTAAAATACACTTGTATATAACAAAGGAAAAGTATGCCTTGACCAAATCTAGAAAATATGGATCGATTGTTCAAATATTTATGTTCAAGTATTAAATATGCATTTGGTTAAAATTAAGTATCTATAACAATAATGCATACAACTTGAATTACATACTTAATTGTTGATAAACCAATACCACTTGTACTCAAACAATAATCAACTATTAAGTATCAATGTTGTAATGACATCTTGGTTAATAATAGATAAACAAATAACATTACCAATGCAACAAGCTAACTATAAGCTAGCATGTTAATATCTTTTATAATATAAACATATGAATATAAAGAAAGAGAAATGACATCATTTACTTGAGTTCAACCAATGTACTGCATATTTTCCATTGATATTTCTAAGAAATTTACATTGTTTATTTTTATATCAATAAGAATTAAGAATGGACATAATAGACAAATTAAAGAAAAAAATAGAGATTTCCAAGTTTCTAATTAAAAAAAAATCTCGGGGCCAACATACCAATATGGTCCTATGATTATGTAAGTGTCAGCCTGTGATAGATTTAATATTGTGAATTATATTATAAATAAAGGAGAACAAATACAAATAGACTCAATAATTTTAATCTTAATACGCCAAGAAAAAATACTTGGTATTGAACTTTGAATTTTAAATGCTCTCATATAAAATTAAAGCTACAATTATCATTAGTGTCACTCCTATCCCTTCTCTATTTCAATGTTCATCTGTGTTATCACTTTCTTGGAAATGGAAAATCGTTGTCATTTGTTAATCGTTGAAATGGAAAAAAAATGTTTTAAATGACTTTGAAAATCTTATTTTAATTGGAATTGGATCCCAAAACATCTAAAATTCTGCGGTTCTTTTTTAAGATATCAAAAGTTTCAATGTGACAGTATTAAAAAGATTGTTTTAAATGATTTTGAAAATCTTCGTCATAAGTTTCAATGTGACAGTATTAAAAAAAAAATGTTTTAAATGATTTTGAAAATCTTAGTTCGGTTGGACTTCAACACAAAATCTTAATTTGATGGGTCTTTTGGATCGATGTGGAATATGACAAATACTCGGCATCAATGGCTGTCAGGGTTTAAGGCCGTCGCTGCATCGCAGAGACTCTTTGGGCAATTGGGAACACCATTCATTGTGACAATCCCGGAAGGATCCGAGTCAAATCTCTAACATGGAAAGCCTTAACGTGGGAAGTCTTAATGATAATTTTTGTTTAATAGTAAATCAGTATATATTTATTTTAAGCACTAATTTTAATATGAGTTTAGAAAGTTAAATTTTGTGTTAATTTTTATTAGATAGATTGTATTTTAAAATGTTAAATAGAGTATATATAAAATTAAATAAAAGTTTCAAGTATGAAAAAATAATTTTCTATGATATATATGATTTTTTTAATGATATATAATGTATATACAATTGACATTAACAATGCTATATATAATGATATATAATGTATATATACAACTGATTTTTTTTTAAATGATATATAATGTTAATAATCTTATAAAAAACCACACTAAAATGATAAAGATGCTTAAAAAAATAAAATAAATAAATAAATAAAATAAAATATTTTTAGAGTAACGCTACCTATCATAAATGAGGGCATGGAGCATTCAAGTCTCCCGTCGAAGGATAAAAAGGAAGTCAAAAACATTGAGTATTCCACTATAGAATGGTAGATGTAAAAAAAGCCTCGAAAATATAAGTGAATACATTTTATGAATTTGATATATAATAAGAAATTGATAATTCTTATATGAATTGTGGTATTTCGAAATTTGATCTAGAGAATTGTAGACATAAAAAAAAATCCCTGGAAATAGAATTGAAAAGAATATAATTGTAATAAGAAATCAATATTTTATATGAATTATGAAGGTTGGCATTCTGAAATTTGATTTACCATAAATTATTGTATAACTTTATAAGATATTTATTAATTTAAAGTTAATACTAACAAAGTAGAAAATGAGATTGAAAATTATTATTTATTCGTGGAACAAAACTGAAATTTCTTTTTTTTAATATATGAGTACAATGGTATATATTTTTTAATATATATATATATATATATATATATATATATATATATATATATATTTAATTGAAGAAAGTATTAATTACGTTGTAAGACGTTTTTATTTGAAAACAACTCTCCTAGGTGCCACTGTGTCAATGTTTGAGCCATTGGATCAAATGTTAGAGGATTGAAATGTTTTAGGCCATTAGATTCACAAGTAAATTTTTTATATATGTTTTTTATAATGAGTTTTTTTTAATAAGTGATTGAATTTAGGTTTTGGTGACTTTGTCAAATTACACAAAAATAAAAGTAAAAGTAAATTAAATAAAAAGATTGACATATTGTAATGAACATTTTAAGTAGGTCAAATAAAAAATAAAAATAATACTAAACTATAAAAACAACCCATGGTATTGACTCATGGTATTCATGTGGAATGTGGTTTATGTAAAGGGGGAATTAAGATGGCCTAACTTTGGATCTACCAAGAGCCAAGAGGGATCAAATGTCTTGATATGCAAACCTCATTGATCCCTCTCATCAATAATATAGATCTAAACTGATTATTTAATAAAATTATTTACTAAACTATAAAAACAACCCATGATATTGACTCATGGTATTTATGTGGAATGTGGTTTATCTAAAGGGGGAAATTAAGATGGCCTAACTCTGGATCTACCAAGAGCCAAGAGGGATCAAATGTCTTGATATGCAAACCTCATTGATCCCTCTCATCAATAATATATATCTAAACTAATTATTTAATAAAATTATTTTTAAATGTTTATAACCATTATTATTTTAAAATTTCACTTAATAAAATGTATCTAAATTTTCATACATCCATATATACATAGCTTTTCTTGTTCTATATTATTTTTGTTACAACTATTTTATTATTCCAAATATACATGGTTTTTTTTGTTATATATTATTTATGTTACAATTTTTTTATTATTCATTATAGTATTTCTTAATATATAAAAAATTAAATTAATAATGATTTTTTTTTAAATATGTGACCTTTTAAATTTCCAAATCAGTTTGTAGCTACATACATACATCCTATTAGATGCATGGTGGTCAGAGACACTAAAAAATAAAAATAAAAATAAATGTTATGACATCCATATTGTCTACAAACTATCCAAATTTCCCATCTTATACAACAATTTCTAAGAATAACCACTCAATTTACTCTCCAAATTTTGAAACCCCCACCCATGCTGGGGAGATCACGCTGTAAAATCAAATGTTCCTCTGGTTTTTTAAAGGCATTCATAAACAAAACAGATGACAAGAAAGTCAATATTGTGGTATAATAACTGAATTTTGAATCATTGTGACAAAAAAAAACATCACATTAGCTAACATAATATTATAATGCTATAAGGATCTAAGATGATAACAAAGTTTTGAATCATGATAACTAGGTGAAAACCAAAACTAAGATGTAGCCACAAGAAAAAAATCACAACAACTCACAGAATATATCCAAGGTTGCAATGAACCCCGTACATTGTGATGGACCTCATGGGAATTTTTGTGCACTTAGAACACCACCCTAATAATTCTATACTCTTGATCAATTTAGAATAACCTAGGCCGTGTAAAATATTTTAATAAGATAAACAATACAGACAACAAAAATTCAATATTGTGGTATAATAACTGATTTTTGAATCATTGTGACAAACAAAATATTACATTAGCTCACATAATATATATAATTCTATAAGGATATAAGATGATAACAAAGTTTTGAATCATGATAACTAGGTGAAAACCAAAACTAAGTTGTAGCCACAAGCAAAAAATCACAGCAACTCACAAAATATATCCAAGGTTGCAATGAACCCCATACATTGTGATAGACCTCAATATATACTCTTGATCAATTTAGAATTTCCTAGGATGTGTAAATTTTTTTAATAAGAAACTATATTTGTAATTATGAAATATAAAATTAAAACTTAAATTTGTGAATTTACTTTGTATTTTTTTTCTTATGTATATAGAGAAAGAATTTCTTCTAGGCTACTCTTTTCTATGCTATTTCTTTCTTATTTCTTATAGGCTACTCTTTCCTATGATATTGCCTTACGACGTTTCTTTTGCAACATATGGTGCAATTGCTAGTAATATAATAAGTTATAATAAAAAATCAATAAGAATAAATTAGTATAATTATAAAAAAACATATTTTATATAGGAGACAATTTATTATTATTAGTGGGATATTCATTATTGACAAGTATATGTGATAGGGTTTTATTCATTATCACCACAATGTCATGTGGAATTATTGATTGGTGATTAAAAATAAAATCTTTAATATGCAAACTATATCTATATATTCATCAAATAGATTACACACATTTATACATGAATTAGTCTCAAGATAGGAGATCTATCTTAGACGTACAATAAGTTGGTTGAGGGAATATCTCAACCTCACACCAAATAAGGAAACTAGATTTAGCTAACCTAGGAAATAGGAACAGATTCTATTCATAGAGAGTCACAACTGGACAAGTAGGAATTATACATTCTAACACACCCCCTTAATGACTACTTGTCTGGATATCACTTCGCAAAATCTAGTTGTGATCATACATAACAAAGAATATGTCGACGTCCATATAAAGGAGCAACCATCCACCGGAATGCATGGGTACCAACCGCTGCAACCGCTGGTCTTGTAGGATGTCCTTCGTATACATGGTTCTGTCCACCATTATCACTACATACATGTACCTGTATCTACAGATCCCCTTCCAACGTGGGTTTTATCGGATTACCCGTAACCATGCTCTTCTTTCATCGGGGTTTTATCGGATGACCCGTAACCATGCTCTTCCTGGGTTTTATCGGATGACCTCGTGAATCTGTTTCTTTCATCAAGGAAAACATCACATGGACCCTTGTCAGCCCCATTACTGATAACGTGGTTTCTAGCTGACCACAAACTGACACTGCAAAATGGTTTTGGCTGACCATGAACCTGTAGTTACAAAGTGGTTTTGAGATGACCACGAACTTTTACGGGGATACACATACCTTTATAAGGCGTACATACTCCATCTCTTGGAGTTACCAGATACATAAAATGACCACTCCAAAACCATCCTAGACTTGCTTACCATTCAACTCTGTGACTCATTATACAACATGCTATTGAGTCTATTCCAGAAAACTCATAAAAAAAATTCACACAAAACAAACTCACTTTCGTTGTCCATCCTCCTTTAAATGTTGCCGCTGCTCCATTACATCATATTTTGAAATGTTCACATCTTGAGCATCTTTGTCTTTATCAATTAAAAACTTGGAACTTCATCCTTAACCTGTCATTTGTTAGAGTAGTCAATTCTAACAAAATTAACTTCATATTGAGGTGACTAATCTCAATATGCATATTGATTTTAGTTCCAAAATACTTCCATCATGACATATTTGTTTTACGCAAAATACACACAATCATGCTTTCAACTAACTACAAAGACACATTAATATGCAAAATGCATATTAATGTCATATTTGACATATTTTGTGAGAATAATGCAGAAATAGAATTAGTTGTGAGTGGTTGAACGAGAGGGTGTAATTAGGAATTGGTTGCACATATTCAGGTTTGTTTCCTCGTTTCCAGGAGGATTAGGTGAGTGCAGTTCCCTATATAAGTGTGATGTAATTGAGCGATTGAATTCATTGTGTTGAGTGAGCTTGTCTCACATTTGCTGGTGTTTTCTGCCTGTGTATTTTTGTAATTTTGGTATCAGAGCTGTAAAGGCCTGGACCTCGGCCCTCTTGGGCTGAGGGAAGAAGAGAGCCTCTGTCACTAGCCTTTCGCTGCTGAGACAGCACCTGGTTAACTTGACTGCGTTTTTGTGTTTTGGTCGTTGAAAACTGATTTCGTTTTTTGGTGAGGTCTGTTCATAACAGCGCGTGGAGGCTGCACAGGTTCATGCATAGGGGCGGATAGAAGTCGAGTTTGCATAAGCCGCATTCAATTTTTTGCCAAGTTTGCATAAACCGCATTCAATTTTTTGCTTGTCGAAGTTTGAAACGTTTGTTTTTAATTTTTTGCTGGTCGAAGTTACAATTTAATTTGGTATTCAAATTTTTAATTTGAATATACATCAATTTGAAATCGAACTGTGAAAAAAAACAAAGCCGAATTGCTTTGTGCGTTGGTGCTTTCAGCGTTCTGGCCCACGAAGATTGCTGGTCAGAGGTTGCTCGCCCACGGAGGTTGTTCGCCCACGAAGGTATTTTTTTTAGCTGTGCATTGGAAATCGACCAGGGGTCGTTTCTTGAGCGGATCTGCACGTGGTCGCTCACGGTATTGAGCGGATCTGCTGTTTTTTGTTGCTGTTGCGGGATCGAGCAGCGTGAAGACTGCTTTCAATCAAACCTGCGTTCGACCAAACGGCTGCTCCCTCCTTCTCGGCGTGCAGGTGGTTCGAGCATACAGATTTCTCATTTCAGAAATCGAGTTTTTCCATATCTGATTTTTCATTTCCGCTTTGAAATCAAGTTTTTTTTGCTACTTGTGAGTTTGCATACAGCGTACAGTTGCAATTGTTGGGTCCAGAGATTTCGGGTCTTCTGGTCGCAGAGATTTAGGTTGAGATTTATTTCTTTCACTACATGCTACACGCAACAGTGGTTTACAAGACCTCCAGTAGCAACTATATAGCATAAAAAATGAGCTCGGCCAACGAGAAAAGGCACGTGAATGATTTGACCTTGGAAACGTCGGTACGTTTGAATGAAGTAAAACAAGCTCTCCCGAAAAGAGTAGGTGAAGGATTCAATCTCACGACTCCACTGGGTGCATGTCAAGTAATTGAAGGATTCGATCTGACGACTCCGTCAGACTGGGTGCATGTCAATATATTTAAAATACAGCGTCACCTTTGAAAATGGTCAGCAAATGTAAAAGAGGACCGGCGCAATCATCAGTGGACATTACCCAACGCTTCCATATTCCGAAATACATGGGAGCGTCCAATGGACTGGTCCAATCATCAGTTTGTTTTTGGGCATTAATATGCGATATGAAAAATTAATGTGTCTTTGTAGCTAGTTGAAAGCATGATTGTGTGTATTTTGAGTAAAACAAATATTTTGGAACTAAAATCAATATACATATTGAGATTAGTCACCTCAATATGAAGTTATTTTTGTTAGAATTGACTACTCTAACAAATGACAGGTTAAGATGGAGTTCCAAGTTCTAGTTGATAAAGAAAAAGATGCCCAAGATATGAACATTTCAAAATATGATGTAATGGAGCAGCGGCAACATTTAAAGGATGATGGACAACGAAAGTGAAAGTTTGTTTTGTGTGGTTTTTAATGAGTCACAGAGTTGAATGGTAAGCAAGTCTAGGATGGTTTTGCAGTGGTCATTGTATGTACCTGATAACTCCAAGAGTTGGAGTATGTAAGCCTTATAAAGGCATGTGAATCCCCGTAAAAGTTCGTGGTAATCTCAAAACCACTTTGTAACTACAGGTTCATGGTCAGCCAAAACCATTTTGCAGTGTCAGTTTGTGGTCAGCTAGAAACCACGTATAAAGTGAAGCAGACTGGAAACAGGTCCATGTCAGTGTTTGCCACTGATGAAGAGCATGGTTACGGGTCATCCAATAAAACCCAGGAAGAGCATGGTTACGGGTCATCCGATAAAACCCCGATGAAGGAAGAGCATGGTTACGGGTCATCCGATAAAACCCACGTTGGAGGGGGATATGTAGATACAGGTACATGAATGCAGTGATAATGGTTGACAGAACCATGTATACGAAAGACATCCTACAAGACCAGCGGTTGCAGCGGTTGGTACCCATGCATTCCGGTGGATGGTTGCTCCTTTATATGGACGTCGACATATTCTTTGTTATGTTTGATCACAACTAGATTTTGCGAAGTGATATCGAGACAAGTAGTCATTAAGGGGGTGTGTTAGAATGTGTAATTACTACTTGTCCAGTTGTGACTCTCTATGAATAGAGTCTGTTCCTATTTCCTAGGTTAGCTAAATCTAGTTTCCTTATTTGGTGTGAGGTTGAGATATTCCCTCAACCAACTTATTGTACGTCTAAGATAGATCTCCTATCTTGAGACTAATTCATGTATAAATGTGTGTAATGTATTTTATTAATAATATAGTTTGTAATATAATAAGTTATAATAAAAAATCAATAAGAATACATTAGTATAATTATAAAAAAACATATTTTATATAGGAGACAATTTATTATTATTAGTGGGATATTCATTATTGACAAGTATATGTGATAGGGTTTTATTCATTATCACCACAATGTCATGTGGAATTATTGATTGGTGATTAATAATAAAGTATACTTTTACTCTTGAAAAATACTTTTAGGTCATTATGTTTATTATATTTAATGGAAGAAAGAAGTAATAATATAACATGCATATGATAGGTGATGAATAAAAGAATCAATAAGAATAAAGTAACATACTAATACAAATAAACACACATATTATACATGATGGGAAAACCTATTATCATTAGTGGGGATACTTATTATTAGCAATTATATGTGATGCAAGTTGACTCATCATGTCACGTGGAATTATTGGTTGGTGGTCAATAACCAAGTATGCTTTCACTCCTCAGAAATACCTTTAAGTTTTTATTTCCATAATAAAATAAAAACAATTTTCAGTCATAATCCAAAACCAACACCTTAATATATGCTATAAAATCAAATATTTCATTTTAAATTCAACAATAAATATTCATAGATTATTTAATTATAATTATCCTTTCTCATATAAAATACATATCAATACAATAATGCATTTTTTTATGTAATGAATTATATATATATATATATAATAGGAGAAAGTATTAACAATATAACCAGTATATGATAAATGATGAATAAAATGATCAACAAAAATGAAATAGTATAATAATAAAAATACACACACATGTATATACATGGTGGGAAAACCCATTATTATTAGTGGGAATACTCATTATTGAATATTATTTGTGATGCAATCTTACTCATCTTTACTACCATGTCACTTAGAATTATTGGTTGGTGGTAAGTTATTACACTTTCACTCATGATAAATAGTTTTAGGTATTTTTTTTATACTTGGTTTGTTGACCCGAGATTAGTGACCACTACGTCCACTAAATATTTGTACTAGACAGATCCATCCTAAAAGATCACTTCTTTTCAGGTTAACTAGAGAGTTTGACCTCCAACCCAAGGATACACAATAATGCATTGTTAAAAAACAATCTATATAATTAAAAATTAAAAACATGATAAATTATATTTATAATTATCCTTTTTAATACTAGGTAAGGAAGATAAACTCTTAATTAAACAAAAATAATTTTAAGTCGTATTCCAAAAATGAACACCTTAATATATATTATTAAATCAATCATTCCATTTTAAATTCAAAAATAAATTATCCCAACATACATTATATTTACAATTATCCTTTCCAATACTAAATACACATCAATGCAATAATACATTGCTACAAAACAACCTAAATCATTAAAAAATTAAAGTAATGACAAGTTACATTTATAATTATCGTTCATAAAAAGAAATACATATCAAATACAATAATGCATTGTTTTTGTTTTTTTTTTCACATAGAAAACATTTGTATATTTTATCTTAAGAATATGCATGTTTCAAATTTAGATTTTTTTTTACATTTTATTTGAATAATTTTATATGAAGAATATAAATATTTTTGTCTTATATTTTTATATTTTATATGAGAAATGTTGTAGTCTTCAAAACACTACTCATTCTGAAAAATAAAATTAAAAGTTAATGTATCAAAAAAGAAATTGAACATAAATAAAAAAATATCAATAAATCCTCCTAAACACCCGAAATAAATCCAATCAACATCACTAAAATAATACGTTATTAAAAACAAACTAATTAAAAAAACAAACTAACTAATTCAAAAATTATAATATATATGAAAATGTCTTTGGTGAGTAATGGGAGCCATTAATAATCATAATAATGCAAAGGTATACTATGATGGTCTGAAGTGCCATTGCATTTTGTTGACACACCTCAGCTCACCCAATTCTACAACACACCCCTCTAAGAGCCTCACCTCATATGAGTCTAAACATTATACAAAATCATATATGAGTGGTATATGAGTTGTTTTTTGTTGTTTGATTTTGTTCCACTACAAGCGTCCTCTTTGTTATATGGGATATTCATAAAAATGTTAAATTTGAATTATTTTTAAATTAGATAATTTAAACATAATTTATTTAATAATAAATATTAATATAATTATATAATTAAAATATTTAATATTATTATTATTATTATTTAATTTAAAGATTATAGTTAAGTTAGACATTAAATTGGTGTATGAGATTTCTCTATTTGTAAGATAAAGAATTCATTTGTGTACAATGATTTGATTGCTAAATTTATGAAAACATACATACTTTATTCTTTTAAAAAAACACATAAAATTAAAATTTTATAAATATTATTCCAAAATAAACATATCTATCAACTTAACTATCTAAAATATATAAAAATACAACTCAAAATACGTACGCCTCTGCCCTGGGCCCTGGGCCCAACGGATCCCATCTGTGTAGCAGGGAGAAGGGGCACTAGTGTGTCATTATCTACGTGAGTGAGGCCAAAGTACATACAATTCGAGTGAGTACATACAATTCGAGTGGGTCCAATGGATTCCATTTGTGTAGGAGCCGTGTGGAACAGTACCCTGGAAAGGCTTAATCTTCTGTTTGTATTTCTGAATATGGATGAAGTATACACCTTGGATTATTTGCCATTATCTACTTAAGTCAAAATACATACAATTCTAGTGGGCCCAACAGATTCCATTTGTGTAAGCAGCCGTATGGAACAGTAGCCCGGAAAGCTTAATCTTCTGTTTGTGTTTCTCAGAATACACGTTGTATTATTTATGAAACGTCGGGTAGCCCACCGACAAAGGTGATGCTTCTCCCAACATCTGGTACCACTGTATTGCGTTGATTTTTGGGTATTGAGAAGAGACGTGTGGGGGATTGGTAAAAGTACAGGTTCGTGCAAATGATTGATGCCCTAATGGCCCACTCCCTCCCTGGAATGACAGTTGAGGGACGAGATCATCAGAATCCAGATATAATGTCAAATGACACTCCGACACAGCTAAAGCAATTTAGTCTATTCAACCCCACCTGGTGACAGCTACCATCCGGCCCTGCTTTTTCATATAACTTATTATTGGCATCTTGGCATCTGAGACCGGGCACTTAAAATTGCATTTTGTCAGTGGAATTCCGGGAAGAAAGAACTATTCGTATTTAAGTAATTTTCAAATATTTTTGGAATCTTTGGGATAAGGTTCGTTGAATTTTAATTTCGTCGTGACTTATAAAAGAATTAAAAAAGAAGTGGCCAACCTCATGAGGTTGTTGATAAAGTCTACCTGTAAAATTCAAGTTTGGAATTTCAAAAGAGACCAATTTGTTAAATTTGACTGTTTTTATTTCTACAATTTATCTTTAGAAAAGGTTTTTTACGTTTTTTTGTAAATTTTTAACTGTATTTGAAGAACACGACAAATCACCTCGCAATTGGCCAGTCAAATTCTATCCTGATCAAACTTCATAACTTTCGGTCACACTTTAAACTCATTATGTATTTTCCAAATTTATAGTCACACTTAAAATGTATACTGATATTATTCCTTTATATATATATATATATATGAGAAAGATGAATGGAGATATATAAAGATAGAGTTCAAATTGAATTTAATCATTACTGAAATTTAAATTTAAATGAAAATATATGGTTTAATTTTGGAATATGAAAATTAATTTAAATATTAATTTATAATTAGTGTAGTTATATAAATTAAATGGTTGGTGATGTTAAAATTGGTCTTTATTATTGCACTCTCAAAATTTCTCTGTCCACTAATCACTTACACAACATGTTTCGGTTGTCCATTATGCATGGTATACATTTAATGGTCCACTAAGTTTCGATGCCTCAATCATGAGTGTGAATAATCTATGACCCAACATAATCGCAGGGTCTCTTAGGACTCTTGTGGGCCCTCGTTAACGCTCGATCACTTTCTAGCATTGTGATTGTAAAGTCCAAAAGATCGACGACTCGTAGAGCCCAAAGACTTGTCGAGGTTTAACACTCGAGGGGGGGGAAGCATAGAGGAAACCACCCCAAAAACTACTAAAGTATGTGGATGGCTCTGATTTATCATGGGGCGCCCTCTCCCGTTTCTGCTTACTGCTATGGTACTCCCCTGCAAAAACTATTGTGGTTTCTCAGAATCTCATCCCAGGAAAAACCTCGTGTTGGGGAGTTAAGTTTTTGTTTTGAGGAATGGAATGTTGTGCTATCCCGAGAGCCGAGACACGGGATTTGAGCAAGAGTTTAACTAGAAATCACAATTTTCCTTGAAATGAGAATTTAGCTCACAAACCCCGAATAAATAAAGAGCTTCAAAATCACCCCCTCTCTATATAATCGTACACTCCCTGATATAAAACCAATGGCCCCTCAATCCTTCGATGGGTGAGATATCTTAATAGGAACCTTCACTATACTAAAATTATAATATATATACAGAAAATGTAGCTATGGGGAATTCAAGCATCCCCACTCATCATAGAGTATTTATACAAGGCTACAAAAATCAAACCAAATGAACAAAGATTATAATTGAAACTACAATTATATTAGGCAAAATAAAAGAAATTACACATGGTTCAACAATTCTATTACACATATCCAAAAAACTATATAGGACGCGGTGGATCTTCTTTCTCTCATTCTCTTTGCTTAAACAAAAAATCTCTAATACAGAATGGGCTAGCAACCTTCTTAGAATTCCTTCTTCTACAATTGTCCCTCTTTTAGAAACTATTTCCACTTTACCTAGTATTGTATTTACACATTTCCCTTAAGGACTCTTCAACATAGCCTCCTAACTAACACATATTCTCCTAGGCTAAGTACCACAAATTATAGAAAAATATAAAAAGGGAATTATTCATGTGCGTTAAATATCTTTCTGTTGAGATCCTCATACGTCAGACTCCCAGGGAAAGAAAGGACTTCTCCATCAGTTCTTCAACATCCATGCCAAATTTATTATTTTTTGCTTTTGTCATCAAACTAACATCTTCTATGATTGGGTTTTCCATTTGACCAAATACTCAAAATATTATTTCCCTCTAGTCCTCCTGGCCACCCTTTTTTCCAGCGCTGCTTCAATCTCCTTTTGAACTCCTTTTGGAATTTGATCCTTTCATATATAGGTTTAGCCTTCATCACTTGTAGTTGCATCTACATTTTCCTTAAAGGTATACAAATTTTCTATATTAAAAATTGGAAAAATCCTAATATCCTCGAAAAGTTCTAATTCATACGAATTGGAAGAAAACTTCCTTAGGTTTTTACAAGGGCCAAGTTTCTTAAGCTTCAATGTATTGTATGTCCCTCTAAGAAACCATTCATTCCTTATATAACCCATTACTAAGTCTCCAACTTCAAATTCTACTTGTCCCCTTCTTTGTTTGCTTTCCATTATTTTTGGTTTCTTGTAGTTGTTTCTTAACTCTCTCTTGCAACTCTTGCATGCTTGCTGCAAAATCTTCACCCTCAACACTCTCGATTTTCTGTTTTCACAAGTTCCTTTGTTAAAATTTGATTACACTAAGACGGGGGGGGGGCATAATCAGTGTAATGGTCAATTTAACCAATTTAATCAATTTCACAATTAATCATATAGTGCACTAAAAAAGTTAATCATCACATCCACACAAAGTAACATTGGATTTACGAGGAAACCCTTGTGGGAGAAAACCACCAATCTTCTTATTTTCTTCCATATTTAATTACATCAATTTGTAGGCACCAACCCCCAAAATCAATTTTTAGGAACCAACTTGCTAGAGACACAAACCCCCAAAGATAAGAAAGAACCAACTTGTAGGCTCCAACCTGATTGAGGTGCCAACCTATGAAATATGCAAGCACCACCTTGTTGTAGACTCCAACTCTATTGAGGCACCATCCCTATAAATCTATAGGATCCAACCTGATTGAGGCACTAACCTCTGAAATATATAGACTCCAACTTGATTTAGGATACAACCTCTGATGTAGGCACCCAAATTCTTAACCAAAGCATATTGGATCCCTTTTCACAATCATTCAAACCAGATCCACAAGCTCAACACAATAAATACCTCTTCCAAATCTGATCATATCATTGCAACTTCAACTAGTTCTTCAATCATCAATAGTATCCTTTTCTTCATTTCTTGTATCAAAACTAAACTTATTCATATGGCCCAGAACAATTTGATAGCAATAAAGGAAATACAACTTCTTGTCCTCAAAAAATTGTCTACATGACTTTTCATGTCCCCGTTTTAGATTACAAAAAACTTCTTGCCAATTTCCCCTTTTAAAAAATCAATTTGACCCTAAACAAAACCACAAAACATTATAAAATTTAACATTTAAATAGAATGCACCTTTTCAATTTGTTATCTACAAAATTCACTTTTGTGGCACACATTCAACAAAAATCATTCCACCGGTCTATCAAAATGTTCAACAGAATGCACTTCCATGGTAAAAAAAATATTTTGGCAAGCCAAACTAAACTTGAACCTATGGCCTCTTAATGGCCAATAGGGTGCAGGTGCTAAGGAGAGTTGTTCACTCTTATCTTAGTAAATTCTTTCACTGAGGGAGTCTACTTCAAAGTCTTGTCTCCATTTCATTTCTCAAATTCGTGGAATTTGATTAATGAAATACCATAGTCAAATCTTATATATACACCCAAATAATATGATCATTGGTTTTTTTAAATAAAGCACTCGTAACTATATCTCACTTTTAAAAGCAATTTAACTATTGCTTAAAACCCTTTTGGAATGTTGCATTAAAGGTATTTGAACCGATGTTTCAAATCCCTTAGAACGGTATCCAAGTCTTAAACTTAGGATAGTTAAACCCATTAACTTCCGACATAAAGCACTTAATCAACGCTGGCCCACATATTCATATTCCAATTATTTAATAAATGATTAAATAACTCAAAGAGTGCTGGCCCATACCTCGGATTATCGACCTTGCTACTTTAAATGCGATTGCCATTCGATCTTCCACAACCCGGATCCGACGGGATTCACATTTTTTTTAGAACATAACCTTAACACTAAAAAAAAAATGCGAAATGGGCGGTAGCGCATTGGTGACGTCGCAGATTTTAATAGGATCGAATTTTATTTTGTGAAACCACTTCCTGGCCAAAATATTATGCAAAGCCGGTGGTATCTTCTCAAAACCACTCAACCTCCAATGAGTATAGAATACGCTCATCTTAGCATTTCCACGGCGGTTTAGCTCGTGTCTTTGTTCGACATCGATTCAAAGAACAACATTCGACCTCAACTAATATCGCTCTAGAAACAAGGCTTCCCACGTTACATCAAACATATTAAAGGTCAGATTAACAAGCTGCGTTCTTCAGAAAACTCATCAATTCCTATCGAACCTTTATACAGAATTCTAAAACGCACTCAATACTGATCTAAGGCAAGCGTATAAAATACAATAGCATTCTCTCTATTATAAACCAACAATTTATAATTCGAATTAATCGATCTCAATCACAGAACAGGACTCGATGCTTGCAAACATTTCAACAGAGCTTCAATATGTTTTTAATGAACAGAATCAAACATTCCAATCGACTTCTACACAGTATATACAAAACCCAATAACTCACGAGAGTGGAGTCCTCCGGGGATTGCCAACATAGTAAAATCTATGAAACACTGCAAGTTTTATTAGAACAGAGGTGAAACCTCTCAATCCCAGTCTTCTACAACCAACTCCCCCTTCTCTCTGGTTCAGGGTTACATTTATAAGTCTTTACATGATTGTTAGGTTCCTTCTTGAGGACCGGTTTATTCTCATTAAAATAAAAGCCTAATTACATAATATTTCTCTAATTCTATCAACAGAAACTAAATAGAATGACACGAATCAACTATTCGACTTCTTCAGTTACTAAACTAACCCTATATGCTCCAAGTGCAACCGACAGCTAAGGTATTGACACCTTTGCTAGTACATTTCTCTGAACTTCTTGAGCCCTTCTAGCCACAACATGTGGACAATTTTCTCACATTGCTGACTAGACTCAAATGCCTCTGCATCAGACTCCTGAGGGCAATTTTCTTCATGGGCTCCTGTCCATGAGCTCTTTCACAGAACTACCCAGCTTCTGCAACATAATTTCCGTCATCCAAGTAGTATCTTCATCTGGCTGGTCCTTCCACTTGATCAAGTACTGGAAGTATTCCCGTCCTCTGGTTCTCTTAAACACCTTCTTGTCTAAGATATTCTCTAGCTATAATGGGTGTGGTGTAGGTAATTGTTTTACCCACTCAATCTATTCTTTATCTGCTGGTCTTTCATCTGTGCCACCATCTTCATACTTGTATAAATTTGCAACATTAAATATCGGAGATATCCCAACATCAGGAGGTAATTCAATTTCATATGAATTAGCAGAGAATTTTCTCAATATCTTGCATGGCCCTATATTCTTGAACTTCAATTTGTTATACTGCTTCTTTGGGAATATTTCCTTCCTCAAGTGTGCAAGAACCAAATCTCCAACTTCAAAATTAACTTCTCTTCTACTCAAATCTGCTCTGCCTTTGTACTTGATGTTGCTTTCTTGTAGCTGTTGTTTTACCTGCTCATGTATTACTTGAATCTCTGAAGCAAATTCTTCTCCATCAACACTCCTCATTTCTTCTTTTCCCAAGTTTCTCAATTCAGATATTCCTATGGGGTGCATTCCATAAACTATATGGAATGGACTCTGCCCTTTACTTCTATTAGGTGAGTCATTGTATGCATACTCTGCCTGTGGAAAAATATGGTCCCACTGTCTAGGATGCTCTCCTGCAAGACTTCTCAAAAGATTACCCAGACTTCTGTTTACTACCTCAGTTTGTGCATCAGTCTGAGGATGATAAGTTGAGCTAAAGCTCAGATTAGTAACAAGCTTCTTCCACAATGTTCTCCAGAAATGACCAAAAAATCTGGTATCTATATCAGAAACAATACTCTTAGGCAACCCATGTAATCTAACAATTTCTTTGAAAAACAAATTAGCTACATGAGTGGCATCATTGGTTTTATAACATGGGATAAAATGTGCCATCTTGGAGAATCTTTCAACCACAACAAAAATTGCTTCATTCCCTCTCTGTGTCTTGGGAAATCCTAAAACAAAATCCATACTTACCATATCCCAAGGCCTGTCTGGAATAGGCAATGGGATGTAAAAGCCTCAATTCTGGCTTCTCCCCTTTGCATATTGACAAATTTTACAATTCTTCACAAATTCTCCCACTTCAGATCTCATCCTTGGCCAGTAATAAAAATGACTCAGCTTCTCATAGGTTTTATCAGCACCAAAATGTCCAGCAAGTCCACCACTATGCTTTTCTCTGATTAAATTCTCCTTCATAGAACAATTTGGTACACATAATTGATTTCTTCTGAACAATAAGCCTTCTTGCAAGAAATAATCCAACCACTGACTTCTAGCTATCAGCACAAGGTTACAACATGCTTCAAATGCTTCTTTGAAATCCAAATCTGTTTTATAAAGTTCCTTAAGAAAATCAAATCCTACCACTTCAAATTGGTTTTCTTGATCAAACATGTTTTTCCTACTCAAAGCATCAGCTACCTTATTTGCTTGGCCACTTATATGCTTCAAAACAAAATTAAAACTCTGGAGATATTCAACCCATTTGGCATGTTTGTGATTCAATTTGGGCTGCTACATAATATACTGTAAAGCATGGTTATCTGAGTATAGCACAAATTCTTTAGACATTAAATAATGCCTACACTTATTCAATGCCTGCACAATTGCATAAAATTCTTTTTCATAAGAGGAGTACTTTCTTCTTCTCTCATTCAGCTTCTCACTGAAATATGCTACAGGCCTATCATCTTGACTCAACACAGCCCCAATGGCTTCTCCACTAGCATCACACTTCACTTGGAATGCCTTATTAAAATCAGGAAAAACTAGAACAGGTTTCTCAGTAATCTTCTGTTTCAAAAGTTGAAAATTCTTTTCAACTTCAGCAGACCATTTGAATGGTTGTTTGTCCTTCTTTATAGTCTCAATGATGGGTGCATTAATCTTGCTGAAATTCCTTATGAATTTTCTGTAAAAACTGGCAAGTCCATGGAAACTTCTTACCTCAAAAACACTTCTTGGTGAAGGCCACTTCAAAATTGCCTTAACCTTTTCTGGATCCATCTTCAGTCCTTCAGCAGAAAGAACAAAACCCAAATATACAAATTCTTCTTTCATGAATGAACAATTCTTTAAATTTATCAGCAACTTCTCTTGATGTAACTTCTTCAAGACATAATTAAGATGCCTTAAATGTTCTTCCTTTGTTTTTTTGAAAACTAATATGTCATCCAGATATACTATTACAAATTTACCAATAAATTCCCTTAACACTTCATTCATGAGCCTCATAAAAGTGCTAGGTGCATTTGATAACAAAAAATGCATTACCAACCACTCATACAATCCTTTATTTGTTTTAAAGGTTGTTTTCCATTCATCACCCTCCTTTATCCTAATTTGATGATCTCCACTCTTCAAATATAATTTTGAAAAATATTTTTCTCAACTCAAACAGTCCATTAAATCTTCAATCCTGGGCAAAGGGAATCTATACCTGATTGTTATCTTGTTGATTTCTCTTGAATTAGTACACATTCTCCAACCACCATCTTTCTTTGGAATCAACACTGTAGGTACTACACATGGACTCAAGCTTTCTCTGATCAGACCCTTGTCAACTAATTCTTGCACTTGCTTTCTAATTTCCTCATTCTCTGTGGGAGTCATTCCGTAGGCTGCTTTGTTTGGCAGATTTGATCCTGGAATCAAATCTATCTGATCACTGATTTTTCTTATAGGTGGTAATTCATCAGGCAAATCATCCACAACAATATCATAATAATTTTCCAGCATTTCTTGAATTTCAATTGGCAAATTAGAAATTTTTGTAGAAGTAAGCACTACTTTAGGTTTGCAAACTAAAGAAAAATTTACCTCTTCAATCTACTGTAAGTACTCTTTCCCACTCAGCAATAAAGTATTTGGATCAGACTTTCTGCTTGATGGTTCTCCTTCCTCCATAGGTATCAATGTTTGATGCACTCCATCCTTGAAAAACTTATAAGTGCTCTTCTTACCATCATGTACTGCTGCTCTGTCATACTACCAAGGTCTTCCCAACAATATGTGACACACATCCATAGGAATCACATCACACATGATCTTTTCCTTGTAGCTGCCCATCTGCAATTCTATCTCACATTGCTCCTTCACAATCAGCTGGTGTCCTTTATGAAGCCATGACACCTTATAGGGTATTGGATGTTCTCTTGTATTCAGCTTTAGTTTCTCTATCACCTCTGTAAAGACCAGATTTTCAGTGCTGCCACTATCAATGACCAATTGACAACATTTACCTTGGACCTTGCACACACTTCTGAACAAAGTCTTCCTCTGTGCTAGTTCAGCAGCTTCCTTTCTTTGCTTCAACAAAACCTTATTGACCACCAAAGACTTTCCTCTCTCTGGCAAAATTTCTTCCTTTGTTTCTGACAACCTATTTGCTTCTTCTCCAATCTGAGCAACAATTTCATTTCTTTGACTTGTACCCATATTCTCCGAGCATTAGTAGTGTTTATTTCCCAATTGGTGACATCTGTAACATCTTACTTCTCTTCCTTTGTTTCTGCCTCCTCTTCCTCTGTAGGAACTCCTTCTTCCCCTTGCATCACCTTCTGTGGGTGCATTCTGAGGTGAGCTGCTGCTAGCTCCATCCCTTGGTGCTGTAGACCTTCTCTACCACCTTGATTTCCATTTCCTCGGAAAGTACCTCTTCCTTTGGCATACTACTTTCTCAAGAGTTCCTCTTAATATTTCAAGGCCATTTGATAAGCCTCTTCTACTGTCTTAGGAGACAAAATACTTATCTCATCCTGGATCTCCAACTTGAGACCATTTACACACATGGAAACCTTCTCTGCTGTGTCCTAGATTTGTCCAGCCATTATGCTTATTTTATAAAACTCTTCTGTGTATTCTTTCATTATCATCAACCTCTGTCTAAGATTCTGCATTTGTCTAGACAATGTAAGCTGGTAATCACTAGGAAAGAACTTACCTCTCAGCTTTGCCACGATTCTGGTGAAACTCTTGATTGGTTGTTTACCATCTCTCCTTCTCTCTGCTTGCACTCCATCCCACCAAAGTGTTGCATGTCCCTTAAAATTTGTCACTGCAAACTTAACTCTCTTGTCTTCACCCATTTCTTCATAATCAAAGCATTTGTCCATCTCATTGATCCAGTCTGACAATTCTTCTGGATTCAACCCTCCTGCAAAGCTTGACACTTCAAGTCTAGGCTTGGATGTAGACCCCAGAACTGATCTAAGGAGTCTCATCTTAGGATTAATCTCAACATTCCCTCCTGCCTCTTCTTCAACTTCAGGTTCATTGACATCCTCAGGATCTCTTGGGTGTCCCAATTCCATTGCTTCCAATCTGGCTCGGAACTGCTGCATAGTCTCCAATACTTCTTCATTGGAAACTGGCCTGCCTCTTCTTCTACCAGCAGCACCTCTGGCAATTCAAATAGCCATGCTGGAATTCTTCTTCTGGCTTTCGGAAGTCAGCTTAGTCTCTGCAAAATGTCTTGAAATCTGCTCTGATACCACAAATGATGGCCAATAGGGTGCAGGCACTAAGGAGAGTTGTTCATTCTTCTCTCAGTAAATTCTTTCACCAAGGGAGTCTACTTCAAAGTCTTGTCTCCATTTCATTTCTAAAATTTGTGGAATTTTATTAATGAAATACCATAGTCAAATATTATATAAACACCCAAATAATATTATCTTTGGTTTTTTAAAATAAAGCGCTCGTAACTATATCTCACTTTTAAAAGCACTTTAACTATTGCTTGAAACCCTTTTGGAATGTTGCATTAAATGTATTTGAACCGACATTTCAAATCCCTTAGAACAATATCAAGTCTTAAACTTAGGATAGTTAAACCCATTAACTTCCGACATAAAGCACTTAATCAATGCTGGGCCACATATTCATATTCCAATTATTTAATAAATAATTAAATAACTCAAAGAGCGTTGGCCCATACCTCGGATTATCGACTTTGCTACTTTCAATGTGATTGTCGTTCGATCTTCCACAACCTGGATCCGACGGGATTCGCTTTTTTTTTAGAATAGAACCTTAACACTAAAAAAAATGCGAAATGGGCAGTATCACCTTGGTGACGTGGCAGATTTTAACAGGATCACATTTTATTTTGTGAAACCACTTCCTGGCCAAAATATTATGCGAAGCCAGTGGTATCTTCTCAAAACCACTCAACCTCCAATGAGTATAGAATACGCTTATCTCAGCATTTCCACGGTAGTTTAGCTCGTTTCTTCATTTGGCATCGATTCAAACAACAACATTCGACCTCAACTGGTATCGCTAACAACAAGGTTTCCCACGTTACTTCAAACATATTAAATGTTAGATTAACAAGCTGCGTTCTTTAGAAAACTCATCGATTCCTATCAAACCTTTATACAGAATTTTAAAATGCACTCAATACTGATCTAAGGCAATCGTATAAAATACAACATCCTTCTCTCTATTATAAACCAACAATTTATAATTCGAATTGATCGATCTCAATCACAGAACAGGACTTGATGCTTGTGAACCTTTAGACAGAGATTGATTATGTTTTAAATGAATAGAATCAAACATTCCAATTGACTTCTACGCAGTATATACAAAACCAAATAACTCACAAGAGTGGAGTCCTCCGGGGATTGCCAACATAGTAAAATCTATGAAACACTGCAAGTTTTATTAGAACAGAGGTGAAGCCTCTCAATCCCAGTCTTCTACAACCAACTCCCCCTTCCCTTTGGTTCAGGGTTACATTTATAAGTCTTTACATGACTGTTCGGTTCCCCTTGAGGACCGGTTTATTCTCATTAAAATAAAAGCCTAATAACATAATATTGCTCTAATTCTATCAACAGAAACTAAATATACTAACACGAATCAACTATTCGACTTCTTCAGTTACTAAATTAACCCTATCTGCTATAAGTGCAACTGACAGCTAAGGTATTGACACCTTTGTTGGTACATTTCTCTGAACTTCTCGAGCCCTTCTAGCCACAACATGTGGACAATTTTCTCACATTGTTGACTAGACTTAAATGCCCCTGCATCACCTCTTGTGGCTCAACAATACTGAGTTCCAACTCTATTGTTGTGTTCCTTGTTCATGCGATCCTTAAAAAAATATTTTAATCTTGAGTCAAACCATACAATCAAAATCGAGTGCAAAATCCTAGACTAGACCTTGCAGCAAAGAATTGTTGAACTTGGCAATAAGAAGAGGCTTCTAATTTAATTTCCCCTTAATTAAATTAGAAGGAATTGTAATTCTACATCACATGACAACTTGTATGAGTTAACCTAGTTGGGAAGACTTAGTAAGCTCAATCGATTCGAGTTGGGGGTCAAACTGGAGGCATGTAGAGTTCACTCTAAGTTTTAGGGGGTCCAGTTGCAGTTAATTTTGAGTTGTAATTATTTAACTCAATTTTTTGAGTTAAAATTTGTTTAACTAGTTCTAACTGATGGATCAGCTAGTGAGAGGTCCAGTAAATAAAATCTGATTTAATTCAGATGCAGTGATCAAATAGATAACTGGTAATTCACTCTAAATAGTTGTTGCATGTCAGTTCTAAGGAAACCCCGGTTGAGATTTGAGTTAAAGAGAAGTAGACTATCGTTTGTATAATTAGAAAATTGTACAAGTCATACATGAGGGCATCAGGATGCCTTGGATGTATTACACAATATATTTGTGAAAATTTTCTAATTCATAGGGGCTCAATTCCCTTAGGAATGTGTGAACAAGGTTGGTCAGATACGGGCAAGGAATTGGTTAAGTATTGGACCAAACCTACTCAGATAAGAGTGAGACAGTCAAAGATAGGGCATACAGCTCTCAGGCCTGAGAGAAGCATTTTATTGTTTCATATTCTTGACTTAATGAAATATATAGATAGCAGAGTTTTAAGTTGAGGCTTTCCACAGATACATCTTTGTGTTATGTGATTGAAATTCTTTCTTTTTCTTGTTCATGTGATTATACAATCGTAATTGGTTTCCGCAATTTGTAGAATAGATTCAAGTATTTTGTTTCTGCATATTACAAGATTAGTTCAATATATTTTGGTTTTCTATGTGGTATCAGAGCAGTAATCATTATAGAATAGGAGAATATGAGTTATTTTGAACAAGTGAATCGAATTGGTATATTTATTCTTCAGGACTAGCAGTAGATCACGATGTCTTTCTATGGATTGAGAAAAATATTCCCTTGAGGGTAGTTCGAATTACATAGCTTGGAAGGACATGATGGAGGTAGTGTTCGAGGACAAAAGGTTGAAGGAATTCACCGATAGTGATATTCCCAAGCCTGCAATAACGGATGCTCAAAATCTTGATGCATGGAAGAAGAATGTAGCAAATGTGAGAAGGATTTTGTTATAAGGAGTTTGAGATCATATTGTATCGAACCTCCATGGAAAGGAAACTCCATATGCTATGTGGAAGGCCTTAAAAAATCTACTTTAGAATAGTGGTGACCACAAGAAGTTGAAGTTGAAGGAAAAGCTCAGAAAGATCAAGATGGAGAAGGGCGACACGATACCAAAATAATTTAAGAAGTTCACTCAATGTCGAGATGAGATTGGAAGTGTTGGTGTGATAGTTGTCAAGGATGATTTGGTGAGCGTAGAACTAACAAGCCTTCCCAACAGGTGGTAGAGCTACTAGCATTCAATGAATGGGAGGGAGAAGTTACCAAAGTGGAGCGAATGTGGTCTGACTTGGTACAAGGAGAAATTCAGCGGAACACCAGAGATGGATCCTCATAAAAGACTGATGATGAGGAGAATTGTGCCTTGGCTGCAAAGGCGAAGAAAGGGAAAGGGAAGGAGTCCCATTTCAAATAAGATTCTAGTCAGGCAGGTAAGAAGTGAGACTTGTCAAAGGTAAAACGTTTTCACTATCATGAGCTTGGAAACTATGCTACAAAGTTTCCACACAAGAAGACCAATAATAAGCCCTTAGGAGTAGTGACAGGTGAAGAAATTGATTCGTAGTTCGAGTTGGATTTCACCCTCATCGCATGCATGGTGTCATCGGTGATGGGTTATGTGTGGTGCATGGACAGTGGAGCTTCATTCCATATGACTGACAACAAATAATTCTTCAGGAGGAGAAGGATCTCTACATGCACATTGAGATGGGAGATGATGGAGGTATAGCATGACTGGTATAGGTACAATTACCTTTTAGAGGGAATTTGATACTCCTCTCACATTAAAATATGTTATGTATGTTCATGTTGTTAGTATGAATCTTAATTCCAAGCGTGCAAAAAAATACCACTTTAGCTACGCATAACAAACAACCCTAATAGCAGAAATGACAGCTAATATCTTCAGATCTGCAGTTAGTTGATCAAGATAAATGCTTCAAAAATCTAGATCTATGCATTAGAAGACATTAAACAGTAGAAAAAAAAATATTTACTCCATGCATCCAATAGACAAGACAAGAATATATCAAATGAATTTTGTATTAATGGCACTTGGGAGGAAAACACAAGAGGGTGTTCCCTGTTCTCCTCAATGGGATGGGTTCTTGTAAGTCCTCAGCACTTCAGATCTAGAATTCCTCTCTCTTGATGGTGTAGAAAACCCAGACAAAAATGGAAAAATATGACTATGATGGTGGATCAATAGCCAGACCAAAAGTTTAGATCCAGAGTGATCTTTAGGCAAAAAAAGGTGGTAAATGAATGGGAAAACCCTTCTATTTATAACAAAATATTGAGTTAGTCTAGATATTGGTGCATAGTTAAAATATTATTAACCAAATCAAGATCCAACTTTTATGGAATATTTTATTATATTTGTTGGAGGGAAAAGGAATTGACTTGCGTCAAATCCCTTTATTTGTAAATAATAAATAAATAAATGATTTATTTATCATTTTAAGGATGTGGTTGAGTAATAATCAAATAAATAATGATTTATTTAATTATTTAAGGGTGAATACGTCATATTTAACAAAGAATATTATCTAAAAAAGGTTTAAATATTTATTCTTAGAAAATAATAAGATAAATAACGATTTATCTAATTAATTTCCTTGTTTTGGGTTAAATATAACCAGGAATATTAATTAAACTGTTGTTTAACTAATTATTCCTTGAGGAAAATCAAACAAATGCATATTTATTTAATATTTCCTCATGGGGTTTCCTATTTAGACCATAAACGACTTAATAAAGGTGGTTTACTAAGTTATTTTCATAGTGAATGCGATTTTACTTAGGGTAAAATTGGTCTTACATGGTGTACTTGGGTCCATATAATAATAATGGGTTAGATGACCAAAAAATGGTGTAACAGATTTCCCCCCCAGTGTGCGAGCGTTAGGAGCTAATCATATGACTGAAGTATGTTGTAAGAACTCAATCACTAGATGTCGAAAGGGGAAGTCAAAGATAGAGGAGTGTGAGGTAGACCAAAGTGCTAAAATAACTAGACCATGAGGAGGCGAGATTTGCAGGTGCGACAAGCCTCTTTGATGAGTGAGTACCTGCTATAGGCGGCGGGGGAGGCATACCAATGCCCGCCGAGGCAATAGTACAAACAATAGGCGTCCGGAAAACCACAAGATGAAATAATATAGGATATGCTGGCATAAACATGAGCCAGATAAATAACATGATAATGAATCCCACATACATATTGTGCCCGGGATAACAACCAAGACTTGTACAATAATATCTGAGTACATGAGATATAAATGCAACCTAGATGCCCCTAAACACAGGAAAGGGCTCTAAAAATTTGAATAATACATGCAAACAAAAAGGCGCTGCAAGCGGTTGAGGCCAACATCATCAAATGTATGGAGATGCATTGAAGGCTGTAATGAAGAGGTCATCTGAGTGTGTGGGGGGCTACCCGTAGGGCCACCCCCTCATGAGGGCTGATACATCTCACACACACCCAGGAATCACCGATGTCAGCTGCTGCATCACTGAACCATCGAGTATACAGATCACGATCATGCTGAAAGGAGTTGGAGCTGAGAAACAATCAAGTCAAAGGGAAATAAGGAGTCCCTTTGCCTGATCCGAGGCACCAAACAAGAGTGGAAGCTTGAACCGAGGTACACCGCCCTCTAGACCTGTATTTTGAAATGAATGAGCTGATGTCGACAGAAGGAGGTCCGCCATAGGTGAGGCAATAGGGGATCCTCAACTAAGGTACGAGAGAAAATAGTAGAGTGACTGACAGACTGACACCAATGATGATGATGAAATGGGGGGGACTGAGTAGCGAACAGATGACTTCCCTTGTTAGAGCATAAATGGCATGGATGACCTGCCAGCGACTTACACAATATCATGAGGGATAGGGGACAGTAGGACTGAAGGCCATAGTGTGCGACACAAGAGAGGGACCAAGCAATGAAGGATGGAAGACTATAGCGAGATGCAAAGGGACTCAAGATAGATTCCATTATTTTTCTTAGTTTTTGTTTAATTCCGGTATTGCTTTGTTTATTTCAGTCTTGCACATTTGCTTCAGTAGTTAGATTTAGATATATTAAATTGCTCATGTCATCTTCAGTTGCCTCCGAAAGCCACAGCTGGACTGATGGTGAGGGATTGTATTATGAAATGTGTAGTTTGATATTAGTTTCCTTTCTGCAAATTTAGATATATTAAACTGCTCATAACATCTTCAGTTGCCTCCGAAAGCCACAGCTGGACTGATGGCGAGGGATTGTATTATGAAATGTGTAGTTTGATATTAGTTTCCTTTCTGCAAGTTAGATATATTAAATTGCTCATAACATCTTTAGTTGCCTCCGAAAGCCACAGCTGGACTGATGGTGAGGGATTGAATTATGGATGTGTAGTTTGATATTAGTTTCCTTTCTGCAAGTTAGATATATTAAATTTCTCATAACATCTTCAGTTGCCTCCGAAAGCCACAGCTGGACTGATGGTGAGGGATTGAATTATGGATGTGTAGTTTGATATTAGTTTCCTTTCGGCAAGTTAGAAATATTAAATTGTGCATGACATCTTCAGTTACCTCCGAAAGCCACAGCTGGACTGATGGTGAGGGATTGAATTATGAATGTGTGGTTTGATATTAGTTTACTTTCCGCAAGTTAGATATCAGTTACTCAAGTTGTTTATGGTTACTTCCGAAAATCATAGCTGGACTAATGATGAGGGATCAGAAGACAAGTTGATGTAATTTGATTTAGATTTACTTTATCGCAACTTTTGGATTTCTTTCAGCATAGTTTCTTTTGTGTTTAGACAACACCAAGAATAGTTTGGTTTCATGCTCACTAGTTCACTGTTTTGATTTATTAGATTAGCAGCACCTTTTTCATTTCAGTAGCACATTTTCATTTCCTTTCAAGTTTTGTCATTGTCTGTTTCAAATTCCTTTTTCAGTTTCAAGTTGGTAAATCATTATAAAGGACATCATTGCCTTGAATATCCATAACCATACTTGTCTTTTAGAATTTCATAAAAATCCAAAAACGACAAAAAGTAAGAGATAGGTTATCTTGCACATATAGTGCGCCACACTTCGTCACCTTACGAATCCCTGGTTGATAATTTATGTTAGCAATTTAGGACACACTAAATTGACCAAACAAAGAATGATGACTCGTCTCGGATGCTCTAAACAAGGGTGACTCGATGGTGCTGCCACACAGAAAAGGTCTAATGGGGACCATACAAAGATGAGTAAAAAATGGTAACTCATGAAAAAGTCGACACAAACGTGGACAAGTATGGAGGCAAAGTGGTGCCCCCAGTATGAGTGTTGCAAGTGAAGAAATTCGATTTTGAGGAGGTGTGAAGTGACGCTTCATGGAAAAAATGTGTCCTGGTGGAGTATGATGTCACTAAAAACTAACAGATACCCATTTGAAGGCTCGGTGAGAAATTTCCAATGGTATAGACGGTTCGTCAAACTAAGATATGGTTTGGCCACAGTAGACGAAAGAAAAATCAGGGGTTTTCTTTTAATAAGGAATTTTCCCTCCAAATTCACTCATTTTCAAGTGAAGCCGTGGTGAATGTAATGGGGAGAGAAGGCCCTAAATCTTGCGGTGATCATAGCAGATAAATTGACCATTGGAATTGAGATTTATTAGTTGCAGGTAAGAGGCGTAATCCTACTCTTTCATTTCAGTGGATGAAAGTTCAGTTTAGGTAACCAAAGCTCATGAACAGGCCAGGTCGCACTTTTGGGGTCTATTCTGTGACTTGGGTAGCAGGTACTAGGCAGAAAACTGCGACCTGTCCCAAGAAATGACTTGAAAAGTGCGACTTGTTAGAGAAAGGGGGTTTCAGTGCTGTTTTTTGGCTGAGATCTGGGATTTTTATGGTTGAGGGGCATAGGTTCCCCCAAGCATGTTGTGGTCATGCCGAAATGTATTTAGAAAAAAAGGGAATCTAAACACATTTTAATGATGTGGTGCACCATTTGTTTTCGTTATGGTTATGCAGTTTGAGAAAGGGAATGGAGGATTGCCAATCTCTTTTGGTACTGCATATATGAATCAAACGGAATTTAATTTTCCAGATTGGCATACATGGTGTCACTATCCCAAAGAGAGGATTTGGAGATAATGAACTGGTGCTCTCCCAGAAAACTAGAAATGTCAAAGGGACTGGTTTGATTATGTAATGTGAAGGAATGATGAGGGGTATCATCCCTAGAGTGATCTGAAGTGATATGGGACTCTAGAGGTTCTTCTAAATGTGGAAGAATAATGGTACTAGATTCGACACGACCAGATACACTAGGAGAGTTGTGGAGAATTTCTTCTCCTGGTCTCTCAAATATGGATGCCCTGTTACCCAAAAATTGGGTGTCAATGTAATGGCCACAAGGTGTATGTGGTTCGAATGCATGGGTTCGATGTAAGGGGGGATAGATAAAGTCAGGTGTGGTGACTACTTCCATAATGTCGTCATTGTAATAGAGGATGGGGTGACTGGTGGAAGAAATACCACTGGACGCGGCGAGGCTACCTGACACATCACCATGAGAAGAGAGGTTCACATGCGCATCGTCACAAGTGGTGACAAAAGAGTAATCAGATAAAGGATCTACCGATGTTGAGCCCAAGGTGATCACTGAAGGGAGGTTAGGTGAAACATCAAAGGGAGTCTCCAGGTGGACTTCCACCGAGGGCCTCATGGATGATGATAGATAACAGATGGTGGACCAAGGCTCCATCATCTCGACATCATAAGGGGGAATGTCAATGGGAGCATTCGTGTCCTATGGTGTTGCTGAAGCAAGATGCACAAATAAGGGAGCAATGGACTCATTGTGCTTGGCCTTGAATTGGTGTAAGGCTTCTAAAGAGGAACGATACTCTTCGAGGCGAGGACATAGGTGAGTGTAATGGCCATGGAAATCACACAAATCATAAGGGTGATTTGTGTGTAATGTTTTGAGTTTCGGGATTGAATCAGATATAGTGACATATACCTCTGGGATATCAGATTCCGGAAACGTCTCATTGACCATGGACTTAAGGTGAGGAAACTTCGGACAAGTATGGGTGGCGTGGCTGAAAACATCACACAAAGAAGACTGAATGGTACGCTTTGGAGGTCGAGAAGGGGCAACGTTTGTTTGGGCATCCTTGTCCTTTGATTCCCCCTTGCGAGCTTTGCCCTTCTTACCCAAAGCGGTCGCAACGAGAGGTGGTTCCTGTTGAGGTGACTAAGGCACTGTTGTAGCGGGAGAAGTCATAGGGACCGGTTGAACTGGGGTCAAAGCAAGATACAGTTTGGGTTGACCAGGTGGGGTAGCGGTTGGAGGATCGAGGTTCCAGACGAGAATCCCAAGGGTCAGGTTAGGAAGAGAGAGGGTGGCCATAACAGGTACCGTGTACACTCCTGGTGGGGGAGATAGGAACGATATCTGACTAGAGGGGTAATGACTAGGTGGGATGGCTCCAAGATGGTTAAGGCCTTGAGGAACCATTCCAGGAGGATAAAGGGGATCATGAGTACCAGCTGAAGGTGCGGGTCTAGGAGAGGAAGGTTTAAAAGGCTGATCAGAGGACATCATGGGAATCTGGTAATCGGGGGAACCAGATGGAAGAGGTTGAGTGGTGACCTGACCTTCAAGTGGTTGGGTAGCCACAAATCCTTGCTGAGGGAAAGGAGCAGTAAGCACAACCGATTGACTAGGTGCAGGACTGGGAGTACCGAAAGGGACGACTTGCTGTCCTCTCAATGTTGCTTGAGGCTCCCATAGCTGTCGCATATGTGGCAGAAGAGGACAATCATGTGTATAATGACCATAAACACCACAACAAGAACAAGGCTTGCTCGTACGAATAGGCCTATCCTTCTTGGGCTGAGTGCCTTGTTGCTGGTTTGTAGTGTTAGGAGCATTACCTTGATTAGGTCCAGGATTACCAGGGGTAGCTTGATTTTGAGTGCCTTTCCTCTTCCTTTTTGAGGGAGGAGGATTAGTCGTGCCCTACTGTGTGTACACCTGCCTCGAAGGGGCCGGTGGTTGCTATTGTGGGGGTTGAGAAGGCAAGGGAGGAGGAGGTGCTAATGCTGGAGGAGTTGGAGCACTAGGTTGTGGATACAGATAATAAGGAGGTTGGGTAACAGTGTGGTAAACAGGAGGTTGGGAAAAAAAAGGAGGCACGCCGTATCCTGGATACGTGCTAACGGGAGGGGGAAAAGTGCCGGAGGTGCTGGCCCCTCCCTGAGGAAAACCATAGCCCATGGGAGGTTGAGCATACGGATTAAAGAGAGCTCCAACGATACCATTGGTGGCATGAGATGCCCCCGGTGCATTGGCACCACCGAGTCTAGGAAGATTAGGTAGAACGGTATAAACATAACCCGACTGAGCGTAGATCAGGTCATATTTTAACGCAAATTGGAGAGTAGCTTCTTTGGTTTGAGTAAAGTGCGATGCGAAATCCTTCCCGATAAGCGGCGAGAGAGATCTAAGGAACCATTCCATGTAGACACAGTCTTCGAAGGTAGGGGCTCAACATAGGCTCTTTCTTCTCCGCCATTCCTGAACATGGTTGGATAGGCGGGTTGCAAACGATTGACGGAAAGATGTCAAGAGTTCAGTACCAGTGTCATAACGCAGGGGAAGCTGGAAATAAGACAAAAAAGCCTGGGCAGGAGTCGCAAAGGTGGTATGCGAGGAAGGGGCCTGATCTACATACCACTTAGAAGCTTCACTTGTAAGCGTTCATTGGGACAACCGAAGATGGACAGAGTCATCGGTAATGGAATTAGACGAACACCACATGTGGAAAGATCGAATATGATTTGAAGGATATTCTCCAGCAAGGCCTTCAAACCTTGGGATGTCTGAAGGGAGATTTGTTGGCATAGTAGGCCAACTAGCATCATGGTGTATAGGGTCATTTATCAACTAGTCAAAATTGGGGAGGCTAAGGACTGCCATGAAGGGGACCAAGGGTGTAACCAGGGTAGTGTCCGTTGCGGTCCCACTAGTGGTATTCCCAGCCTGAGGGCCAGAGTTACCACCAGCAGTAGGTCCTACACCAAACATGGTGAATGTGTCAGGGGGAGAACCGAAGGAAGAATGAGAAGGAGAACCCAAAGGACCAGAAGAAGAGTCGGTGTGCGGACTCGGTGGAGGACTGAGTCAACCCCTACGTGGAGGAGTAAGTCGTCCTACCAGAAACTGAGGATGAAGGCCAAGAAGTCTCTGGGATAAACGCGTTGGTGGCGCAATGGTGACGACACAAAAACGACAAAAAGGAAAATTGGACCGACAAGGGCAGGGAGGTGTAAGATCAATTGATTATAATGTTGAAAGAAGTGTATGGAGGTGCATGATTAATTGATTTTAATGTTTTTAGAGTATTTGCTTGGCGGTGTTAACCAAGCCTTTTTTCTTAGGGTGTGTGTGTAAAAGTGTGTAAATTTTAATTTTTAAACCCAGAAGTTTGTAGAGAAAGAGAAAAAGTGCTCTGTATAGCTGTAAATAAACCTACAAATGACAGTATATAGGCCTGTAAAAACAGAAAATAAACAGCTAATAATGCAATAATCTAAACCCAAGGAGGTGGGTCTCTCAACAACTAGTCTATAGATGAGTAAAAAACTAATCAAAACACACTAAAAAAGCTAATAGATCTAAGGTCAAGAGGGACAGGGATCTGAAAGACAAAATCTACTGGAAAGTGGTGCAGAAAACAAAAACAAATCAGACGAAAAATTGTTGTAAAAACGGTTGCAAAAGGTTATCTCCTAAAGGGAAACGAAGTGAACCATAGAGGAAAAATCAAACAAAGCTATATGAGGTGATTTGGATTGATAACAAGCCGATCTGAAGCGGATCTGAAGGTGAGGTATGAGATCTAAAAAAATGGCTGAAGACTCTGAAATTTCAGACAACTTGCAACAGCAAACACTCTTCCAAAAAAAGTGGACGGTACTGAAGCCCTAGGGGGCTAGGTTCCCACTCAGTTGAGTGAAAAAAAACAAGTACAGGTCCAAAACGGGCGGAGACGAAGGTCAGACAACCCTGAACAGAGGCTCAGACAAACCCAGAAAACTTTCAGAAAAATCCCTGCAAAAAGTCCAGGTCGTAGTTTCTGCCTGTTTTCAGCAGAGGTCATGGTTTTTGGGTTGAAAATTGCGCTCTGAAGGTCCAGGTCGTAGGTTCTGTGCCAAAAAGTGTGACCTGCACTTCCGACACTCTCAGCGGCAGGTTTCAGAAAAAGTTGTTGTCTCAGCTACGGCTGATGTTTGTCACCTGCGCAATAGGTCCGAAACACACGGAAGTTAGAATTTTAATCGTTTTAGGGTTTTATAGGTTAAAAACAACATCAAGAAAAGTAAAAACAAGGGGCTGAAGAGAAATCCTAGGGTTTGAAGTAGCTGGATATGCAAGGATCAGAAAAATGACAACGGTCATAATCGTAAACCTATGTGGAGTCACCAGTTGTTAGTATGAATATTAATTCCAAACGTATGAAAAAACACCACTTTAGCTGCGCATAACAAACAACCCTAAAATCAGAAATGACTGCTAATATGCTCATATTTTCACTTAGGTGATCAAGATAAATGCTGCCAAAATCTAGATCTATGCACTAGAAGAAATTAAACAAAAGAGAAAAATAAGAATTACTCCATGCATCCAATAGACAAGAGAAGAAATATATCAAATGAATTTATATTAATGGCACCGGGAGGAAAACACAAGAAGGGTGTTCCCTGTTTCTCCAAATGGGATGGGTTCTTAAAGTCCTATTGACTAAACACTTCGCATCTAGAAATTTGCTCTCTTCGATGGTGTAGAAAACCTGCATAAAAAGTTAGGTAGCAAAATATGACTAAGATAGTGGATCAATAGTCAGACCAAAAGTATAGATCTAGAGTGATCTTTAGGCAACAAAAGGTGGTAAATGAATGGGAAAACCCTTCTATTTATAACAAAATATTGAGTTAGTCTAGATATTGGTGCATAATTAAAATATTATTAACCAAATCAAGATCCAACTTTTGTGGAATATTTTATTATATTTGTTGGAGGGAAAAGGAATTTGACTTGGATCAAATCCCTTTATTTGTAAATAATAAATAAATAAATGATGTATTTATCATTTAAGGACGTGGTTGAGTAATAATCAAATAAATAATGATTTATTTAATTATTTAAGGGTGAATTAGTCATATTTAACAAAGAATATTGTTTAAATAAGGTTTAAATAATTATTCTTTAGAAAATAATAAGAAAAATAATGATTTATCTAATTAATTTCCTTATTTTGGGTTAAATATAACCAGGAATATTAATTAAACTGTTGTTTAACTAATTATTCCTTGAGGAAAATCAAACAAATGTATATTTATTTAATATTTCCTCATGGGGTTTCCTATTTAGACCATAAACGACTTAATAAAGGTGGTTTACTAAGTTATTTTCATAGTGAATGCAATTTTACTTAGGGTAAAATTGGTCTTACATGGTGTACTTGGGTCCATCTAATAACAATGGGTTAGATGACCAAAAAATGCTGTAACACCTATTTTAAAGAAGAATTTGGTTTTTGTTGCTACGTTGGAAGACTGTGACTATGATGTGATATTTAGCAAAGGAAAGACATTCCTTCGTCACAAACCCACAGGATAGGTGAATAAGATTGAGGTTCGAGTAAATAACCTCTACATATTGGATGTATAATATGGTGTTTTCTTGAGCGCGAAAGCAGAGAAGGTGGAGAGTCGAGACATCGACGAGTTATGGCACAAAAGATTGGACCATCTACACCATGGCTTTTTGAAGATCATGCAACAGATTTCTACAGGACTTCCCAAGGGTGCACCTCAGCAATGAGATACATGAAAATGGTGTACATTGGGGAAGTACACCAAAGCCACCTTTCAGGATAAGGAAATCCGAGCAAAGGCGATCGAGGAAAATTTTAAGTATGGGAGTTTATCTTGAAATTTAGAAACCTGAGCGAATCTTACTAGTCCATAACATGAAAATTCTAAAATGTTTTGCAATATTTTGTAAAAATATATTTAGATTTATAATGATTTTATATCAGTCTTTATAAAGTTTTGGAAATTTTTAAGGTAAAATAATTTTATAATATAAAATGTGGGAAAATAATTTTTAGAAAAAATGGAAATTGGAGAATCATTTTTTGGAAAAAAAATGGAAAATAAGCCAACCTACGAATATTATCCCCTAAAATTTTCCTTGAAGGCGATCCTTGAGAGAGTTCACTCACATGTGTGTGGACCATACTCGAAAGCCTCCACAACAAAACACAGGTATTGTGTGATTTTTGTGGATGGTTTTTCACACAAGTGTTGGATATTCTTCATGCAAAAGAAAGATCATAAATTCTCAAAGTTTTGTGAGTTAAAAGAACTTTTCGAGAAACATACAGGGAATAAGGTGAAGGATCTCAAAAGAAAAAGTGGTGGGGAATATGTCTCGAATAAATTCAAGAAATTTTGTGCTTCAGAAGGAATTCGACATGAATTGATAACACCTCATAACCCACAACAGAATGGGGTTGCAAAAAGGAAAAACAAAACTATTGTGGGAGCATCACGAGATATGTTTCATAATAAGGGCTTACATTTGCATCTATTGGAGGAAGCATGAAACATAACAATATTTGTGTAGAAAAAATTTCCTCATTGGATACTTGGGATGAGTACACGAGAGGAAGCTTTTTTAGGTAAGAAACCATACGTGGCACATTTTAAAATTTTCGGTTCATCAGTTTATTTCCATGTCACCAAAGATGCCAAGAAGACGCTAGAGCCAACAGCTGCGTTGGGAATATTTCTGGGGTGCAATGATACACCACACAACTATCGGGTGTACTTTCTAGTACACAGGATGATAGTGGTCAGCAGAGATGTGAAATTCGATGAAGAGAAGGCCATGTGAATTTCCCTTGAGAGGGAGGTTTAGTTGCATGCAGTTGAGGAGCTATTATCTCCAAAAGAACAACCTCAAGATGTGGAGCAACCATAAGCAGAGGAAGAGAGAGTGGAAGCACCCACATCACAACCCAGGCAGAGAAGGTCCCCAGAGAGGTACACTGGCTACATGGCTATTATGAGCGAGAATTTATAGATAAAGCCATTATATTTCAAGGAATCAGTGTAGAAACCAGTTTGGGTTGATTCCATAGTTGAGGAGTATGACACCATTATTAGAAACAATGTATAGGAAGTTGTCCCAAGGCTAGAGGGGAAGTCATTTGTAGGATCCAGGTGGATCTACAAGGTGAAGCAAGCAACATATGGGAGTGTGGAGAAACAAAAGGCCATTTTGTGGCTAGAGGGCTCTCTGAGGTGGAGGGGATTGATTATGATGATACCTTTGCACCAATCGAAATGTACCTATCAATCAAATCCGTCCTTGCACTTTCAGCACAGATGAGATGGAAGATACATCAAATGGATGTAAATACAACCTTCCGCAATAGAGTGATTGAGGAAGAGGTGTAAATTGAGCATATGAAAGGTTTTGAGACCTTTGACAGAGAGTCACATGTCTGCGGACTCAAGAGAGAACTATATGGGTTGAAACAAGCACCTCGTGCTTGGTACACCGGGATTGAAAACTACGTCACCCGGTTGGTCTTCACCAAGAGTGAAGCAGATGAGAAAATTTACCATATTATGGTAGAAGGTAAAATTTTGATCATTGTACTTTATGTCGACGATTTAATACTGATAGGTGATGAGAAACTCATCAAGTATTGCAAATAGGATCTTTCAAGAGAATTTGAGATGAAGGAAACAATTCTCTTGCATTATTTCCTAGGTTTGGAAATTTGGGAAACATATGGGGAGCTATTTGTATCTTAGGGCAAGTGTACGAACGCGATTCTGAGGAAGTTCCACATGGAGGGCAAGAAACCCATGGAGACTCTTCGAGCAGGAAACTTGAGGAAGGAGGGTGCTACTTTAGGCAAAGTAGTAGAGTGACTACCATCTATAGGTAGCTTGTGGGTTCACTCATGTATTTGGTGAAGACATGACTAGACATAAGCTATGCATTTAACCATCTTAGTCAAGCTATGGTTAAACCTACCAAGCTCTTTTGGAAGGTAGGAAATCATGTGTTGAGATACCTCAGAGGCACTACAAAGTTTGGGCTATGGTACTGGTAGATAGAGGGAGTGAAGCTTCAAGGCTTCACAGATGCAAATTGGGAAGGGATTCCATCCGAAAAGAAGAGCACATCAGGGGGAATCTTAAACATTGAGTCAGCAACATTTTATTGTTACAATAGGAAATAGATATCAGTTGCACTCATTTTAGCAGAGGCAGAGTACATGGCGACTAATCAGGCATCATGTGAGGCCATTTGGATGAGGAAGATACTTGTTGTTTTGTTTGGTTGATATATGGATTCGATGATGATTTATTTTGACAATGAGAGTTGCATCAAACTCTCGGTTAATTCATTTTTTCATGATATCTCCAAGAATATTGATATCTAGTATCACCATCTCAGAGATTGTGTGCATAGGTGCATTATGTCATTAGAGTAGATTCCTATAGAGGAGTAGGATGCAGACATCTTGATGAAGGCACTGTCAAGAAGCAAATTCAAGTTCCACAGAGGCAGGATCAGGGTAACAGAGAATCCCTTTCTTATTGAGAGGGAGTGTTTAAATTGGAAACAAGAATAAGCTTATAATTTAATTTTCCCTTAACAAAATTAGAAGGGAATTGTAATTCCACATCACATGACAACTTGTATGAGTTAACTGATTTTGGAAGACCTAGTTAGCTCAGTTAATTCAAGTTCGGGGTCAAACTGGAGGCATGTATAGTTCACTATAAGTTTTATGGGGTCCAGTTGCATTTTATTTTGAGTTGAAATTGTTTAACTAAATTATTTGAGTTAAAATCAATTAAAATAGTTCTAACTAATGGATGAGCTAGTTAGATGTCTAGTGAATTAAATCTAATTTAATTCACATGCAACGATCAATAAGATAAATGATAATTAACTCTAAATAGTTCTTGCATGTCATTTCTGAGGAAGACCCATTTGAGATTGAAGTTAAAAGGAAGTAGACTATCAATTTTATACTTAGAAAATTGTACAAGTCATGCATGAGGTCATCAGGATGACTTGGATGTATTGCATAATAAATTAGTGGGGATTTGCTAATTAATAAGGGCTCAATTCCCTCAAGAATGCATAAGAAATTCTGTTCGGATAGTGGTAAGTAATTGGTTAAGTATTGGACCAAACCTACTCAGATCAAAGATAGTGCAAAGAGATCTAAAGCCTAAGAGAATCATTTTATTGTTTCATATTATTGACTTAATGCAATATACAGATAGTGGGGTTTTTAGTTGAGGATTTACCTAGATACATATTTGTGTTTTGAGATTGAAATTATTTATCTTTCTTGTTCATGTGATTACGTGATCGTAATTGGTTTCTGCAGTTTGTAGAATAGATTCAAGTATTTTGTTTTATAATATTACAAGATCACTTAAATCTATGTGGATTTTGTACAAGCACTACACTATATGTTATGTCTCAAACAAAAATCATGCCAACAATGGTTCATGACTAACCTCAAGAGCGCCAACCATAAGTCACATCTTGACCTCACATCAGACTGAAAACAATGTCGACCATACGTTAGAGATTGAACTCTTAATAAAGGGTAATGAAAAAAAATCTCTTTCCTGCGAAATCCACTTTCTTTGTTCTGCAATATTTAATCTAAGGTTGAGATATGGTCAGCAAAAACTAGTTGAAATCTCTTTATCCTAATACATAGTCTTCATATAAATTGAAATGTCTTTCTTCACCATACTTCATTATACATCTACAATATCCACATATTTTTTCCATTCATTCACTTAATCATAAAATTTCCTTAATCCTTACACAATATTACCTTTTCACATGAAATATTTATAAATTAATCTATCACTAATGCAAGGCTTCATATGTATGTTGAAACACTGCTAATTCCATATTTCACAGAGACTAGAATTATTCTCAATCACATAGATACACAAACAATTCATGAGCACAGTAAATGTATGAAAACTATATTTCATAAATTAAACATGTACGTATAATTTTACTTAGAACCTATCCTTCCTCTCTATGGCCTAATTTCACATTCATTCGGCCATCCTCTCTTTTCCTCACACTTACTCTCTTTTTTATTTCTTGTAGGCTTACAATATATAAAATTTATAAACATCACATATTTTTCTAGATCCTAAAATTACTCCATAAATCATATTTCCTAAATCCTAAAATCACTCAATATATCTCTAGAATGTCTCATGTTTTACAAGGAAGATTTTCTTTAAAAAAACCAACAAAATTTACGTGTCCAAACAACTTATAGACTCATTACTCATTCACTTATATTTCCTAGAATAAATCAAATCAATATAATATTTACATAGAAAAATATGAATTCTTCTGGAAATGTCAAGACACCCTTTTGGAATTTTTTCCTCCAAAAGCTTGATGGTTTAGAAGCTCTAAGGGTCCTGCATCAGAATCTCATAGTATAAAAATTTATGAACTTTTGGTCATAAGCTTTTGATGTAACAATCCTCCTGTATCACAAACCTTAAGTTGTAGTTGAATGTATGCTTCTTTACATTTTTTCCCTACTCATGCTATAGGTTTCCTCAATTCTCTAGGCCTCAAAATTATATGCTACAGTTGTCCACTTATTTTTTTGATGCACCCTTGTACAATCACTTGTATTCTACTACTAAATGCCCTTTTCATATCATTATGCTTTATCTTATGCATCCTCCTCATTAACATCGATAACCTATCAATTTCATTGTCTAGCTCTATCCTTGGCTGAATGCATATCCTCCTATGATATAAGAGTTACAATACTCTTACTATATTTTTATTTAAATATTTCCTTTATGATTTTTTGATCATGTTCTACAACTTCTCTCTATTTTATTTCAAGGGAATTTCTTCCTTTGGTACTAATCCATCCTCTGGCTGGTACATTTTATTTCCTTATTGAAATGTTTTGTTGTTTTCCATCAAATATTGCATCTCCTCCTCCTCTATGCCATTTATATATGACATTCTAATCTATTCCTAAAAATCAACTGAATCAAAAAACTTTCTATATTTTTCATCACTTGTATATCTTGCTAATAGGTTATATAAAACCTCCTTCTTATCGTCAAAATTTTCAAACATTAGATTTGAATGTTCTACTTGAGGTTTTATCTCATCTCTAAGAAATATCTTAGCTTCTATTTATTTAATTATATTCTCTTGATAATCTTTACTTTCTATGTATGCATCGTCATAATTAATTTGTAAATTAAAATTTACCTTAGCTTCCTCAAATGTTGTAAACACATCATCATGGCTAGGCATTCGTGAACATTCCTCCTATTTGGCTCTAATTTCCTATTTATAATTTGATCCTATAAACAACTTTTCCAGCAACTCTAACTCTTCATTATGTTTCTTGATCATTTCAATATAATTATTCTCCTCATTTTTGTTCTCCCTTTGGCTATCTCCATGAGAAAACTGTGTTTTTTCTCTCTTCAAAAATTGGTTCTTGCAATTGTCCTCCAATAATTATATTACACAATTGTGTATGGATATCCATTTGTTTACCCTTATGAGATAATGTGGTCTCATCCTCATTCATTTTTGTGACAACTTCAAATGATTTTCATTCTTATACCAAACCTGCAATCATACACAAATATCTAGTTTCATAAACACAAGGCCCTTTATAGCATCATTTTATACCTCTGTTACCAAATATTTTTCGTGTTGCTTTGCAATTTACACATAGTTCACGAGAGTCTCAATAGGTCTCCTATTAGAATCATCTCCAATGATTGAATTTTGTTTTGGTTCACAAAATTGAACTCCTCTTTCTGTTATGAACCCTTTATTAAGCTCAAATACCATGAGATTCTTATTCCTTAAGTAGGCATTCATCATTTTCCTCCATTTCACCTACAAAAAATTCTACTTAACTCTCTTATTAGGGTCCATCTATACCTTTGGTATTCTCCACCTTCCTGTAGTAGTTCCATCATCACAACTAGTTGTACTTTCTTGGTATTGGGATTGAATATTTTAATTCTTCCTTAAACCACATTTAATTAATCCTACAATCACGAGTTATATGCCCTTCATTGTGGCATTTGTAGCATTTTTTATTGTGCTTGAATATTGGAAGGAATGGCCCATGTGACATGATACAATAACTTTTGATTTGATGTCCATATATTTTTTCCTGGAAGTCTAATAATACCCTCTATGTGTGATATAAGCATTCATGGCATACATTTTGCAATCCCTTTCTGTATGTCCAAATATTTTGCATGAGAAATGTAGAAATTATATCAACAAGATTCAATATGATCTTGTAATGTACTAAAACAAAATACTGAATCCTTCTACAATTTGCGGAAGCCAAATACAATTGCACAATCACATAACAAGTATGAGAAAGAAATTATCAATCACACAACACAAGATGTATCTAGGGAAAGAAACTGCTCAAAACCTCGCTATCTATATATTGTATAAATTCAAGACCATGAAACAATAAAATGATTTTCTCTCTTTGAGAATCCTCTGCACTATGTTGCTTATATCACTCTAATCTATGAAAAATCAGTCAAATAATTAACCAATTCTCATCCTTTGTTTGACCAACCTTGTTCATGCATTCTTAGAGGAATTGTTACCCTATTAAATAGGAAATTCCCAAGAATTGTTTGCACAAATCATCCAAGGATTCATGATGACCTCATACATGACCTGTAGAGTTTTCTAATTATACAATTGATAATTATCTTCCCTTTAACCTTAAACTCAACTGGGCCTTCCTTAGAAATGACATGTAACAACTATTTATAGTGAATTATCAATTAACTGATTGACCACTACTTGTGAATTAAATCAAATTTAATTCAATGGACCTCTCACTATCTCATCTCTCAGTTAGAATTAGTTAAATTGATTTTAACTCAATTAATTGAGTTAACTAATTAAAACTCATAAATAATTGTAACTGGACCCCCTAAAATCATGGGAGAACTCTGCATGTCTCCTCTCTAACCGTTAACTTGAATTTCCTAAGCTAACTAAATCTTCATGACTCAGTTAAATAATATATTTTTTCATGAGATGAAATTGAAATTTATCTTCCAATTGAATTAAGGGAAAATTAAATCAGAAGCCCCATTTGGGTGCCATTTCAACACTCCCTCACAACAAGAAAGGGATTATATGCTACACCAATCCTGTCTCTATGGAATTCAAATTTGCTTCTTGCTAGTGACTTGATCAAGATGTATGAATCATTCTCTTCCATGGGAATGCACTCTAATGACATAATCTAACTTTTCACACAATCCCTGAGATGGTGATACTGTATATAAATATTATTGGACCTGTCATGAAAAATTGGATTAACTAAGAGTTTTATGCAACTTTGGTTATCACAATGTATCACTGTCAGATCCATCTATTGACCAAACAAACCAAAAAGTATCTTCCTCATACAGATCACCTCACATGTTTCCTAACTGGTTGCCATGTACTCTGCCTCTATTGAACTGAGTGCAACTGATCTCTGTTTCCTATTGTACCAAGAAACTGCTATAGGTCCTATGATGAAGATGCCCCTTGATGTGCTCTTACTGTCAGATAGACTCCTTGCCAAATTTGCATCGGTGAAGCCTTGAATATTTACTCCCTCTGTCTGTTTGTACCATATTCCATACTATGTAGTACCTTTGAGGTATCTCAACACATGCTTGCCGTCCTTCTGAAAGAGCTTGGTAGCCTTCACCATAGCTTGAATAATTTGGTTAATTACGTAGCATATGTTTGTTCATGTGTTCAAAAAATACATGAGTGGACCCAGAAGCTTCCTGTAAACAGTAGAATCCACTACTTCACCCGAAGTAGCATCCCCCTTCCTCCAGTTTCCTGCTAGAGGAGTCTCCATGGGTTTAGTGCCCTCCATGTGGAACTTCTTAAGGATCTCGTTTGAATACTTTCCCTAGCATACAAATAGCTCCACATCTCTTTTCCATAATTCCAATCCTAGGAAGTAGTTCAAGAGCCCCATGTCCTTCATCTCAAATTCTCTTGAAAGATCCTGTTTGTAAGACTTGATGAGTTGCTCATCACTTGAGAGTATCAGAACATCAACATAAAGTACAATAATCAAAAGCTTACAATACACCACAATCTGATAAAGGTTCACATCCACTTCGCTCTTGGTGAAGCCGAACCCGGAGAAATAACTATCAATCATGGTGTACCAAGCACAAGGTTCTTGCTTCAGCCCATACAATGCTCTCTTGAGTCTACACACATGTGAATCCCCATATAAGGTCTCAAAACCTTTCGGCTGCTCAATGTACACTTCTTCCTCAATAACTCCTTTGAGAAAGGTTGTATTTACATTCATTTGATGTATTGAGCATCCCATATGCACTGAGAGTGCAAGGATGGATATGATAGATGAGTACGTTGTGACTGGTGAAAAATTATCATCATATTAAATCTCCTCCCCCTGAGAGAACTCTCTAGCAAAAAATACGGCCTTGTGCTTCTCCACACTCCCATATGTTTCCTGCTTCACCTTCTAGGCCCACCTAGATCCTACAACTAAATTTCTCACTAGTATTGGAACAACTTCCTGTTATCGCCAAATTGATCTTGATTAACTGCTCATCAATCAACTAAATGTAACTCTTTCAAACCACTTCTAACTGAAGATTAGCCTCTTTAGTTTGAGAGGGCTCTCTCAAAGGAGGTTTATAATTTTGAATAAGGATAGTACTAGAAGGCTAACTCTATGGAATTGTAACTTGTTTTTTATGATTGGAGGTTAAAAAATGCAGGCTTTCTACCATTGAGCTTATGGAGTCAAAAATCAGTAGTTTTAGTGACAGTGGTTCTTCACATGGAAGATGAGGCAGATAAAGGTTTTTAACAGATATAATTCACACACAAAACATAGGAAAACACAGTCATTTCACCACTAAAGGAAGTCAGAGCATAATATTATGAATTATGAGTAATTAGAGATGAAATCTACTGCAAGTGATTAAACATAAGATACAGATCAATAAGACATCAAAAAATCTCATGAGAATCTCAGGTCTGGAAGTCAAATGTCACTTTGTATTACTGATAATGGTCCAAAACATACAAGCAGCAAGTTGGTGCAAATATTCTTCAACCCCTTGATTCTTCGATGTTTTGTCTATAAATAGACATTATTTACAATATGGATGATCTTCCTGGTGGCTAGATCCTCAAATTCTACTCTGACACCTATCACAACTGAAATCACTAATTTAAAACACAAAACTAACAGCTATCCTTAAAGAAAACAAAATCCTAATAGGACTCTATCTCCTATTTATTACATTCCTTTATGCTATCTGTGAAATAGTTACGCAATGATTACATCATGAATGTCACATGCTCGAAGGAAAAACAATCAAGTTCACCATCACTTTACATCTTTAAAGCAACCCTATATTTTTGGAACATAACCCTGCTTTTTAGGAATGGATGAAATTCATCTTTAACGATGTTTAAATGATTAGATGGATCCATGACACTCCCTTCGAGTCATAAATATCTGCTAATCAAGTCCACTAACATGTTGGAGGTCTCCAGCTGGCAAAAAATGTCATTAAGATGCTCAAAATCCATCAACAATTGCTCGCTATGAAAACATGGAAGTTTCGTAGCGAGTTTTAGTAGCATCAGAAAAATGGCTTTTCCATCAATATTCTTGACTTCTTTGTTGTTCCAATATATTTAGTATGTCATGAAACTTTGGAAGCCATCAATATCCCTCCTTAAAACATCCCAAAGCTGAGTTTAAATTCAAAAAATAACCTACATGAATTTTCATAGCATATTTCTGGCTTCATGTTTAAGGTATGCTACAAAAATGTGTAAAAAACTAGAAAATGTTATTTTCAAGATGGTCTTCAAAAAATATTCTCCACCTGCAAAATTTGGGTTCTCTGCATGTTATGAACCTCCTAAAACATATTCCATCTTAACTTATTACTCCTATGGTGTTTCCTCCTCATTTATAATCATTTGACTAATGGGCTCCTCTACCACAGTCATTTTCAATCCTTTCTTTTCCAACTGCACATGAATCAGGTCCAATTGCTCCTGAAGATATTTCACTTTTCCCTTTAATTCCATGTTCTTGGATTTCAAGTGCAAGTTTATATTTTTGATGTGTTTGACCTCTCTTCTTAGTGGCTGAATCCACTTTATCAACTTTTCTGTATTGTCGAAGGTCTTTGAAACACTGGTGACTTGATCTTCCTAGTTTTTTCTCATTTGCTAAAACTAAACTTTCTCAACTCTGTGTTTCTTTGCCCCTTGCTTCAATCTGATATCTCCTCACCTGACACCTTCAACTGCTCTTTAAGGGTGTCAATTTATGATTTTTCACTAATTTTCCCTTTACCTTTTCTTTGTTTCATAACCAAATCCTCTTTTGCAGGTGAAGATATATCTATGATGCTTGGTGGTTGAGCCGTTTCATTTATCTTCTTAGTGTCTTTGCTACTTTCCATGACCTTTCTTGCATGTCTGGTCATTGGCTTTATAGGTTGAAACATGAAACCCACATCATCACCTACAAGCGCTAGCATTTTAGTTGTCTTACCTTTCTTCAGCTTTCTTCCTCCATCTTCAATGTCTTCATCTTGGACAATGGGAGTTTATTCAATTTCAATTGCATGCAATATGTCCTCTAAGTTTCCTTTAGCCAATGTCTAGCTCCTAGTGACTCTCGTGTTGCCTTGTTTACTCATTGTTTTCTTCTATTTTGCAGGTGTTGTTTTAGGTGTGGCAACCTTCTACAAAGGCTCTGCCTCCATGATCATTGGTTCTGGAGGAGATGATCTATTCCCTTCTTCAACTTTCTCTACCACAGTTGGTGATGAAATGTTTCTAGGTTTGGAGGCTCTCTTAGGAGTGACACCATCGATTTCATAACCACTCATGAACAAAAAGGAAGTCCAATCTCTACCTAGTCTCTTCAATTCCTCTAACACCAATAGCTTAATCAAACCATGATGAAAAAGAGAAGTTTCATTGCCTTATTTTTTGATTTGAAACTTATCTGACATTTTACCTAGACTTCTGTATAAATAAAAAGGCAAGACAAGTGACCTCTTACCCACAAAATGTAGTAGAAGTCTGAGATGATAGGAATGGACCATGTGAAACCATCCTTCACAGGTAAAATACTTCTAGATGATCATCAACAGTTTTGAATAATTTTCCTTCATGAAACCCCTAGGGATAGCATTTGTCAAATCAATTTCACTGTGTTTTAGTTTGATGAAATCTTTGCAGTCTTGCATTGTGAATTTGATGCTTTTAAACCAGTGTTCCCCTCCTCTAGGGATTCTTGTTGCTGATGAAATGCTTTCTGGTGTCACTGTAAGGTTCAAAATTCCCATTTTTGAAGCCGTTCCTATGAAGCTGATAGCAAAATACTTGGAAACCTGCAGATGAAAACCCTACAACCTTTGATAGAATTTCAAGCAACCAGTCCTTCTGAAAACCTCCATGGGAGTTGGGTCTTCATTGAGAAAATTCATGTCCATGGGCTCATACCTGTGGCAATGACCACCTTTGTTTATTTTCCTCCTTTCAGCCATGGGTGCTTTATATCTTCACAGCCTCGCTTACTTGATGACACCTGCAAAGTTCAAATTTTCCAGCAACCTGCTTTGCTCGATGAAGTAGCTCTCCAAAGATCTAATTACATGCAAATATAAAGCAGAATATGACAAAAAGGCTAATTTGGGTAAGGTTTTATGGTTTAAATGACATATCATGCTTTAATCATGACACATGCATGCCAAAAAGGATAATGATGACCTCAGACACAACTATGTACCTTTGAATTAACCATAACAGACTCGAATTACCACCACCCTAACTCCTCCAATAATGGAATGACATCTCATATCGAATTTGACAAGACAGGTAAGAAAACATATTTTCATAGCATAGTTAGTTTAACCTCTGATAGTTTCGCTACGAAACTATTAGGTAGTTTCGTAGCGAAAATTGTTTTTTGTTGTATAGAAGGCTACGAAAATTTGAAAAACTGAGACAAGCACCCTTTTTGAATTTAAATGCATGGGGAATGAAAACTGGCATCATATGAGGACTGATGGGACATGACATGACATAAATGGAGGTTACCTTGAACCTTAGGATAGGTTAAACATGTAAAAAATGAAATTTTCCTATACCAACTTAAAAAGGTTTAAGGAGACCTTATCCTTTTGATGAGTGAACTGTATGACCATGTCAAGTAATGTTTCACAATTTTATGAGTAATAACACTTCCCATGCACTATTTCTGATAATGGAGTCATAGTCCTCAACCATGGAATCAACCCACACTGGATTTTACACTACTTCCTCAAAATAGGATGGTTTTATCTCAATACCTTCACTCATAAGAGACATGTATCTAGTGTACTGCTCTGGGGACCTTCTTTTCCTGCATTGTGATGTGGGTGCTCCCACATTCTCTCTCACATCTAGCATCAATCTGTCAACCTCTCTAGTTTGCTTCCTTCAATCTCTGGTGGATGGTTCTGCATGAGTGGTTTCTACAACTCTCTGTTCCTCTACATGTGGCTACTCCAGATCATGACGTTATTATTTTCGAGCCAAGAGCTCCCCAAATACATGAAACTCAAGCTCCCTCTCAAAGGACAATCACATGGATTTATCTTCATCGAATTTCACATCTCTTCTAATCACTGTTGTCCTGTGTGCTGGATAGTACACTTGATAGTTGTGAGATGTATCAGTGTAACCCACAAATATCCCCAACTTTAATGTTGGCTCTAACTTCTTCCTGGCATCTTTGGTGACATGGAAATAAAAAAATGAACCAAAATTTTTAAAATACAACACATCTCATATTTTACCTGAAAAGGCCTCCTATGGTGTACTCATCCCAAGTATTTTATGAGGACTTTTGTTCTGCAAAAATACTTCTATATTGCACGATTTCACCCACATGTGAAACATTAGGCCTTGATCAAGAAACATAGCTCATGTTTCTCCAACAATAGTTATTTTATTACTTTCTACAACCCCATTCCATTGTGGATTATGAGGTGCTATCAATTCTCTTTGAATTCCTTCTGAGCCAAATAAGTTCTTGAATTCATTAGAGATGTATTTTCCACCATTGTCGCTCCTCAAAGCCTTCACCTTCTTCCATGTATCTTTTTATACAAGTGCCTTGAACTCAAAAAACTTAGAGAACATCTGACCTTTCTTAGGCATGAAGAAAATCCAAAAATTTCTTGAAAAATCATTCAAAAAAATCGCATAATACATGTGTTTTTTTGTGGAAGCTGTCGAGAATGGTCCACACACGTCTAAGTGAACTCTCTCAAGGATCGTCTTGGCCCGAATTTCCTTACATCAAAGGTGTCTTTGGTATACTTCCCCATTCTACACCCTTTGCATGTATCTCTCTGCACATGTGCACCCTTTGGAAGTCTCATAGAAATATGTTGCATGATATTCAAAGCGTTGTGGTGTAGATGGCCCAATAATATGTCCCATAACTCACTGATGTGTCGACTCTCCACCGTCTCTTCTTTCATGCACAAGGAAGCACAATATTCTACATCAAATTTGTAGACGTTCTTTACTCAAACCCCAATCCTTTTCACCTGTCTAGTGTCTTTGTGATGAAGGAACACCTTTCCTTCACTGAAGATCACATCATATCCATGATCTTCCAACATAGCAACATAAACCAAATTATTATTTAAACTAGGAACATACATGACATCTTTTAATGTGAGTGGATAACCTGACTCCCTCTGAAAGGTAACTGTACCTACACCGGTAGTGTTATACCTCCCGTCATCTTCGATATCGATGTACATCTGGAGATCCTTTTCCTCCAATCCACTAAATAATTCTTTGTTTCTGGTCATATGAAATGAAGCTCCACTCTACAAGTACCACACATAAACTATCACAAATGACATCATGCATGCGATGAGAGTGAAATCAAATTTGAACTGTGAAGAAAGTGCTTCACGTTCTCCTCCTCCTGAGGACTTCTCATTGGTCTTATTTGAGGAAAATTTGTGCCATAGTGTCCATGCTAATGACAGTGAAAACATTTTGCCTTTGACAAGTCTCACTTTTTGCCTACCTTGGCGGACTCCAATTTGGAATGGGACGACTTCCCTTTCCATTTCTTCACCTTTCCATCCAAGGCACAATTCTCCCCATCATCATTCTTTGATGAGTATCCATGTTTAGTGCTTCGTTGAATCTCTTCTTGTACCAAGTCGGACAATAATCGCTCCTAGTATGGTAGCTTCATAGAGTCCTGGCAGCTATTCCAGCTCTTGGGAAGGCCTAGAAGAAAGAGGCTCACCAAATAATCATTGGACACTGTTATCCCAACACTTCCAAGCTCATCTCGACATTGAGTGAAATTCGTCAAGTATTTTTGGATCGTATCGCCCTTCTACATCTTGATCTTTCTGAGCTTGTCTTTCAGTGCCAACTTCAGGTAGTCACTGCTATTCTAAAACATATCTATCAAGGAATTTCACATAGCATATGGAGTTTCCTTTCAATGGAGACTCAAGAAAATATGAATCTAACTCCCTCTAATAAGATCCTTATTGCGTTTTCTACATTCTTATTCCATGCATCAAGAAGTTGAGCATCTGGTACTACGGGCTAGGGAATATCACCGTAAATTTGATGTACCTATTCAAAACAAAATTTGGTTCTTCTCTTCTATTGTGATTCCTAGTGCTCTGATACCATGTATAAATTCTATCAATGAGATTCAATTTGATCTTGTAATGTACTAAAACAAAATACTGAATCCTTCTACAATTTGGGGAAACCAAATACAATTGCATAATCACATAACTAGTAAGAGAAAGAAATTATCGATCTCATAGCGCAAGAAGTATCTGGGGAAAGAAACTGCTCAAAAACCTGTTATTTTTATATTGTATAAAGTCAAGACCAAGAAACAATATAATTTTTTCTCTCTCTGAGAAACCTTTGCACTGTACTTACTATCTCACTATGATCTAGGAAAAATTAGTCAAATACTCAGACCAATTCTTAACCTCTTTCTAACCAGCCTTGTTCACACATTATTCGTGGAATTGTTTCCTTATTAAATAGGAAATTCTAAAGAATTGATTGTGAAATTCATCCAAGGCTTCCTGAGGACCTCATACATGACCTGCACAAATTTCTAATTATACAGCTTATATTTGTCTTCCCTTTAACCTCAAACACAAATGGGCCTTCCATATAACTGACATGCAACAACTATTTATAGCGAATTATTAGTTAAATTATTGACTACTACCTGTGAATTAAATCATATTTAATTCACTGGACCTCTCACTAGCTCATCTCTCAGTTAGAACTAGTTAAACTGATTTTAACACAATTAATTGAGTTAGCTAATTACAACTCACAAATAACTATAAATGGACCACCTAAAATCATGGGAGAACTCTACATGCCTCCTCTATAACCCTCAACTCACATTTTCTAAGCTAAATAAGTCTTCTTGACTCAGTTAACTAATACAAGCTATCATGAGATGAAATTACAATTTCTCTTCCAATTCAATTAAGGGAAAATTAAATTAGAAGCCCCCTTTGGGTCTCATTTCTTAGTGCCATTTCAACAAGAAAAAATGACCAAAAAATATATTTTGATACCTATTTGAACTAAGTTATCTCGATGAAGAATTTAGTCCAAAATTGTACCTTGGAAGAGATTCATCTCTTTGTTGTTATTTTATTGATATACAATTGTTTCTTGTATATCCCTTGAGAATATTTTCTGATATAGTGGTTCTTATACCCACATCCTAGTTTCTTTATTTCCTTGGGTTAGATGTACCTTACTGATTCCTAGCCCCCTTTTTAGTGTCATCTGAGATGTTGAAGTGAACATGCTTAGGAGGATCCTTTATTGACTTAATTCTTCGAATGTGTTTCTATTGGATCCTATAAAAGTATTGGCATAGCTCTTATTGTGTTCTCCATTTGGTGTCCTTGAGGGAGGTTCATCTTTGGATGTCTCATTATCTTCCTAATAAATGAGCCTTGTTCTTATGAGGATATATCTCTATAGGCCGAGGATGTGATCTAATGAATCAGAACCTTTAAGGGGCTTCAAGTTTCAATTGAGCTAGCTTGAGGTATTTTCTAATTCTTCTCTCAAAATAATTATTTCTTCTTTCGAAATTTCATAGTGTTCTTCCTTTTCTATTAACTTCTTTGACAAAATATCCTTTATCCTCTTAGTTTATTCCAATTCAATGTTGAGAGAGACAATAGAAGTTGCATCATCATATTTTTCTTTATATTGTTGTAGTTGTTGTTATAGTTGATGTACCTTATTTCTTAGAGACCTTTGTTCTTCTACAGAACTTGTAAGTTTTCCTTCATTGTCTACTCAGTACTTCAATCTCTTATTTAGCTGTGAACAATATTTCTCCTCGTTCATCATTATACATGCCTCCATTTCTTGCATAATCAATCTCTTCTTCGGTGTATAAGCTATTAGGGTCCTATAATTTATAAGATATCAAGGTGATTGAGTATTTTGTCTCAGTAATCTTACATTGTAAATAATTTTCAATATGAAAATGATTTCCAAACGAAAATATATATAAAATGAAATGAAAGGAGGGCATATCTAAAAAATGAATAAAGACACAAAGACAAAAAGAAAAGAAAAGTTGAAAAAGAATAAAAATAAAATTAGAACCCCACAAAAGCAAAAATAGAGAAAATAACACTGAAAGTGTTGCAAATTCAAATGCCACTACTGATAGATAAATTTCTTTATGTAAAAATAAAATAAGGTTGTGTGTTTCTTGTTTAAAAATTCCACAATGACTAGCTATTTGTTCAAATCATACAACTTAATCATGGTTGAACAATTGTGATTTTTTGTAAATTAGGTTAGAGAATAAAGATTTTCCAAACAATTTAATCTTGGCAAATAAATAGGTAGGTATAAAATGAAATTTATTCAACTATTTAATCTGAATCAATAGGAGAAATAAGTGATAGAGTAGACTGTATTTTTCATAAAAAAGAGATATGGGTTTTCTAGTCTAAATGCACCCCTAGAAGAAAGAAATAAAAAAATGTTAGTCTAGCAAAAAGAATAAAAATTTGAAGGGTAGGCAGAAATTTTTTTGGTCTTTTAAGAGGATTCAAATGCTTTATCCTAAGCTTTGTTTTAAAATATATTTGGCACATAACAAGGAAAAGTGACAAAATCACTTTATCCTAAGTTTCAAATTGGGTGCATAAAAGAGATGGTTGATCTATCTTTTTCATAAGTTTTCACTTTAGTTGGAATGATTGATACCCAAAAAAAGGTCAAGTGATTAGAAATTAAAAAACCTCGCGTCTGTCTTCCATCCATTTCACCTCCCCCCCAATCGAAAACTCTTATCAACCTTCGACCCCCCCTCTCCATCCTTAGGTTTACTGCCGGAGGCGGGGGGGTGGTCCGAAAAAATTTGTTTCTTGCTTGGGCCCATTACCACATGGCTACCTCTCCTTTGTTCGCACACCCCACCGCTCAAAGCATTTACCGCTCGACACCCTCCCCCCCAACCCCAAAAACCACCGTTCCATGCATCATAAAAGCCACCTCCCTATATGTTACCTCCACCACTCTCGTCGCACCACCTCATCTATCCATTACCAATAAAATCCATTCCCGTGGTAATTGATCCATTAATGCATTGAGTTAAAACTAATGACCGTTAAATTAACAGATCCACAACATGTTGAACAAAAAATGATATTTTCTTATAAAGCCATGCAATTTAACCATTTCGACCTTTACTATGCTCTATTTTATGCAATTTCAGTTGCTTAATAGGTTTACTGTGTGCCAGTTTGATTCATTAATTTGTCTCCGACTAAGGAAACTGCGTCTACCTTGCCTCCTTCAACCAATTCCAGAGCTCTGAGCATTCCCTATAAACCTATTCTATTTCGATTCCATTCATATTCCTCTGAAAACAATTTAAAATTCCTCCTAAAAAGTAAAAATAGGAGGAGCCATTTAATCCCTTGGTCCACCCTCCCATAGATTTAGATCAAGTTCCCCTAGCTAACAAAGACTACAAAATCAATGAGACTCTGTGTGAATTTGAATTATTTGAAATGTAATGTTGGTTAGAAGAAAAATATATAGATAAAATTTATGATATTGGACTTCGGGAGTCCAACTTGCCTCACTACATCTTCCCCCATGCATACAGTGATCCAGAGTTTATCCGAAACTGTCAAGCTTTCTATATACCCAGTCAAAGAGCCATCATTTCCCCCACTGGTGAAATACTTTTCACCATCATTGCACAATCAATTGATCAGATGATGCAAGCTCCCTTTCTGGAAAATAACACCCCTTTCTCCATTGAAGGCCTCAATGAGTTATACCAGAAGCTCAATTTTTCCAAAAGAGCTAAAATATTTGACCTTTTCCTACCTGAAGACACTCAACTACCAAAGAAAAACCCACCATACCCTTCCTCCATCTTCCCTGACCGAGAAAAAAGATTATAATAGTCATTACATACCTCCTTGGCTATTATTATGATCAGTGGATAGATGAACCCATTATAGGCTTCCTCTCCATCTTTTCCATAAACTCTAAACCATCCATCATCTTCAATTTCATCCAATTCTTTGCAGACAACATCCATGATCAATTTGTTAAATTTCAGAATGAGGAAGTGTTTAAATACTCCTCTATTTTAGTATACATGTTTGTATATTATCAGGTTGAGATATTTAACTTTTCCATGCAGAAACTTGATGAAGATGGAAACTAGCAATTAGTCATCTTTTGGACAACATGGGTAATGAAATAGAGGAAACAATTTTCATACAAAAAATTCATTGAATTGTTTGTAAATCCAACCATGATTATTTTGAGAAGTACAACTGAACCAAGAATACATGAAGACATAAAAATGATTTTTCAGATATCAGATCAAGCCAAGATAGGAGTCTGGTACTTGTACTAGAATTACACAAAGATAAGAGTATATCAGACAGATCAAACTCCAAAAATTCCTCTTAATGAGGATTTTTTCTCTGGAGTATATTAGACAGATGTTGAATGCTAATGAAATTCACTTTGTATCAGCAAAGAAGAAGCCCCAATTTAGGATTAAAAAACAGATTGGACCCTTCATTTGTAATATCAGGTTAGCATGTGAGGAAGAAGATAGTGTACTGAAAGAAATGAACTTCAACCTAAGCTTTACTTGGTCCTATGATCCTCTGGGAAGCATTTCGAAGCTAAGGGTATAAAATAAAACTACTCCTTACATACACACTCATAGGCCAGAGACAGAAAAATATATGAACTAGTTAGAATTGGTTGAGAACACATTGCATGAAGCTGAGGAGCAACTAGTATCGACATCAACATCACAAACTCCTGTCCCACAGGAAAGAGCAGGGAAAAGGAAAAGAGAAGAGTCACATTCAGTGACTCACACTATAAGCAAAAATTCAAAATAATCTATAGAAAAAGGACCAATCTAAATCCTAAAGCTAATACAGACAAAGATTCAAAACAAGAAGTTGATGTGGTCACTAAGTAAACACCTTCATCTTCTTAAGTAGGTGGCCAATCCATTCTTTCTCCTACAAATTCATTAATATCACATGACCAACAACAGGCTATCTATACAACTATGGTTGTCCAAGGTGAGAAGAAAAAGACAGTCTTTGACACATTCAAAGAAATAAAGTTAAAAAATGAAATCTTGAAGAAGAACACTTATACTCAATTTTGGAAGCAGACTTCCAGTTCTCAAAGCGGGTTGCTGTCAGCATTTGATTCTAAGAAATGTAAGATGCAAATGGCCTTCCTTGATGCCTAGATTTCACAGCCGAAGTGAGCAGCTAACTACAAGAAGACATATTTCGACATAAAGGAAATTCATACCATTGATCAAATTGAGATGCACAAGCAGACATGTGAAATGATATCTTCTACTTTGACTAACACAACAATGAGACTTTATAAGTTGCAGGTTTCTTTCACCAATATCCAATCATAGTTAAAAATGGAGAAAATATCTTCTCTTGCTAAGGATACAAGGATTAAATCCTTAGAAGACTTGGTGGTTAGGATAGGATATGATCCCTCTAATATGAAGGTTGCAGAGGAGATAATAAAAAATAAGAATGTTGACATTGCAGCATTAAGAAAAAAACTCAAGTTGTCTGCTACCGAAGATCCTCTCACCAAGGACATTGAGGAGACAAAGAACCAGAAGACTGATATGATGAAGCTCATCATGGAGCAAAGTGCACAGATAAGAAAAATGGACATAGAAATGGAAAATATGATCAAAGAAAAGGAGCAGACTACAAAAATATCCATGGTTCCTTTGGATGCTTTACCTCCTACATCCATTCCTATAGCTACAACCTCTACTACACAAAATACATATGGTGCAGAGAAGTTGACAAAGGAGGTATAAAATATTTTTATTCAGAGATAAGAGATCAAGAAACTACAGGATCAAGTAAAAGTATTACAAGACCAGAGGACAAGGAGTGAAGCTTTCATTCAATAGAAGCACAAAGAGATCAGAAATTGATAGAGATATTGAAGAAGTCAGAGAGAGAATTAAAAATAGGAAAATCCTTGGCCCAAGCCAAGGAAATAATATGGGAAGATATCATAAACTCCATTAATGAGATTTGGCCCTGCATCCAAATCATCTTTGAGCAAAAGGAGTGGATTAAAAATGTTAAGGATGCTATCATAAACATGAAACGGGAGTTAGGGGAGATTCCTACAACAACAAACAACATTATAAAGTTCCTAAACTCCAAGAACATATATGAGTTAGATGATTTGGGAGTAGTTGATAGGACGAAAACCATCTTAGAAGTGAAGAGGATTCTTACTAAGAATAATCTGGTTGTTCAGCTAGAAGAATAGTGCCACAGTTTTGAGATAATAGTCAATAGGTTTTTCAACAGGATAGAGCCTTTAACAGAGAAGGTTCTACCTTCTTTGTTTCTGATTAATGATAAGTTGATAACTCATGAAGACTATGTGAAGAAGTTAAAGGAAATTTCCAAAGACAATACCAAATTCTCCAGCATCAAGGGCAGTATAACAGGTAGAGAATTTTTGGAAGAAATGAGTAATGACTTTTTCATCCAACATGAGCTAAATCACATCTTTGTGGTAAAACCCACTTTTTCAAGATATGCTGAAGTCGATGAGATTTACCGAAAGGTAATTAAGTTGAATATCCTAGATGAATATCAATTGTATAAACTCAGTGAGTTACAGGATTAGACAATAATTAAGAAACATTCATCATCAACCAGCACATCAACCAACACACTAGCCAGCGCAACCCAGAAATAGGTCCATTCAGCAACTGTTTCCTCCAAAACAATGCTAGCATTCCAGATCATCTCCACCTAGCCTATTATTATGTAACAGTTAGATTTTATTGTTCAATATTATGCTAATAATACATTGTCAGTTGAGACATCATTTATGTAAATCCTTTCTGTAAAAATTTAGTATAAATACTTCTTTGTTCGAAGTATTATGGGTTGATTACTGAGTATATTTTCCTACTGATCAATGTAATTTCCATTTTTTTGGAGCATCAATAATATAAGGACATATTACAGGATTCATGTGGCGTATTCACTGGTGATGTTTTTCTTCTGTAACTGAGTTATTTCATTTTTTTTTCCTTTCTCTATAGATCTGGAAATCTTAATTGTATAACACCTTATTATGGTTTTTTTCAATTTACATGTTTTTCACTGAGGTCAGATTGAAGAATACTTAATTTCTTTTCATTCTCTACTGAATTCTCCATTTCTTCCACCTTCGTAATTCACTTAAAATCTTAAAAGATCTAGTTAATGAAACATAGCTTTCCCTGTGATAACTCTTTCAAACATTGATGCAGATCCAGTTATATATTTTTGACTCCATAGCCCAATGGGAATATAAAAATTTAATCAAACAAAAAATCAAAATCAAACAAACAGTCAAGTACAATAATAACTAGCCTAAAATTCAATAAGAACAAAGTTAAATTTTACAGAGAGATCCATCTCTGAAGCTGGCAGGGCTAGATCCAAGCTTCCAAAGTGGTTTTGATGTTGTCATCTATGTTTATTTTCACAACATCATAAATTACAGAATGATAACATAGTGGCGACCAAATTGGGGAATTGAAAATATTGAAATTAACTTTGAATTCATAACCTTAGTTAAAAAAGTGTATGATATGAATATTTAGAGAGATTGTTTCCTTTGATTTTTTTTTAAATAAGTGTGTGTGTGCCTCTGTTTTCACTTCTAGCTCCTAAAAGAGGCTACACTAGATCTCATCCTGATCCAAAGCCTGCAATTATTGTTGATGATCCCAAAAAACTTCTGAGAAGACAAATCATAGCAGAGAGCCAAGGAAGTAGCAGTCCTCCCCATAGAGTAGATTCACTCCCAAAAAAATTTGTTACCCTACAAGAAATTGAGTTTGTCTTACCTTATGAACATAATTTATTTAGAACTAAGTTATCCAACTAGGTATATCAAATAGTGGTAGACCAAGATACATTAAGATACCATTCTTTTGAAGTATAGTCTGCCCACCCTGATATTGACCTTCAGATTATTCAGGATTTTGATAAATTGAAGGGATTAGCTTCAGGCCTTGACCTTTCTGTTCATGAGGCTTATGTCCAACAGTTTGTTGAACTCTCTTCCCTTACTTCTTTTGCAGAATTATCCACCTCATCACAATATGTGCATCATAGATCAACGCATCCTACCCCTTCTATAGTTTCCACTACTTCTCCAGTAGTTTCTCATCAAGAAAATAAAACCCCATCCTCTCCCCAATATTCATCCACAATCCAACCTTTATCCTCACCAAATCCTCCACCTATGATTCAGCCTCCACCTTCCATCCAACAACCACCTTTGATCAATTCCCGAATTGCTCATCTTCATATCCCTATAATGGTAGCCAATTATTCTCCTCTTATTCTTCAAGATCCTTTGACAAACATGCCACAAGACTATCAAACAAGGATTCCAAAATTTGATGGAACTTGACCTATCACTGCCCATTAACATTTATATAGGATGAATGATAGTTTTGACCTTCAGGAAGTAGATGAGGAAAATGTAAAAATGAGGTTGTTTGCACAAAGTATCACTGGAGATTTTAGGAAATGGTTTAAAGCTTTTCCTGCTGTTAGCAAAAATGATCTCCCTGCATTCCATCAGATATTCCTTAATAGGTGGGAAATTAATAATAATGCTCTTCAGATTTTATCTGACTATGAAAGCATTGGGAGGGCACCAGGGGAAAGTGTTCAGGATTATTGCACTAGATTTAACAGTATATACAATGAAATTCCTGCCAACATTAAACCACCACAAGGTTTGGAATTCATTAAATTCCCAGATGGATTTGAGGCAGACATGTCTTACCATCTTAGAGAAAGAAATTCATCAACATTAGAAGAAATACAAAGGGATGCAGTGAGTGTAGAAGTAAATCTGTTGGAAAAGAGGGCTAGAATTAGGACTAAAAGGAGAGTAACCATGAAAGAAGAACCCTCAACTACTTCTGTTGATGCTAAAAATGATTCATTGGTTAGGATAGTAGAAATAATGATGGAAAAGATTAATCTAAATGAAAGGGCTACTCCTAGAGAAAATCAGCCTGCACCTCAAAATCGTAATCAAAATCTTAGAAGAAATACTTCACAAATGAAACAGAGGGAACAAAGGGGCCTGATCAACAAATTAGACCTCCATTTTAGGAGAATTATACTGATGATGTTGGGGAAATAGTAGAATTGGTAGAAGACAGCCAAATAAATTTGATGGGTATTAACTATGATGGAACAATTTTTCTTACTCAAGAAGAACAAGAGCTTTTTCAACTTTCCCAAAATAAACTTGATTCAGAAGAATCAAATGATTAAAAATAGGGATTTTAAAATGCTATTATGGAGGTCCATAGGAAATATAATATTAGGAGTAAGAAAACCTCATATTCTCCAAACAAAAAGAATTCTGAAAATTATGTTAAGAAAAAAACTGATACTGTTGTGAATAAAACCCCAGAAAATTATGCTAAGAGAATTGTGGATAGTTATGGCAAAAAGACAGTAGAAATTCCTGCCAAAAATATAGTTGAGAATACTTCCAAAACTACTCAAACTGATATCCCAACCACCAGTCACCAAAAGGAACCTATATCAAAATAAATTGCTGATAAATATAATTTTCTAAACTTCAATAAGTTTCAAACATCATTCAAAATTGAAAATGAATTAGCAAAACTAAAAATTCCTATTCCTCTGAATGAATTAATGAACAAAAATATATATAGAACTCATGTTATGAAGACTCTAAACATAGGGAAAAACACTAGCAGTGTCAATTTGAATGATGATCAGCCTAAACTCTTATTTAGTCCAGAGGTTGATTGTAAACCACAGGAAGGAGGAGTTCCTCCATTCTATGTTGAACTCAACATTCATGATAGGATTCTCCATAATGATATGTTATATTTAGGTGCTTCGCATAATTTGATGCCCAAAGCTGTTATGGAAAAACTTGGTATTGACATTACTAAGACTTATAAAGACTTATATTCTTTTGATTACAAAAAACTAAGATGTCTAGGTCTCATTAAAGATCTATGTGTTACCTTAGCTCAAATCCCAGCTAAGAGTCTAGGAATGGATATAATGGTTGTAGATATACCCCGTAAGTATGGCATGTTATCACGCTCAAAGGGAGAAAAATTACAAGCAACCCTACAAATTGACATGAGTTATGCTACCATTCCAGTGTTTGGTCAGCAGAGAATACTATATAGGTAAACTTAAATGAAATTCATGGTGAGTAGTCAGGATAAGCCACATAAACATCCCCTCTAACAGGGAGAAAAATTACAAGCAACCCTACAAATGGACATGACTTATGATACCATTCGATTGTTTGGTCAGCAGAGAACACTATATAGGTAAAATTTAATGAAATTCATGGTGAGTAGTCAGGATAAGCCACATAAATATCCCCTTTACTCTATCCACTCATATTTAGACTCTTTTATTATTTTTAATGATGGAGATATGAATACTCAGGTTACTAATGCAAAAAATCATATTTGTGAAACACATGAAAATCAAACACAAAAACTCAAACAAAACACTGAACTTAAACCTATTTGGAAGATGAGATTTGATGGATCTTGTAGTAGAGAGGGTTCTAGAGCAGGAGTGTGGGTCTAAAACACAGGAAACAATAATGCTGAAGGTCATCCATATAAGCTAAATTTTCAATGTACCAATAACATAGTCGAGTATGAAGCACTTCTGTTATGATTGAAATTGTTAAAAGTATTAGGTGCTAAAATAATTTCCATTCATGGAGATTCTAAGTTAATTATAAAAAATATTAAAGGAGAATACTCTACAAAGCATCCTAGATTGAGAGGATACATAAATGTTGTGCTTGATTTTCTAGAAGCTTTTGTAGAGTATGATCTTGTTGCTATTCCTAGAAATCAGAATATCCTAGCAAATGGTTTGGCTTTTTCAGCAAGCACATGTAACATTCCTTACCCCAATAGACAATATACAGTAGAAGTGAAACATCGAACAATTGTACTAGATAATATGAGGTTTTGGCAAGCATTTGGAAATGACAAGAAAATTGAAAACTTTTTGTATTCTAAGGATGAGTATGAAGAAAATAACATAGATTTAGAGTGCGAAGTAGAAAATCAAATAGTTGTACATACTAATGTAGGAAAATAATTTTATGATTCAGATGTAAATATTCATGTATATAAATTTGTAAATAAATTAGAATTTCATGAAATAGATCCCAAAAAAGAAGAGTTTGAAATACTTAAGTTAAAGGATAATGTGTTACCTAGAGGTTTGGTTCCGCTAAAAGAATTATTTGATTTCAATGATGTAGCTAAAATCCAAAGATAGAGCCCACAGGGGAAGATGTAGAAGAATGTAATATAGGCAGTGAAAAGGATCCTAAAATGATAAAACTATGAAAATCATTGCCTGCTTCTGAAAAACAAAAATAGATAGATTCTTTATTCAAAGAATTTGTTGATGTCTTTTCCTAGATCTATGAAAACCTCAAAGCATATGACACTAGTATTATACAACATAAAATCCCAATCAAGGAAGATCATAAACCATTTAAACAAAAACTTCGTAGAATAAATCCAGTTCTGATGCCACTTATTGAGAAAGAAATAAAAAAGATGTATGATTCTAAAGTCATAGTTCCTCTTAGATACTCTAAATGGGTGTCTAACATAGTTCCTACTAAGAAGAAAATAGGAGAAATCAGACTATGCATTGATTTCAAAAATCTTAACAAGGTCTTCCTAAAAGACAACTACCCTTTGACAAAAATGGATCATATATTACAGAAGGTAGTAGGATCTAGTAGGATTTCCTTATTAGATGGTTTCTCACGTTATAACCAACTCTTAGTACATCCTGATGATTAGGATAAAACGACTTTCACTACTCCACGAGGAACCTTCATGTATGTGAGGATTCCATTTGCGTTAATGAATGTTGGAGCCACATTTAAAAGAGAAATGGATATTTTCTTTGCTGTTGAAAATGGAAGGTTTATTGTGATCTATCTAGATGATATTATTTTCTATTCAAAAAATTATGAGGAACATTTGTTACATCTAAGAAGAGTGTTTGAAAAATGTAGAAGGTTTGGCATTTTATTAAATCCTATGAAAGCACTTTTTGGCCTTCAATAAGGAAAGCTTCTGGGTCATATCATTTCTAAATGTGGTATTAGGATTGATCCCAATAGAATTGAGGCCATATTAAAAATCATACATCCTAGAAACATTAAGGAGCTTCAATCATTTATTGGCAAGATTAATTTCCTAAGAAGATTCATTCCTAACCTTGCATAAATTCTTAGAAATATAACAAATATGTTAAAAAAAGATTCATAAAATAGATGGAGTATTGACACTAGACAATATTTTCATCTAGTTAAACAAGCATTGACAAAAGCACCAGTTTTGATCAGTCCAGATTTTACTAAAGATTTCATTATCTTTTCTTTTGCCTCTGAACATACTGTTGCAATTGTTTTGTTGTAGAAAAATAATGAAGGATTTGAGCAACCCATTGCATTTTTCAGAAAGGATTTCAAAGATGCATATTTTAAATATAACATAATCGAAAAACAAGCCTTTGTATTGATTAAAGAAATTAAATATTTTATAGTGTATATCTTGCATTCCCATATAATTTCTTACGTACCAAATTCAATGGTCGAGAATATTTTAACTCAGAATGGACCTGATGATAACATACGTAAATGTACTGCTATCATCCTTGAGTATGACTTAGAAATCAAACCCAGCAAGCTTATCAAATGACAAGGACTAGCCAAATTGATGGCTGAGTCAAACTTTCATACATTGGATATGAAGTTTGTTGTTGCATTAGATGATCAAGAGGAGCACCTAACTCCACAAAATGATGAAGATTTTTTGAACTCACCTTGGTATGTAGACCTCTTATATGTTTTATTTAATTTTAATGCCCCTCCTAGTTTAACAAAAATAAAATCAAGATTTCTAAAGTTAAAAGCAGTTAAGTTTTGTATCATAGATAACATTTTATATTGGAAAGGTGCTGGTGGTATTTTACTTAAGTTCTTATTAAAGGATGATGCAGAAAGAACCATGTATGAATTCCATGAAGGTGATTACGGTGGAAATCTATACTAGAAAACCACTATTAAAAAAATCCTCAGAGCTGGTTTTTACTAGCCTACCCTTTTCCCTGATATTCAAAAAAAAAAAACCTCATGCCATAAATGCCAGATATTTGAAGGAAAAATAAAACTTTTTCCCCTACCCTTAAAGCCTATATCTGTTGAAATTCCTTTCCAACAATGGGGACTAGATTTCATTGGTGAAATTCATCGACCTTCCTTTGCCCAACATAAGTGGATTATCACAACCACTGATTACATAAATAAATGGATTGAAGCCACACCTTCCAGATTAGCCATTGATGTTGTTGATGAGCCTCTAAATTAGACAAAAATAAGGCCCATCTAACCTTTCTTAGGCCCATCTACCTTCCTTATGCACATGAATATATATATTAAATCTCTCCTTCCACACTTAATAATGTTTTCTTATGCTTCAATATTTTCTTAGGAATGTTTAAAGGTAATTGCATATTTGTGCCAAATATTGGTTATTTTTGTAGAATATTGTGAGAATATTTGGTAGATTATGAAAATTTTGAGAAGGAGATGATTTAGGGACTTTCTCCCTACCACTGGAAGATCAAGATTGGAGAATAAATGAGCACAATATCAGGAAATTAGGGAGAAATCTTGGAGAGATTCAAGGGAGTGGTCCACCCTCCTTAACTCTCAAAGGTAGCCAAAGGATCCTCATGAAATCCCCTACAAAAATTCGAATTCCATAGGTAGCGAAGAAACTCAAGAAGAAGTGCACTCAAGCCATACTTCGCATGGAGTTAAGTGGACTCAATCACCTGAAAGATTCTCTCCAGAAGTTCGAGTTCCAAAGGCAGCCAAGCAACTCAAAGAGGAGAGCACTCAATATTTGTTTACTGGGAGTCAAGTGGAATCAATCACCATTTTCTAGGGATGTGTTGGTAGTTGCCTTGTAGAATAAATAGAGCAGAGCTAGATCTAGGAAGAGTTAGTTAATTCCAGTTAATTCTTCGATTCCAATTTTGGAATTTTGCTGCAAGCTATTAAGCTTTTTATTGGACTCAGTGATTAGACTTTCAGAAATGTAACAAGGCTATTTTATTCCTGAAATGAGTAGATAGACTCCATTTTACTGATTTATTTCTAGAGAACTGGGCTCATGGGTTAGGGCCCAACCCATGTGCCTCAGCTTCTCTGTCGTTGTCATCCTTTCCTTTCTGTTATTTAGCTAGTTTTATTTCTGATATTTTCATTCCTATTTAGTTTCTACTGTATATTTAATCTGCTTATATGTGCTGTAGAATAGCTGATAAACTCTATAAAACTGTGAGTTATTCTTCCCCTCTCATCTATGTCAATATAATTTGAGCTGGGTGGACCTTCCCACAGGAAAAAAAAAATGCTTTCTATTCACTTTTTTTATGATTCATTTTGTCTATTTTTCTATGCATAAATCTATAGCTTTGTTTGCAGGAATAAGCATTAAAATACCTAGGAAGATCATCAAGCCATCCTGATTCATTTCCAAGCTCTATTTTCATTCTTGAGCACTGCTGTTGTGCCTCCATTTCCCTCCTTTTTCTCTTATTTGAATCCGTCACTCTTTTCATTCCCAAAATGATTGAAAAGTGTTAGAATTAGACCTACCCCCACTAGCACATTTGCCCCAAATTCCAATGGCCAAAATGTCGCTCTTTCGACACATAGGTGAACTAAGAGCGATGTTTTTCGGTGCACCAAAACGTGGTTTCTCCTCACGTCGGACTTCTGACACTTTACTTAAATGTCGGTATTGTGATGGTATTTACGACGTTTTTACGGAGTCATCACAATTCTGACATTTCAAATTGTCCATCGCTCATCCGACAATTCACAATTCGTCGTAATTATGATGTTTCTGAACGTTGCTATTTTGACGCCAATGAACACTAATACTGACTTTTTTAGTTTCGCTCTTCTGACGAAATATAATTTTAAAAAAAAATCGTAACGTCATAATATCGACGGAAGAAAATGTCGGAATACCGATGAAAAGAAATTAAAAAAAACTAAGTGTAGTTATAGCAACGGGTAGAAACGTCGCATTACCGACAGAAATAAATTAAAAAAAAAACTAAGTGTCGCTATAGCGACAGGTAGAAACGTCGGATTACTGACAGAAAGAAATTAAAAAAAACTAAGTGTCACTATAGCGATGGGTAGAAACGTAGGATTACCGATGGACAAAAAAAAAAAAAAAAAAAAAGTGTCGCTATAGCGACGGGTAGAAAAGTCGGATCACCGACGGAAAGAAAGTTAAAAAAAACTAAGTGTCTCTATAGCGACGGGTTAAAACGTCAGATTACCGGCGGCAAACAAATATTTTTTAAAAAACCTAGCTGTCGGAATACTGACAACAACAAAAAAATATTTAAAAAAAATATGATTTCCACCAAATCCATCTTGACAATCTTCCAACTTTATGTTATTTCTATCACCTTATGACGAAAGCATGATTCAATTGGATTCTCCATGAAAACCTTTGAAACTGAGCATTCCAGCTTCTGTACCCTTTTCTTGATGCCTTTTAGCAGCTACTCAAAACATTTACTCTTTTTTTGGTTCCAATATATCAATATTATGACTTACCATCTCCTCTTTTCGTGTCTTACTTTAGATAAGAAGGAACTATGGGGGTAAAATAAGAGTGTTTCTTGCAGATCTTCTAAAACATTGTGCTTATGTTTTGAGATTAAATCTTTGTTTTAAATATTGTGACCAACTGATCCTGATTTGGGGAAAAATATTGTTAAAACAGGACTAAATACTTGTAGTTCAAATGGAGTAGGTATTATGAGTCCAAACCCATCATTTCCACATTGTGTGCTTACAAGGTGTTAATATGTAGTGTACCTATGGGGGGATAATATAGGGTACAGAGGGAGGTACCCAAGGGAATAATATGATGTATTAATATAAGAATGATAAATAAATGGGCCATAGTTAATTACCACTTGTAGTAGATCTGATAAGAAAATATATAGAAATATAAAATCTGCCCAAGAAATAACACCATAGGAGACAAAACTTCAGATCTTCATTAATATCAAAACCCTTAAGGTAGGGCAACACCATACATTCACTCCTTAAGGAAGGAGATCACTCCACAAGCCATATGCTTGTCCATACAATAATCCTTGACATCTCTCAATGGAGAGTCTCTAACCTCTATATAGGTTTCATACATGTAATACCATGAGTAGTTACCATGGGTCTCTCAATACCATACATCCAATATAATGGGCTTATCACTTTATTCCCTCTCTACATGTGGTCCTTTACATAATGTGGGTTAACCACTTTATTTATTAACTATGGCCCATTTATTTATCATTCTTATATTAATACATCATATTATTCCCTTGGGTACCTCCCTCTGTACCCTATATTATCCCCCCATAGGTACACTACATAATATCACCTGTGCAAGAATTTAGAGATAGAGATGGTGGACATATAATAGCAATAATTGATTATATTTTTAATACCAAAACATGTATATATCTCTTGCACGTCCTTACTTTGTGTCTAATTACCTATATATAGCATCCATGAATGGTTAAGGTGTTATAACCACCTAACACCTATGGCCTAACAATATCTAAATGGTATGTTGGTCACATGGAACTAATGTACTAACCAGGATACTAACTTTTATCACTTATAAATATTGTTGAAGTGTTAATACACTCCAGTAAACCCTCCTAACACAAATAATAAATTAGATCCCCCCCCCCCCCACCCCTAACAAATGCAAAAGTTTAAATGTTACAACTCGATACTTCTACAGATAAGTAATGCCAAATTTAAAGATCACATACCAATCTAGCACTATCCCCAAAGGGAATTTGACAATTGCAATGCTTCCTGGTTCTCTTGGATGTTAACCTGGTTATGCATTGTATCTTGGCTTATATTCATCCCCAAATATGGATCTTCCTCATTTTGCAAGTAGAATTCCATGAAATCCATCTTGACAATCTTCCAACCTTACGTGATTGCTATCACCTTACGGTAAAGGTAGGATTTAGCTAGATTCTCCATGGAAATATTTCAAACTGAGCATTCAAACTTCTGTACCCTTTTCATGATGCCTTTTAGCAGTTTTTCAAAACATTTACTTTGTTTTTGGTCCCAACATATTTAGTATTATCAATTATGACATACCAGCTCCTTTTTTATGTCTTAGAAAAAGAAACTATATGGGTAAACTGAGAGTGTTTCTTGCAGATATTCTAAAACATTGTGCTTATGTTTTGAGATAAAAACTTGTTGGAAATATTGTGACCAACTGATCCTGATTTAGGGAACAATATTGTTAAAAGAGGACTAAGTACTTGTAGTTCAAATGCAGCAGGACTAAAGTCACTGTTGAACCCAGGTAATATAACTTCAGGCACAATGAAAGAACCCCACATGCCGCTAAATAACACTCTGCACATTGATACTGAGATGTACAATCTTGCACATTATGAAAGCAATGTCCTCAACTGGTTCAACAAATAGTATGTAATGGTACAAAACTAGCATCTAGCTCAGTTATAATTCAGAAGTTCGAAAAAAACCCATTCTACACAAAAATTTAGTCCAGGGAGGAAATATAAAAACATGTACTCAAACTTCCATGCTAAAAAATAAATCTTAAAATCAGAACAAGAGAAATGTACTGGAATTCACTAACTATGCAGAAGCTGGAAGGGAATACCCCATTGTCACCCCATACATAACCTGAAAACTGCAAGATGTTATTTTTTAAATGGAAAGGCTACATACACAAAATCCAATGTATGTCATTAGAAAATAACCATATTCCCATTAAATAGTGAATCTAGAGATCAAAATGAAAGACGGAAGGCCAATTTCAATGAAATTACCTACAGGGAAGAATGAAAATTCATTGGTTTTAAAAATCCTATGTCAACACACTAAGCTAGTTCACAATGCATGTTGCAAAATAAATGGATTAATGAAACTAAAAACCTTTCAAACACTGAAGTAGCCACAATAGACACATGGGTGAACCCATCAATTTATTTCAACTATAAAGAAGTCCATACATTACAAAAAATCACTGTTAACATCCAGTAATGTTGTCATATTGCATGACAGTAAGACCTCTATTTGGATGAGACAATTTTTCCATACCTGCAGCTTGATTTGTACATTTTAATTTTTTACTCCATTATTGACATGGAATTGCATGGCAAGTTTAAAAATTTCCAACAAAATGTAGAATCCCCTTCCAAATGCTCATCACTTACAGACATTTTTTATATTTTTGGCTATTTTTTGAAATTTTGCATGCATGGCACTCACAATCAGATTTATATTTTCGTCTATGGATGCCATGAGGTTGCACCAACAATGAAAAATTGATTATATCAAATATTGCATCATTAACAAGATCTGATAGATATCCAAACATCTCAAACAGAGAAGAATCCATCAACATAAAATTTTTTATTTCTTGAATTTGTTCTTTATTTAACGGACATGTACACAATTTATTTGTCATATTTTCCCAATCTAGATGCGAACATAACAATAATTTTAGGAGCTACGCATTCCAGGCTAAATTCTTGAAAAATACTAAATTCCAAATCCCATATAATACAAATTGGATGAAAGAAAGAAAATTTCTTGCAACGCCACATCTATAAATCATAAGAACTTTCAGCATGCTAGAACTATCAATAAAAACACCTAATATCCTTTAATTTTGATCACAAGTTAGATTTCATCAATATATAATCAGTTTATGTAGTAACATGCACTCAATAATGTCAATAAATATTTTTCGCACCATACTAGGTAAAAACAAACAAAATAATAAGAAAACCCATGAATTGCAACTTTAAAAACAAATAAATTTGTTACTTATAACAACTGGTACAATAATCACACTTGTATCATTGGTAAGACCCAAGGTCAGAACCCTTGAGTGGGAGAAGATGTGGGTTCTTTTAAATATAAATCTCTCTCTCCTCTTTAAAGACACACACACACTGTATATGTACATATGTATGTGTTTCAAGATGGCAAAGAATTGGAATTTATTAGCAGCTTTTTAAAATTTCCCTTTGCATTCTTAAATGAATAGACATGCATATGAAAGAATTTAAAATGCAATCAAATTATTTGCAATATGGGAAAAATTAACCTGAAAAACAATCACGAGGCTTGTGTACCCTTAAGAAGTTCTGAAGGATTTTCAATGTCACCACTTGGGAATCTTTGATAATCAGAAATCTCAATGTTATGGGGTTCACTACTTAGCAGCACTGCTGTTGCAGAAGCCTCGCCATGAAACATTGTTGACAGCCATTTAAAAAACCTCCTTGAGACATTTGCACTCCACTTCCCACTGGACATTTTCATTAACCACATGGTGCAATTTGAATACAAAACACCATTATACAAGGAGATCACTTCCTAGTGCAGGTTGATCTTAATTCTTGGGGCATTAGCCTACAAAAATAAAAACACAATGTACAACTATGTCATATAATTTGAGGTGCTAGATCAAAAAGAAATGTAATATTTCCACAATTAATAGTTGTTCATATCATAATTCCCAACACAAGTAACTTCTCATACTACAAAGACAAACATCCTCTCTACAGACAGAGTCAGAGCGTGATGACCCTTGTGAAGGTTTTATGCATAAACATCTATAACAACTCTTAGGGAAAATCATTTATTCAGTTTTCCATATTTCAATTACAGATTAGAAAATAGCATAGTATAAAATGCTAATTAATTCAAGATTATCAAATACACATCCACTGCAAGCATTTATACATTCACTAGTGATGAGATTCTAATTGCATATTTTGACACACAAAAATGCACAATGCAACTCCTAACAACATATTTATAGAGTGTCATAACTCTCTCAGTTATTGGCTGACTTAAATAGCCAATTTGAGGTCCACAAGTTAATTGATTAATGAATGCTATCCCTAAGAATACTATAAATATGTGCAATCTACAAACTAGGATCCTGATCTCCATAACTGCAGCTTCGATTCAAATAATCTCAAATATTTTGAAAGAAATATATAATATACAAAAAGAAAAAAAATAGTGCACAAAATTAATAGAACAATACACACAAGTAATAGTATCATCTGAATAGAGTAGAGTTAGTCCCGAGTCAATCTGAGTTGAAAAATAAATCATTGTATCTGAGTTGATCTGAGGCTGGGTTAAAACCTGAGTTGATAGGTGGTTTAGTCAAAGTCTGAGTAGTTTTAAAATTATGATTGTAGGTGCATTTTTCAGTGTCTCGATGTGAAATAAATCTATTCTTTGGTCTTCCATAAATTCAGTGTATCTGTATCTCCATCACTGTTAGTTGTCACAGATAGAGAAGGGTTTACATCTTCAGAAATAAGAAGGTACTACAATTATAGCATAGGTACTACATCTTCAGAAATATTTTTTCCTTGGCATAGGTTCATCATTGTCACATAGACACAAATTATAGCATTCTACAATTATGGCTCATGTTACTTGACAAAATTTATTTTCAAATCGAAGTACCAACCAGTTTCTCAACCTAATTCTGAGCATGAATATACAGTCCAGACTCTAGGGAGCCTTATCTACTGCATACTTACCCACAACATCTTCAGATGGCACTTCTTCTTCATTGAGAGTACTAACAAGTTTTTCAACCTACTCCAAAGTACCATTCTACAAGGCAAACACACTATTTTCATTATAGTGCACTATTTTCAGTATAGTGCACTATAGGGAGCACTATTTTCAGTATAAATTTGAGGACTAACCCTTTCTCATTTTATTTCCATTCTTCTCTCTTCTTCTATGACCGTATGAATTAGGTGTTGTTCAGATTACTGTTCAGCTTGGGTAGTCTAAAGATCTTGATGTCATCAGGTGATTGAAATAGAAATTTTCCACCTCTGCTATAGGGGACCTTGCTTGGAGGTTTACACTACATTTGCAATCAATGTGCCTTTGTGCTTAGGGTGTGCCCATCTAAGGAAATGACTCCCCTCCTTCCTTAGCCATCCCGAACACCTTTGGACTCCTAGAGCATGAAATCAGCTAGAGGTAGACAGGTCAATCTTGGGATCTTTCTTATTTTTTGATTGTACAAATTGTTTTTATTCTTACGTCTTTGAGACTCCTTGAGGACGAAATCAATTTTAGCTAGATGGATCAATCTTAGGAGCTTTTTGATTCTTCGATTGAACAAATTGGTTTTCTTCTTACATCTTTGAGACTCCTACAACATGAGATCAACTGGACCTAGACATATCAATCATGGGAGATTTTGATTCTTTGATTGTACAAATTGTATTTTCTTCTTAATCATCACTAGCCTAAATTGAGATTGATCCTCTTCATTGCTTTGTTCCTTGTTCCCCTAAGATTGATTAGGAGAAGAATGAGCATCCTGCTAGCAATTCCTAAAAAAATGTCCAAATCTGTGGAAAATATTACATTTGAAAGGTAGCTGATAGTAATACAATTCTTGGAGGAAGATCCTCTCATCCAGCTATAGAGGAATGGCCTCCACGATACCTTTATCCAACTCGACTTCAACACAAATACAAGACACAAAAATTGGCATCCCTTGTGTTCTGATACTTCAAATAACTTCCCAAAGTCACCATCGATATCCTTCAGAATAGCCTTGTCCCAGAAGATCAACAAAAAAAGGGGATGCAAACCCATAACAAAACGAGGAGAATTCCTCCATTGGATTGAAGTTTAGAGACCAAGGATTTAGATACAGTGCAGTAGTTCCTAGAATCCTATAAAATAATGACCTGAGAAAAATATTAAATCCTAATATTCTTCAGATATGAACAAGAAAGAAAAATACACCTCTTCAAAGTGAAAAAACAGATAGTTCTCCCTACATATTTGGAGCCCAACAAGCTGAGATCCATATATCTACTGCAATCGGGCTATGAAAGAACCTAGTGAATTTACATATCAATGCTCATCCTGTGAGGATGGACACTTTCCATCAAGTTTCTGAGGTCTAGATCAACGGAGATGGGATCATTACGTTCTTCACAAATTAGCTTGTTGGGGGCAGCTTCACAGGCATCAATAAGGCGGCTAACAAATTTTCAAGAAATGTATTTGGATGATCAAAAGAAAGGTTGGACAAATTAGTAGACACACTCTAGAGATCCATTAAAAACATACTCTCTATTCGTCAAATACTAATGGTGCCAATTTTAGACTAGAGTATTATCCCAACAAGGATCCCCTCCTTTCCAAAACATCAAAAAATTCATTGATTTTTTCCTTAGGTGTAACATTCAAGATAGGGATAAGATGGCAGAATTTTATATGGATAATTTAATACTGCTTGCTATCAATGTGTGGGACCCCAATTCTCAACTAGGTGATGTGAAATTCATTTCTTTAGCCTGGATAACCCGTGAACAGACCATGGTAGAATAAATCGAATGAATAATGGAAAAAGAGATTAATAACCTTTGTGGATCATGGAATAACTACAAGGACCTCGCATTATCACTATTAACCAAATGATTATAGTAGAAGATCGACCGATGACAACTGTCTACAAAAAAAAAAGGAGTAGGAAAAACTTCATTTTGAAGATACCTTTACATTATTGGGATATGAGAGCCTGCAAGCATGCCAAAGAAGGTGGCATACCTTTCCACATAGTTTGCGAATAAAGTAATATCATTCACCAAAGAGGTTGAAGAGTGTTTTCGATAGAAGAAAGATTAACGAAAGAAATATTAACGAGCCAAAACAGATGTAAATCATTCTAAAATATCTCTCGTTTGATTTAATATTCCACCACAAGGCCGAGAGTAGTAATTTCAGAGAAGCATTTATGCCAAAGAAATTATTTACCAGTTAGGTTGAGCCTATAAGTTAAATCATAGTGATGCGATGTACCTTTCTCTATTTATATAGATCATAGTGATAAAGAAGACTTTGCAAATCTGATAGATGGTTATGGAAAGGATATTGGACTAAATAATGTTGGATAAATGAAATCCTTCTATAGTCTGATGTGGCATTGCTCCAGGGTAATAAATGATACTCAACAGAGTATCAGAGATCAGTGATATGTCACTTGGTAGTACTTGATGGTTGTGATATTTAGTTGTGCTTGATGGGTGCTATATACTTTTTCATATGTCAAAGAACTTATTTTATCACCTCAAGTTTGATCTACCTACAATGGCACCCTACTTAGCGATAACATAAGGATCCAGGATTTATGCATGCATGAATAAGACCAGTCCTTATACTTATTTTTCAACCCAATGAAAAGGACCACAACATTGTTCTATTAGATGTGTTCTATAGGTTTGAAACACATTGGTTTCATTTACAAGAATTGAAGGCTATGCTTGAAATTTCTCCAAGGGAGTCAACACAAGAGAATTGTAAAGAGGGAAATGAAACCTACAACTATCATTTCATACTGCTACCTCTAAATAACTTCTATTTTTTGTCTCAAAGGGAGGCCTCTATATGTTGCTATACCTGCATTCATTTAATACATGGTGCACGCGGGAAGGGTCATCAAGTGTATACCCAATTATAAACCATTAAATAGGGTGATTACTCTTGTATTACATACAAGAGAGGTATTATGATAGAACAAAACCAATAACATGACAACCTTAATCTCATATCCGAGTGTACACATAATTGACATTCCTATTATTATCTACCATCCATGAAGCTTTCCTTGTGAAATAAACATCAAAAGCACCATGGAAATGTCAAGTCACAAAGGAATTAACATGTCCAAGAATCTTACCATATCAAGAATGGAATGTCTTTGTACTAGTGCTTAGCATGGTTACACACTCAAGTGATGGAAATATCTCATATAAAGACCAAATATATATGAAAATCACACAAATTATACCAATTAGTCTTATGCTACCATTACAGTGTAAAAGACTCCATGACTCAATTAACTTTTGCAAAATTTTAAAGGAAAAATGCACAACTAATTTCAGTTGGTTAACACAAACACCAAAGTTGGATAAGTCCACTAGTTTGGTGGTCAATGGGAAATAAGTTAGTGATGGTAATAGTGTTGAGCCACTAGATGTGAAGTTTAGCGATGGCCATTTCCTTGTTACTGTAGCAAGATATACTTCCCAGTAATTAAAACACGGCTCCATTTCCTTGCTACTTTAGCAAGACACGTTGCCCAATAATTAAAACACAACCCCATTTCTTTGCTGTTGTAGCAAGGAAAACTACCTAGTCATTAAAACATGACGCCATTTTCTTTCTGTTGTAGCAAGAAAAACTTCCCAACAATAAAACATGACTAAAAATATTTGATAACATCACCTTGTACCCTTTAGTAAGGTAAATAACAATATCAGGTTATCCATAAAGGATACCTCTGGAAATAATACATGTCTATTATTTATAATATTATGTCCATTAAAAAATACACCATGCTTAATGTTAAATTTAGACTAATACTTGACATCATGCCCAAGCATGAATACACCATGGCAACACCTTGACATCATGCCCAAATGGGATACCCTACTTTCATTTATTATCAGTTTGTATAAATGCTTCTAAAAACGTAAGGCATAACAATATCACACGATGGCCACATAATTAGGAAGCTATAAGTATTTCATACTATTAAGGTTCTATTAGTATTGGGAGATAGGCCAAATACTGGATTCCAAATTTCTTGGAATCAATTCCTCGACATGCGCTCCACATCACCTTCCACTTCCTCTCCATGTCAGTGCCACGTTAGTGCAATGTTTTCACCATGTCATCACCACATCCCACATGAGCCATGTCATGATGATACACCATCTACCACATAGGTGTGCCACATCATTCTACTTCAGTGCCACAACATCATGAACCAAATAATAATGACATGTTATCTTCCATGTGGGTGTTCCACATACCAATGAATATATTATTGTTCTTCACTTCAAATTGATATTGTGAACTTCAAACAGTCTGCAAACAGAGATTTTCGGACATCTTCTCTGAGATTTTCAGTGACCTATCTCTGATGTTTTCTGGTGACAAGATAGAAGTAGTACGCCTTGACCCATAGGAGGGCACCTACAAGTAGACACAAACTCCTTCGCCCTCAATAGCATAACATGCCCCCATTTACTTGATTGGAAAAATGAGAAAACAAGAGCACGTGGCAATGTGTTTTTTTGGAAAAATGTGGAAGAATTACGTGAAAAAGTTGACATAATTATATTTCATGGATTTTCCACATTAGGAAATATGTAGGCATTGTTGGCTCAATAATGCTCATGTGCGCTTATATTTTGAAAAAGACCTTTGAGATTCATCTTTGATGGCTCAACGTTGTGTCTGTGTGTGAGCCAACACACACACACACAAAGATTACACACACAAACGTAAATGTAATTATTATAAATAGTGATTTAATTCAAATAGAAAATATGCAACACTATGGACCTATAACCAATACCAATTTTTTAACGTTATAAACTGTATCCTAACTCGAAAAAAATAACAATGATTTTGTTTCGTGTAGTGAATTATTGGCATTAAAATGAATCGGCAGAGAGACTTTAGATACCTTGATTAGAATAAATAGTTAGCGATGATAGATTGATGTTTGCAGAAAAAATCCAGGCCAATTTTTCATCATAAAGCCATCCTTATTTTTGGGGTTTGTCCCCTAGCCTTCATGATTAGCCCCCCTAGTTGGGGGTGACAAGTTTCCTATCCATCATTCTATTAGTCAGTGGCTTATCCCCTTCTAGGATGATGAGCATGAGGAGATAATATAAAATTCAATACAATAATTTTATTAGTGTCTAAGTGACCACAAAACGAGGTCAACCTAGCTAAAATCGAGATTGTGATCTTCAAGAAAATTTATCATCATTTGAATGAAGAGGAGGTTATCTATAGATCTAATTTTGTTCACTTAGTATGATAAACCTTGTGTTGGGTGAACCCTTCAACCTTGCAAGACTGGGCTGAGTGGGGAGATTTGAATCCTGGGTGGAAATCATTTTACGTACATGGAGTACCCCTAGAAAAAACTCAAGGAATCAATGTAATTTGTTAGATCTAGGTCCAAATTTCTAACCTGCACTTGGACCTACAAATGAAGGTTGGAAAATTGGCACATATTATAACACCACCATATGAAGTAAATTTTCTGCAATTTTAAGCATTTTTAAATAAAATTGTTTTTAATATTTATTTTTTTTCCATATGAGATATAAGATTTAAACTCCAAATAATAGGCATGTTTTTTGGAAATAAATGACCCAAGGGAGTTTATGACCTAACAGAATAGACTTCCAGGAAATGGTGGTAGGGAGAAATTGGCTACAAATAATCTAGGTCCACTCCTAGGCTAATATAGCAGATATACAATTACCAGAATAGGGGCACTCATTCTACTACAAAAGGGATCATTGGGCTGGGGAACCCACATATATTAAATCTATGTTGTTGGCCAAGAGGAATGTGAGGGAATTGGAACTAGTTGGAGTTCCTTTGTACGTAACTACAACCCAAGGGAATGCGATAAGATGGATATGATACAATGGTGGTTATATCACCATAACTAGAATAAGTAAGTATAAAAATAGTATACAAAAAAATGTTTCAATGTTTAAAAGCATGTTCAAACTTACAATCAAATAGAGGAAAAAACACATACAAAAAACAAAATAATAACCATGAACAAGCTTCATATTGAATTATGAGTTGTAAAGGAACTTACAAAATGTGACACGACGAACCTGATCAAGCGTACAAGAAAAAGGATCCTGGACATGACCCTGGTTGACAAGTTGTATTTCTCATGATGCAAGAGTATTTGTACCTACGCTGCCAAGTCATTCAAAATCCATAATTATCTATACAATAAATACAACTAATTGATGTAGTATTTTTTACTCTAAGATGCATTCTTATGATAATGTTAGAACATATGTTGACAATGTCAAAACATACTTGAATAAGCTCCTCTTTGTTTCAAGAACAATTTATTGGAGTCACCTGAACATGGAACAAGCCTCCCATGATCTGAAAGAGTAGCAACTAAGTCAAAAATGACTATTTTGTTGCTACGTTGGATCGAGGGAGGTTTTCTCCAAGATTAAATAACTCAAATAAATTATTCTCTACTAATCAGGGCCAACCACGTGAATATGGACGCTCTTATGGCCCCTCCCCCACCCCCCTCACATTACTCTCAATTCCCCAATACCCAATCTATATTTCATTTTTTACTTTCATGAGCAGAAAAAAAAATATTCAATAACTAATAAAAAAGCAATGAAACAAAAAGTATGCAAGGAAACATTGAAAGTGCTTGAAATAAAAATAGTATGATAAATGAGTTTTTATATAACACAAAAAAGGTTCCAAGTATGGTAACATTTGTCTTATAATAATACAATATTTTACATTATCAAATTTTCTTTTTCTTATTCCTACTTCTAAAGCTCCTAACTACATCATCAACATCATTGTACTCTACTTCTGTTTCGTGCCTTTCCCGCATAGCTGACCTAGTTGCATAGTCACGATGTCTGGTCTCATGCAGTGATGGGGCATCACCTACAAAAAAAATAATATTAAATTTTAATTGTCAGTTTTTAAATATCATTGAAACTAGTTTGGCAATATTAATAAAAAAAAATTGCAACGAGATTATTTACCTAGTGCACCAGTTGTCACCATTGGAACCGTTTCCCTGTGTTCCTCTCTGGTGGTAGGATGCTCAAGTACAAAATTCTCTGTCATTGAAAAAAAAAACGTTATAAGGACACAACCATCAAGGTATAAATAGAAAAAAGTATAAATGGAAATTAATTATCATCATGGCGCTCACTGATAGTAGCATTGCTGGCCTGGTCCCCACTAGAATGATTAGGTTGCACGTGAGGACCATGTACTTCTAGAAATATTTCACTCTCAACGCATTGCTCTACAACTGGGTTATTTGGCTCGTTGGAAGTGTTGCTCCCCTGATTTAAACAAAGTTGTTAGACATTAAATTTATGAATGAAAACAAACATATTGAAAGGTTAGCATCTTACCTTATCAGGAATTCTAGATCTTGGGACCTATCCCAAGCTTCTACGACGTTCAACTACGGATTGATAGCTAGAACGGATAGTGATTTCCCTGTCTTCCTCTGTGGTTTTCGTTCCAAAGTCATCACCCTACATTACATATGATTGTGTATTTTTAATGTTATTTGATGGGATTAGAAAAATGTTGGAAGGTGATACAATTAATTATAATATGTTTAGCTACTTACAATTCTTGTGACTAATTTCAAGTAGCCACCCTGGCCTAGCTTATGATGGCCTTTTTTTTCAATCCTAGCTTTGGTTGCCTTCGAGGTGTCAGGAAACCTATCATCAAAAGCTTGAAGTCAGTTATGTAGCACACTTTTATTTTAGACATAGAGAAAAGTAAAGCTATTGAATTAAATTTGTAATTTACCTTGCGGGTCCAGTTAGCATTTTTCCTTCTTTCTTGGCCTTTTTCTCTTTTCCATCATCGATGAGTGCTCTCCACTCCCTCTCTAGAACTGTGAGAGGATGCTCGTATCTAGAGTTAATTTGCGAGTGCGTCCTATAGGTGTCCCTGGTATATTTCAGATATTTTCCAACTGCCCGAGCAACTGATGTTCTATCAAATGTGCCCACCCCAAAAAGGCCTCCTAGATAATCTAGAAGTTCTTTTTTCAGATTGAAATTATGGGAATTCCACCTTGTGCGTATGGTTGGGCCAAAAATTATCAACGCCTTTCTCTCTAAGGCCCTATAGAAATCATTTTTTCCTACACAGAAAAAATATATTATCATTAATTTAAAAATAAAAATCATGATAAAATATGTTTTATATAGAGTACATGAAATAGTTAAAATATTAAAACTTACCTGGGAGTTGTACTTGCTTTATAGGAACACCTTCATCGTTCACCAAAAACGTGCCTGGAATGGTCCCCATGGAGGTGACATGTGTAGCTCTAGGAAATGCAATAATATAGTTGGCCATAGCAGCCTCATCACTGCCAACACATTCAGCGGTTGGCTGTGTGTATTCTTGGGCATGGTGCATTTCTTGGCTACCACCTAAAGGTGTAGAAGTTGTACGAGAGGATTCCTAGGCAATCTCTTCCCTTTGTGTCCCATTACCACCAACACTGGGGGCATCAGGTGTCAGAAAATGCTACATACAAAATAATTTTTTTGTTAGTTTAGTTAATGTAAAAATTAAAAATCAAACTATCACAATTGATCTCATGCAGAACAAAAAAATATCCTTTTGATTTTTTATTATTACCTTATATGTTTCTAGACGGGTCATAATTTGTCTAATAATTTTTCCTAATTCAGGTGTTTGAGGCACAACGTATAACAAATTCTCAAGTTCCATGGTTGCCTTTCGCAACCTTTTTTGTAGCAACAACAATGGACATGAGGATGAAGAAAATCCTTCCTCGTTGAGGGAATCATTAGGTGCACCATGGCCAGACGTCTTCATATTTGAACAAAATTAACATTATTTCAATTATGTAAAGAACTAAAATACCTGAATATAGAGCAAGTCTAGAACTTTAGATGTTCTTCAGCTGACCCCTTTCTACCATCATCCTGTCCTGGGGTTGTTCCTGTACTTCCACGATCATTCTACCACATTGCAATAAAATTAAAAATGTGAAAACTTGAAAATGATATCTAACTTGAAAACAAAAAATGAAAACTGAAATAATTTCTAAATTTACCTTTTTAATACATAAAATTTGTGCATTAAAGAGGCCCTCGAGTGGTCGATTATAATTAAAAGTAAGGGCTGTGAGCCAAATTTTTATACTTACACCTTGCTAGTAGACAATTTCTGCAAAGTAGTTAGAGTAGATGAGGCTAAAGAGATTTTCAGTGAAGCTTTAATGAGCAGAATAAAGCTAACTATAGTGACCTATAATGCATTGGTCAATGGATATTGCAAGCACTAGAAAATTTGGCGTAATTTCTGACGGCGAAATCGTCGCTATTCCGACACATAGTCGTCGCAAGAGCGACAATTCGAGGACGGGAAAAACGTGGTTTGTCATGCCATCACAATTCTGACGCATTTACAAAGTGTCGCACTACCGACACTTTTTCCGTCGCTTCCAAACACGCGTCGCTCTTCCGACGTTTCCAAAACCAACGTTTGTAAAGTGTCGCCATTCCGACGAAATTTGGTCCGATGTTTTTAATGTCGCTCTTTCGACGAAATGTCATACGCCATTTTGAACGTCACTCTTCCGATGTCTTTATACTTTCGCTCTTCCGACGTGTCTAAACTGTCACATTTCCGACGTCGTACAAAAGTGTCAGAAGACTGACGTATTGCAAAAGTTTCATAAGACCGACGCTTTCCAGAAGCATCGCAATATCGACGCCAGGAAGAACTGTAGCGATTCCGACGAAATGTGGTCCAAAATTTTGAACGTTACCCTTCCGACATCTTTGTGCTGTCGCTCTTCCGACGTTTCTATAACTGTCGCAATATCGACGGACGTCACAAGACCGATGAAAATGGAAATCATTCAAAATGTCAGAAGAGTGACACTTACAAGGCGTCGGTATACCGACGATAGTTTCAATTTAAAAAAATAAAATGAAACTTTAAAACAGGACAGTAAATCTCCAATATTTGTTATCACAATAAGAAATCAATGATCAGTGATCACGTCAAATTTTACTCGTAGCGTGACGGGTCTAATAAATTTTATTGTAAAGGTTGCTGGCCAGTGATAACTGCAGCATTGAAGGAAATGCATTAAAGAAAATTAATGAGGTTGCGAACTCCAAGCCAACTGGCAACAACCCTGATAATTTTCCTTACCAGCTTCCAAGTTGTGACTCGGGCTTCAAACTCCAGAGCTAAGAATTTTATTTTCATCGTGTTGGAGAAGAGAACTGCAACCTGCAGCAAAAGAGCAATTCCTTAGTCTCACTGCTCAGGACTCGGAGTCATTCCTTGCTAACACGGTATGTGGAAATTTTGATAAGATAATTTTCTTCACCCTCGTTTTTACTAAATTTATTCTTTTGAAAAGGGCCTGGTTCCATTTCAGAAATTTTCAACTTTCGACTTCTAGAATTTGTACATATGATTTTTAGACTGAGGTTTTGTTATTAATGAGGAGATAGTGTCTTGGTTCTATCTTTTTAAAATAATTTCCTCTTTTTTTTCTTCATGTTCAGGGTTTTTGATTTTATCAAACCCTATCTCTCTTTTAAGCATGCCTACAAATTAATATATTCCAAGAATGTACACAATTCCAGGCTTCATGTACAACATATTGTATCAACTATATTTTAACAAGTGAGCTGCATGCCCATATAGTGTTACAAATTACAGGGCTTCATTTGGAGAATAAATGATAAGCCTGGCAGCACTAAATCCAAGTAATTCCCCTCATTCCTTAAAAGACACCTCTAAATATAACTAGAAATTTCAAATAGTCAATAAAGGAAAAGTACAAAGATATAACAGATATGTGTTGAGCCAAAAACCTGTGCATTCACAACAAAAATGGGATGGATAAAACTTAAAAACAATTATGGAATTTGACAAAAAATCGTCTTATGCATACAAAATGAAAGAAGCATTGGCATACTACTATGTTTACAAATTTAAGGATAGGAAAAGTGAGTCTCCGGGCAACACAGTTTCATGTGGAGACCCTAGATCCTTGTACCCACAATATCTAGTGACTTAAAAAATGATTGCCAAAACAATGCCTTTGCTATGCATGTAAGAACACCACCTGTATAATGAGGGAGATGTAATATTGTCTGAGAAGCAGATTTATACAGAGTGGTCCAAGATTGTGTATTTATGGAAGATACAACTGATTTTTGCATGAAACATGTATCCAAGATCTCAATGTGGCCTTATTTTAGAGCCCATTGATGATTTACTATGAAACCTAAACTTTCAAAAAAAAGGCATTGAAATCACAGGATCTCCATCACGAATATCATAAATATTAACTGTCTTTTGGGCACTAGCAGTAGATACCATAAGAGGCCCACATGGCCTGTACCACCAATGTTGATTCTCTGGCACAACATTTGCAAAGCCAAAATTTCTCCCCGATACATCCCTCTCTGCCAAAACTGGAGAGATGGTACTGGACGTTGAAGTGAAGGCCTCTGATTCAGTATGGAATGCCATAATTTCTTTATTATAAAAGTCCCATGAAGAAAAACCTGAGTCCAATGTACAACCTTCAGATGCTGCCACAACATATTTACCAGAGAGACCATCTGAACCAGCTGCTCTGATCAACCAGCAATCACCCCACATGTTTGGGGTAAGCCCATATGGAGCTTTATATTCAGCCTTCTCCTGGAGATTGGAAAAAAACAATAATGAGTAGTACTCATACATCAGCTGCCCTTTATGGTAAGGGAAAATTTAAAGAGTGCATAAATATTCTTGAAATCCCAATCATAGTTTCTAGAAAATTTCAACAGTCTTTGAATTTAACTACATCCTATTTAAACTACATCAAATATTTAGGAAAATCATTTTTTTAAATAGAAATTAGTGAATTTTATTTCAAATATAGAAATTTAAACCATGAGAATAATCTAACCCCTAGGCTTTTCCCTATTTCTAATAGAAAATCCCAAAATGTATAAATTATAACACCCATAAACCCCAAAATTAAGTACAATAATTAAAACCTCCACACCTATGAATTTTCTATATCGTGAAAAGAGCAGCATCCATCATCATGGGAAAGCAAAACCGATTCTCCTTTTGATACAAACCAGCCTGCAGTAGATGTCTTATGGCTGAGTTGATTCAATCGATCACAGGAAACCTCTTCAGTTTCTTCAGTATTGCCAAAATGCTCTGGCTTGTTTTCCTGATCATCATCAAAGTCCATAGTTTCACCACATTGAATTAGTTGGGGTTCATTACAATCAGGTCCAGTGCCTATTGCAAAGCTCTGGACATCCAATCCAATATTGCAACTACCATACCCGTTCCCATTAGAGATTGTAAATCCTACTTTTGGCTTTAATTCGGTAAGTTCAAGAGCACTAGAACTGGATTCAGTTGATTTAGACTTGGTATAGTTGTCCTCTAATTTTTATTCTGATACAACACTATACTTGTGCTTCAACGCAGACAGAAATTCTGTAGCAATGGGATCTTCATCTATGGGGCTTATGGATCTGCCCTCAAAAGCATCCCGAATATCTGATTCATTTTCATTCAACTGATCATGCAAATCCACCCTCGTCTTCAGCACAACAAGCTAAACTGAAGGCTGGTTTTTCAGTAATTTATGGTGGGGGTAAAGCCTGTCTTCCAGATCTTGACTATTTAAGTGTTTAATTGGTTTTTTTAGAGACCTGACCATAGAATCAAATGAATCCTGCGAATCCTGCAAAATAATAAGCAATAGTAAGGCCATTATTTATTGGTTTGAAATAATAAACAACATGCAACAAACCCGCATAATTAGTAAATTATTTAAAGACAATGTTGGCAATATGTTTCCTGTATCCTATTATATGATTTTCCTTGATGGCAAGCTCTGTATTTAATGGAGAATCTATATAAATAAGGACGATTTAATTCAAGTGTGAACATATGTATGCATCCTGATGAAGGATAATTGACATCCGTAACAAACCCTGTGCTCTATATGTTGATCGAGGAACCGATGTTAATACGGTTGACAGTGTATCCAAACTGGTAGACAGTGGAGTTATATATATTCGTTAAATATATGATGGAAGGGTCTACGCTATTAGTAAGGAGCTGACTGGCTTTCATGGAGAAAGGAATGAGGAGAGCGAGAAAACCATTTGTAACGCGAAAGAACTAAAACAAAGTATTTGACATTGAAATTTCGGTGGAACATGGACTAACCGTTTGGAATCATGAACGGAACCTGGAAGGAAAGAGGTGGAACATAACCAATGGAAGCGCGACAGAACCCTGCGTGGAAGAGCGGAACCATGACCGAGTAAAAAGTAAATGGATTTTGTGG